>NW_024121666.1:309405-399682 GCF_016745375.1 Pimephales promelas
GAGACACAACAAGCCCCTCACTTGCCTCTCTGATCTTCACTGGCCCATTGTTCAAGAGTTAATTAAGAATCACGCAGCACGGCACTACATAACACACACTCTCACACACAGCCCTCAAAAACACAGAAAAAAAAAACTGATTTGATTCTTTATTTATACCCGCAGGCATATTGCTGCTTAATACAACTTAATTAACTAAGTCCATGCAAATCACACTGCCATAAGGATTGGGTTTCTCAACCACTAACTGTGTCTGCAAATCAATGGAGAGTACAACATCCACATCACTTGGGTCTACTGAAAAGGATCGCGAATCAAAGCACTCCCAACTCTTCGTTCGTTGGGGAAACAATACGAGAATTTCTGTGTTGATCTGGTCAGGTGGTCCCGGACGATTCTCTGTATGTCGGTGCTTGGACCTTGTCCAATAAGAGCCGTTCGCGCAATAATAAATGATTGTGATGGGACAGTTTAAAACAGCATTAGAAAGATACAGAAATAATGATTCAACGTACGACATTCGAAAATACGATTTGTGGATGGCACTGTTGCATTGAGCCTTTTGAAACACTGCTCTAGGTGAATTCCCAGCCCGTTCTCATCCAATGCGTCATATACTGACGCTTTTGACATTTCATCTATATCCAAAGCACATGGCACCCTTTAGCGTAAATATGAGACGCAGATAAATATGGGCCAGAAGGTGTCTCCTAGTGGTCTAACCCTACCCCGGAACTAAACCCACCCATAACCGAAGCGTTTATATTGACGCTAAAGGGTGCCATGTGCGTTGGATTTAGACGAAATTTCAAAAGCGTCACTATATGACGCCCTAGGATGAGAGCGCGTTGGAATTCCTGACAAAAAATTTAACTATAGAGTTAAATAACAATAAAGTTTTCATAATTATCCAAATTTAATGACAATAGGTAAGTTCACACCACAACTATAAAGATAAAGACAAAGAGGAATGATATGTTTTTCAGTCTATTTATCCCTCTGTCTATCTATCCATTATTCCATATCTCAAACTGTCTGTCTGTCATTCTGCCCGTCTGTCAGTCTATCAATCTGACGTTCTATCTGTCTATCTCGTAACCTGTCAATCTATCTGTTTATCCATCTGTCATTATACAGCATCTATCTATCTGTTTTTTATCTGTCTGTTTACCTGTCTATCTCTCAATCTATCATTTATTTGTTTATTTTAATCTATCCGTCTGTCCGTGTGTCTGTCTGTTCGTGTGTCTGTCTGTCTGTCTGTCTGTCTATGCATCCATCTATCCATTTAAAAGCTTTTGCAAACTTAAAATACCTTTTTCAAAACCTTCAAACAAGGCTTTCTTAAGCCAACATTTAAAGTCTAGACAAAAAAAATGAAAATATTTATAAGAATTTCAAATAATTTTAATTCCAATTCCTGTTTGTTTCCTCAACTGCTAAAATTAACTGCACTTCCAAAACAAAAAATGAAAGAGTAAAGATAAAACAACTCTTTCAACGGCTGCTGGCTCAGATAGTGTGGGAAAATAAAACACGAGATTGCTCAACACCACTACACCCATTGCCCTTTTACTGGCATAACAGGCGTACATTAATTGCTGCGTCACTGATAATTAAACTCCTCCTTTAATGGAAAGACCACAGGGACAACATGAAACTTGTAACTGAAACTGTTTTAAGGCTGCGACTTCACAGTCCTGTGTGAAACTCCCGGCTGCGCTGTTTAAGTGTCCAAAAGTGACTAGCTTCTACACAGAGGACCGGAGAGTGGTTGATGTCTGTGGGAAAGATAGCAGTGGGGCTCATAAAGGGAGCTGTGAAGTAAACTAGCTGACACACTGCAAGGATAAAACACAAGCTCTCCAGGACCACGCTGCAATCTGACATCATAAAAGCCCGCTGTAGTAACCTCAGGCTACGAGAAGGACGGTAGATTTTTGACATCAGAAATAGCGCCATGGTAACAGATGGGCTAATACAGAGCTACTTTTGTTGTGACATCATTAGCAAGGCCATGGTAACAGATTGGGTTATACAGAACACTAGCAAGAGAGGCAATTACAGGCCAACCAGCAGTCTACTACGGCACTGACATTATAAAGATGACATTTGCCCAAAGTTTTCAAGTAACAAGCTAGTTTTTTTTCTAACAAGCAGCACTTTAGCATAGCAAAATGCTACATCTTTGTCTTTGAAACAAAGCTAGCTGCACAATCAAACATGCCGTCCAAACACGGTTCATTCAGACAGTGAAGTAGTTTTAAAAAAAAGCGAATCACTGATTCACAATCATGTAAGGTCTGTTTTATGGCAAAATATGTTGTTAAATGCTAATTGTCACTGTGATTTCGACTCAATTGAGGTGTTTTGCTAGTTGTAGATTTTGTTTCTATTTTAGTAGTACGCTAATTGAGATTTTCAGTGCGTTGTAATATTTAAAGCAGTTAGCTATTGTTGGCTAGTAACATGAGTACCTTATCAACATTTTGTCTTGACTGTAATTTAAATGATTTGTAGATAGATTGGCATGATTTACGGTAAATGATTCTTAAACCAAGTTTAAAGTCAAAGCTAAAGATGGTTCTTGACTACACCTTTAGGTCTAGAGCAGCATAACCTCCAAGGTTTTATCAGACTAGTCAAAAGAACAAAATGTAAATTGCAGAAACTGGTTTAGGAAACTTTCTTTGTCGGCATATGAACTGTGACCAACCCTTGCCTCCAAGGGGGAGAACAAAATAAGTGCAAAGATCTGGCACTCTCACCGCACTCAAACACATGCAAGTGATTGATTAGAGCAGATTACGGTAGGATTAATGAAAGTTCAAAGAGCATTAGGCCATTATTCATAATAAGCCTGTGATCATAAATAATAAACTGTGATTTTACACCATATTACACATTATCTTACAAATTATCAAAGGTTTACATGTTCATCACATAAAAGAAACTCACTATAGACGAAAGAACAGATAGTTACCGCAACAAGAAAATAGAAGTGATTCACATCTGCTCTTTGTCATAAAAAGTCTGTTTATGTAAAATGTGAGAAGAAGCCAGATGCCATGAAATTGCAAGCCTATAAAAAACAGAGATTAGAAGATCCTTGCAGGAAGTCTCGATTTATCATGCGATGACAGTAATAGGCTAAATTCAGTGATGAACTTTTTACTGAGAACTAGCTGAAATGAACCCAAGAGTCAGAAACTTTAACCTAAGAGTGGTTGAAGGTTACCTGAGAAGAAATTAAATTAGAAATGAAAGAAATTACATAATTGCATGTCTTCCCAAGTTACAAGACCAGAGGTTTTCAAAATGTGATCGATCAAAAATTCAAAATGGTGGGCAAATTCATTGGCTGATTACACAAATTTGAAAATAGTTGCTTATGAAAAGATTGATTGACTGATATAAACATTTGTAATACATTTTTCTGTTAAACTTTCTTTTTTTATATACTTTTTTTATGATTTTGAAGTTAAAACTAGTAATTAAGTTCCTGGGGTTGTAGGTGGTCCACAATTTTTAGTTTCACCTGGAAAGTTTGAGAACCTCTGAACTAGACTATTATCCAGGATGACAAAGAACTGAAAGCAGTGGCTTTTGTTTAACCCAGTCAATCCTGTCACCAAAGGTAAGACGAATCATTTTTTACTGTAATGGCTGATTAAATCTTCCATCTTTGAGAAAAACCCTTTCATAGCGCAGCTATCACAGAAGAGCTTGAATCAATTCTGAACACGCACACACGCTCAAACACAAAAAGAATAAACGATTATCATTCTATGATAAACCAGCATATATTTATGCAAAATCTCACACGATAACATGCTGCACCACACACACAGAGGAAGACAGTGAAGCATGAAATGAACTTAGGTGTGAACTTTGACTGGCATTTCCATGCGCAGATTTATGAGGCCCACATATCACAATGAGTTCTGCAGAATGGAGAATAAATAAGGGCATCACACACACTCTCTCAAGCCAAACACCACGGGGATCCAGCCAAACTTACACATATGCCAACAATACAATGACAGTTTGTGCTGACAGTGACACTGATGTCAAGGCCAGAGTGGCCATAATGATGCAGAGTCCTTCCTTCCAAAGGAGTTTACAGTTGTTCAGGTTTGTTAAATGGTATCCAGTCATGGCTAGTGATGGGCTATTTCGAAACACTGCTTCATGAAGCTTCAAACCTTTACAAATCTTTTTTTTTCATGAATCAAACAGCCAAACTCACGTGAACAAGGCTTTGTTTCGAAACGTTTCAAAATTTCAATAGCTCACCACGAATCATGTGGAGTCAGTGAGATGGCCCCCTAGTGGCGAAGTGTCTATGGTTTTTACCTGATCTCTGATCAGTCGTTTAATAAGATTAAAAATTAGTAGGACTAATAGTTGGCCTGTTTAGTTGAGCCGTCCATGGAACAAACAAAACAAGCCCTGAAAATTAATAAAAGTAATATTAATATTGGATGACTAGTTAATTGCAATTTATAGATTTTACTTTCAATAAAGCACTTGCAATGGGTTTGTAAAAGCTGTTTTTATGCATGTTCGGTCTGAGTTTTTGTTGCATTTACAATGTTCTGACCAGCAGTGGAACTTTTTAGCGATTTTGTCAAGGCCTTTCACGCGGTGCACCGAGAATGCTTAGGCTTACGAAATCCCATCTCGATTTGTTGACATCTTTCTCAACAAGTACCAGGGCTCTTGCTGCTGCGTGCGTGGAGTATCCCTTTAAAGATTACAAGGACAAATGAATTAAAAAAAAAATAGTGATGTGCATGGATAAATCATTTATAATAAATATAATACTGAAATATTCAATTTTTATAAAAAGAATGGTCCATTTTGATTTCATGGTGACATTAAAGGGTTAGTTCACCCAAAAATGAAAATTAAGTCATTAATTACTCACCCCCATGCTGTACCAACCCCGTAAGACCTTCGTTCATCTTCAGAACACAAATAAAGATATTTTTGATTGAATCTGAGGGCTGGATCACTCTTCCATAGACTGCATAAGGGACTGGCTCTTGACGGCCCATAAAGTCATTAAAGAAAAGGTTTAAATATTCCATGTGCCTACAGCGGCTCAATTATAAGTTTATCAAGCGACGAAAATACTTTTTGTGCGAAAAAAACATAAATAACGACTTTATTCCACTATTCTATTACTTCCTTATGGGCGCATGCGCGAGAACTGAGACGAGGACGTTCTCATTCGTCTACTTCTTGTTACCGGCTGCTCACCGCTTAGGAGTTTTACCGCCCCCTACCGTATAAGATGATGTGCTGATATAGCTGGAAGCGCAAACTTTCTGTTTACAAGCAGAGGAAGATGCGCGCTGTACATACGCTTTTCAATTTGCGTATTTTCCGCACTATAAGGTGCACTTAAAAGCCTTTAATCTTCTCAAAAAACGACAGTGTTCCTTATAATCCGGAGCGCCTTATATATGGATCATCATTTTATACGGTAGGTGGCGGTAAAACTCCTAAGCGGTGAGCAGCCGGTAGCAAGAAGTAGACGAATGAGAACGTCCTCGTCTCAGTTCTCGCGCATGCGCCCATAAGGAAGTAATAGAATAGTGGAATAAAGTCGTTATTTATGTTTTTTTCGCACAAAAAGTGGTTTCGTCGCTTGATAAACTTATAATTGAGCCGCTGTAGGCACATGGAATATTTAAACCTTTTCTTTAATGACTTTATGGGCCGTCAAGAGCCAGTCCCTTAGGAAGCCATGGAAGAGTGATCCAGCTCTCAGATTCAATCAAAAATATCTTTATTTGTGTCCCGAAGATGAACGAAGGTCTTACGGGGTTGGAACAGCATGGAGGTGAGTAATTAATGACTTAATTTTCATTTTTGGGTGAACTAACCCTTTAAACATGCTAATAGCTAATACAATTGGCTGTTTCCAAAATTGCCCCAAATTCCCAACATTACTTCACTAATTACAGTAAGAAATTAAAACGTGTGAGTAAATTCGGATACAGAGTGCACATGATGTGCTGCATTCATATCCTCAGTCAAGATGCGGGAATACATTCAGCACGAAGCTAACAGTGCACAAGTATTCTCTAGCAACCGGGTGTTGAGTTGAATGAGTGCACTTGATAATGCCCACAATGGTTTTGGACACCACTACAAATAGCTATCCCCTCAAAAAGTGCACTATATTAGGGTACAGGGAGTGATTTTCAGACAAAGTAGAGGAAGGAATTGACTTCCTAGAATGCTGGTGAAGGTTCCCTCTGGTGGCCCAAAGAGGAGCTGCAGACTGAACTGTACAATCTGCTAAAAAAAAACTAAAATTCTTTTAATTGTACACTGACTAGCATATAGATCGCCTCAAATCTCAGAGATAGATTAAAAGCCACACAACTGCCATTTTGATTTCATGGGGTTGTTAACATTTACATGTTAGGGTGTTGTTGTGTAGCTTCTAGTTTAAGAAGTGAGTCATCATCAATGGACCATGACGAAGGCACTTATTAACCTCTGATTGCTCAAAAGCAAATTTCCTTGCGCTGTTCTATGGCGACATGACGTCAAGGCTACAGCGGTTATGTCGTGACAACTTAAGATTCTATTCTATTCACATATTATGTCATCGTGACAAAAAAGACAGACGTGATGTTTTTGACCACAATCTCGTTTGTGTGGTGAAGTATTTCAGAGCATGAAAACACTCTGAGTCAGATTTTGGCCCAAAGTGTTTTAATGCTCTGAAGCAAATCATTCACCACACTAATCAGAGCAAATTAGCAACGAGATTTGAAAAAAGCACAGATGGGATGACCAATGCAATCTACCAAGAGAAGAGCAGATTAGCATCTGGGAAATGCCTTAGTAAATCACCTTGCATGATTCACATAAGTATTCTCCTCCCATACATTTTGCATCTGAAAGGGAAACTCCTACAAATGCATATGCAATAAGGTCAGCTGCAAAAATAACTGTTCACGTCTTTTCAGCGCTAGTTTTTCATTAAGTCTATGAGAACAAAATCAAAGAGACATTGCACTGATCAGCTGATGGCCAGATGTGATCAAATCTCAATATTCAGAGCCGGCTCCGGCTCGGTACGCCATATCTGCTATAGCACGCACAATTACTTTAATAGCGGGCAGGACTGGACAGAGAGAGGAATGATAGACAAAAGAAATAACGTTGGATGGAACATTCCTGGATGTTCTTTTTCCACACAGATTCAGTCGTGTGGATTCCCAAACAGTCTGACACCCCACAAATGCCAATGCACTCAAGCATTTATGCACACACAGTTGCACAGCCTTCAGCCCAAGCCCTCTTCAGCTGGTTTCCTGTGTCACACCCTGCAACATTGAGGAGTTTCCTCTGGCTGTTGGCAGCCTGGGATAAAATACAGAATAAGAGAAAGTATGGCGGTAAACTGGCCAGTGTGAACTCTTTTTTTATCTGACATCTTTGAACTTTATGCTAGACTTTTCTGTACATTAAGTACTAACTTATAAATGCCACCAAAAATATCATAACCAAGTGGTATAAGAAATAAATAAAGCACACATTTCAAGCTAAATATTTCACACAATAAATAAATAAAATATAGAAATATATTTACATTAAAATTATGGAGCTTTTTATTTTTTTTTTTTTTTTTTAGAAAATAATCAAAGATTCACTGCAAAAAGTGACTTTTTTGCAGAAAGTAATTTTTTTTAAATTATTATTATTAATATTATTATTATGTGTCCAAATGCTTTTTTGGCCACTGGAGTTGTGTGGCCAACTGTCTGTTGTAACAAATACACATTTCATTTAATTTATTTAACTTTTCCTGTTAGAAAATACTGTAGAAATTATTTGAAAATAGGTTCAATTTGACTGGCAAAAGAAACTTTTTTTTTTTTTTACTTTACTTATTTATTTATTTTTTAAATATCAAAGATATTTGCTTTTGGAATTCACTGCAAAAAGTGACTTTGAAAAGTTAAGATTTTAAGATTTTTATTATTTTTTTTTTATTATTATGTGTCCAAATGCTTTTTTGGCCACTGTAGTTGTATTACTGTCTGTTGTAACAAATAAACAATTAATTTAATTTAATTTAATTTAATTAACCTCTCCTGTTGAAATTGGTTCAATTTGACTTGAAAAAGATCTGGAAAAACCTTCTATAAAACCACTGGTCAAGAGTGAGTTGAAAAAAGAAGCCCATATGCCTCTAAGTGGACTAAATAGGAATTTTAAGTGCTTCATGATTTATATTTGACGGCTTCAAACAACATGTCTGAACAATCTACACAAAACAGTAAATAGGGCAAAGTCTCAATATGCAAATTCCCTCGTTGTAAATTTTTTTAGGATATATATATATATATATATATATATATATATATATATATATATCTGTGAGCATCAGTGCATGCCCTAAGATAGACAAATGCAAAACAAGTGCTTTGTTTCAAAGTCAAAAGCCTGAGACTGAGAATAAAACAATTTAGGAAGAGCTTATCATAGTCATATCAGCTGAACACACAGCTTTACAGTGAAACGGCCCGGAAGCAAACAATGACTTTAAACACTCACTGATTGAGAATCAGATAGCAGGACTCACTGGAGTAAACATCAATAATGCAGTGCAATGCTTGGCTCTTTCAACCCATCATTTCCTGTGGTTTACATTCTGGTTTTCCTATGGTCGGCGACGGGTTGAAAGGTTAAGAGGAAGACGAGAGCGGCATGCATAAAACGTCAAGGTTCAGATGAGGTGAGTGCAGGGCTACGGACACATGCTGTTAAATATTATTCAAATGCACTATTTGGTATCAAAACACTACCAGTATTGACAGTTTCACATTGGCTGACCAGCTTAAAAAGTCATGCTGTCAAGGTCTTTCAGGATTAGGGTATATTTTCTGAATTATATTGTATTTTGGGGATATTTTTTAGGGAAAAACATATTTATATTTGAGTCAGGGACACTCATCTAATAAATTGATTTATTAAAAAAATCAGTGTTGGGTGTAACTAATTACTAAGTAATTAGTTACTGTAATTTAATTACTTTTCCCTTGAAAATGTAAAGTAAGGGATTACTCTTCATTTATCAGTAATTTAATTACAGTTACTTCTGATGTAATTGAGGTAAATACTGTGTATAGATCAATCCGATCTCACAGCGATTCGCATGCATTTTATGAGGCGTCTAAATATTATGACCGATGAATTATTGTAAAATATGTATGAAAACATTTTATAGTATTCATTTGAAAGAATTAAAACAGATTCATGTCTATCCTTGTATTATTCAGCTGGTTGAGATTGATATGGGATTTTGAAAGTAATTAGTAATTAAAAGTAATTAAATACATTTTAGAGAGAGTAATTCGTACAGTAATTTAATTACACTGTTGAAGAGGTAATTAGTAACTAGTAATGAATTACTTTTTTAGAGTAACTTACCCAACACTGAAAAAAAATCCATTAAAATGTCAATCATACGAACAATAATTTGAATACACCACTTCTATGATGAACATGTTTTCTGACGAAAAAAAGATATATAAATACACAAAATAGTGTTTAAATTTGAAATAAATACATGTGAAATAAATGCATTTAAAAATGTCTACTTTTCTTAAGCATATGGCAGAAGCATAAATACAAAATGTACATTTCTAAGAACTTGGCATGTGTGTTGCATTAACCCATTAATCATAAAATGCTTATCTTTCAAATAACACCAAAGACACGTAACGAAAAGACAATTCAAGGAATCAGGTGTGGGTTTACATAAGAACGTTTGCTGGATGTCATCCGACTTGAAAGTTCATGACAAGTCTGCTGTTATCATGTTCTGATAAATCGCTTTGAATTTCTTGAAAACTACGAGCATATGAAAGTACGAGAAGTACATTTGAATGCGAAACTAATAAAGGCAATAAAACTGAGTGATTTATAGTGACTGCTCTGGCATGTGCTAGGCAAACCTCCCCTGCAGGGTTAAGAGTGAAGAATGGGACGAGCAAGTCGAACCAGGACTTCCAGTAGACCTTCAACTCCACTTCAACCAGCCTCGCTTCTCGTGAGAACCGAGAGCTTTTCTCTGGTAGGGGTGTGAGGAAATAATTGATGTCCTTGAAATAAACATTACAACAATGCCGTTGGGCATGCACTCGCATTTAAAGCAAGTTCACGAAAGCAAAAGGCTTCTTGAAAGATTTCACTCTATTAAGCAACATGAGAATTCAGATGAGGTCACGACAACGTCAGGCTTGTTGACGCATTTTACGTTCAAACATTCTTGGCATCTTTGAGCCTGTTTACACCAGGTATTAAGATGCGTTTTGGTCGCTTAAAGCTCAAGTGGATGAGGTGCATTTTGAGCTCGTCAACTTCCAGAGGTAGTCGAAAACGCATTCATGGCCGAAAAACAAAAAACGCCTACTCTCCGTCTACTGACCTAGCGCGTAAACATTATGGGAAGTGCGCTAGCAAGACGGGATTTAAACTTTGTTAGTTGAAGACCCAAGTTTGGACTGAAGACGAAAAAGTTACCAAGAACAATGTTCTCTCACCATTCCTGATTTCTAACACACACTCATTCAGCGTGATCTGTGTTTTTCCGTCTCCGATCGCGTTCATATGTAAATTGTGTGAGGTTATTTCCTCAATTAAAAGCGAAAGATCTGAAAGTTTTTCTCGGTCACTTTGGTACATTTCTCACATCAGTTGAATCTGTTCAATCTTCACATCATTGTGTCACATGTGCAGATCAAAAAAGCAGTTTCTCATTTCTTTGAACAAGTTGCAAATGCTTTGGTACATCCATACAAATGATTATGTACAATTCTCTGCTGTTTCCTACCTACATTATCAATTGATGATCTCGTGTTGATCAAAATGTATTATAATGGGTCTCTTTTGAATAGTCTCACCCCCCACAACATGTGAAGAGTTCAGATGCAAAAGCCTCTAAAAGCCATTTAAAATTTTCTTCTTTAATGATGATTTTTATCAAACTTGTATATTTAAGTTCAGTAATTTAACTTAAATGGCAATGATAATTACCTATTAATTGTTATTTAAGTGAAATTACTGAACTTAAATATACAAGTTTGATAAAAATCATCATTAAAGAAGAAAATTTCAAATGGCATTTAGAGGCTTTTGCATCTGAACTCTTCATGTAGGCATTAGTTCATAGCACAAGTCTTTACATGCAAAATGGTTTAACAATTTGTCGAGCATATTTCTATACATTTCCATTATTATTTTTTTCTAAATCCGTCCTGTTCACATTTTTTTAATTTGTGCTATGCAATGCTGTCTTGCAATACAAACAGTAAAAGCGTGAGAATCCAATCAAACTCACACATACACTAAGGTGTAACCTACAATTTGCAATAATTGTCATCAAAACTTTAGCCATAGTTTACATCAGAACATCCATCTGTTATATGACTAAGCAATTTGTCTTATCCATACACAACGACACAAGGACTTGTCATTCTGATGCACTGACATGTTCATTGACACGGATATTTACTTTGGAGAGATGAACTAAGGATTTTGAGCAAGACACTGGCTTTTGCAGGTAGTGTTTTACTATTTGTACGAATTGTTTTGAGAAATGCACTCACTGTTTTGCAAAAGTCGAGGATGATTCGAGAAATGTACCAAAGCGACTGTGTTAACAGGGCTTATGGTTCCATGAAGTACCGTTTACATCCATGGAGCCTAAAAAAACTGGTTATTTATCACTGTAAAAAATTATTGTTGGTTTAACTTAAAAAAGTAAGTAACCTGATTGACTTAAATTTTTAAGTTCATTGAAATGGAAAAATTTAGTTAATATAATGAAGGACATTAATTTAATCACTAGAAACTCAAAATATTATGTTATCTGAACTACATAAGATTATAAAGTTGATTAAATTATTAATTATTAAAGAATTAATAATTAATTATTTAATTATTAAAATTATTAAAGTTGATTAAATTAAATTACAAAGTTGATTTTACAAAAGAAAAGAAAAAATGTTGTGATAACAAATCTTGATAATATTTTTTTACAGTGCTAAAAAAATGGTTATTTATACACTGTAAAAAATATTGTTGGTTTAACTTAAAAAAGTAAGTAACCTGATTGCCTTAAAATTTTAAGTTCATTGAAATGGAAAAATTGAGCTAATACAATGAAGGAGATTAATTTAATACTAGAAACTCAAAATATTATGTTATCTGAACTACATAAATTACAAAAGAAAAGAAAAAAATGTGATTACAAATCATGAAAATATTTTTTTTACAGTGTACACTCTTAAAATAAGGTTCCAAAGGGGAGTTTTCACAGTGATGTCAAGAACCATTTTGGATTCCACAAAGAAGACTATACAGATCCTTTTGTGCAATGGAAAAGTTCCACGAGTGTTAAAGTTTCTTCGTGGAACCATCAAAGGCAATAAAGTACCTTCATTTTTAAGAGTGAGTGAAAAAAGGTTCTTAAACCTTCACACTAAGAATTTTTTTTTTTCATACTACTTCTTCTGAACCCTGGCATACAATATAACATCTAAGTGGCTTACGCAACAACACACTGAATACACTGAGACAATTAGCCAATGCCCTTTAAAAGATCTCCATCTTTATTGTCCAAAACAATGTAGTCTAATCAGGCCTGGTCCACCCATTTTCATACTTTGTTGTGATTCTTATCCCATAGCGGTCAACCACACTGACCTTTCATGCGTCAGTTAAAGCCCCAGTGCTCATTCGCACATATAGACACACAGCCGCAGGGGTTAAGTGTTCGAAATGAAAACGGCAAACTGCAAATCCATCTAGGTTTGCTTTAGATGATCCTCCCGGGGGGGGGGGGGGGGGTTTGGAGGTCTGGTCACAAGAGAGTTCAAGGAGATGACTGACAGCAAATGAGAGCTAAGTATTCTCATTACAACCATCATCTAAGGTTTCACACAGCATTTGAAGGACGGAGGGATGCAGGTGTTTTCGACCTGCCCTGTGAACGGACTTTCAACTTCATACATGTCAAAACAGAGAGCTTATAGACCCTTAGAACTGTAGTGGTCATTATAATTGATGACAGCCATTTCAGTGCCTTTCTTTAAACAATGGAGATGAAATAACGGCCGCCCCCAAGCGCATATTCATCTTATTAAACGTGATACCTTGTAGTCCATCATCACAATAATAGGATTGGGAACGCCACATTCCATACCGCTAGATTGTTTAACCCAGGTGCGGATGCTCTTAAATTTTGTTGAATGATCCTGTAATATGCGGACGACCAGTGGAGTGAAAGAGTTTGACGTTAGTCTCAGATTCATTCTCAACGGTTAATGGTTATCGTAGCCGGACATATGATTTAGGGTTAACGCTGGCCATTTTTTTAAATTGCGAGTCTTGGGTAATGTGCTGGAGCTTTGTGACTAGTTAAGTGCCAATCGTTGTAGGCAATGAAGTCTTTGTCCATTGTCCCGTGTTAAGCTTCCAGGCCTTCCATCCTCAGGCATTGTTCAGGTGTTAAGTGCCCTGACATTGAAGTGAATGAACTGCTGAGGGGAGAGCTTCTTTATTGTTTGAAGAGACGAGACCATTCCTCACTGATATCAGGCGAAGAAATCACTGGTAATAAATAATAAAACAAAGGATGGCGAGGACTGAAAGGCAAACCTGGTGAAAAAGAGTGAAGCCATTAAAAGCTGTGGGGCGTGAAGGAAGACTAATTGCCACCTGTGAGCGTGTGCTTGGCAGAAGACTGTAAAGAAACGGCCTGTCACACGCCGGGCTGCGGTGCTGCTGACCGTGCATTTCCTGGATGGGAACTTTTTCAGGAGCAAATTTTAAGATTTTACAATCTTTCAAGTTTTTTTCCGATGAGGATTTCACTTCTTAATGATAGTTGGCTTTGGTGCACTTGCCAATGCGTTCATATACAAGAACATTTTCGGTTTGTCGATATTTAAAATGCACAAAATAAAACATTACATATGAAGAGTTCAGATCCAAGCCTCTAAGTGCCATTTGAAATTTTCTTCTAGAATGATCATTTTTATCAAGCTTGTATATTTAAGTTCAGTAATTTCACTTAAATGGCAATTCATAGGTAATCTTCATTGTCATTTAAGTGAAATTACTGAACTTAAATATATAAGCTTAATAAAAATGATCATTTTAGAAGAAAATTTCAAATGGCACTTAGAGGCTTTTGCATCTGAACTCTTCATATAGAACACCCATTAGAAATAAAGTCATATTTACAAGGTACCATGTTGCGATATTGAGACCCTGGAAAAATGATAAAATGATCATTAAATTTGCCCAAATCTGATCATTTAGAGCCATTAATTTGCATCATTTGCAGACCACCACTGTTGTGGATTTATTTTAATCTAATTGGTATTAAATTGTATTTAATTGTATTAAACCATTAATAATAAGTAATTAAGATTACTATATAAAAGTGAAAAGAGAAATCTAAAGATGAGATATTATAATTGTGGATGGATGAAATCATTTTATCATATAATTGTATTACAGTAAAATGTATTACTTAATTACAAATAATCATTTTATATTATATTTGTTTTGGAATTGATTTAATATATATATATATATATATATTTATTTATTTATATTTTTTGGACCCTTTGGATGTCAGTCGGTAAAGTTAGCAGCTTCTTACAGCCTAAAGTTTTTTGCCAATATATTCAAAAGTCTGGATTTGCAAGCCTACTATGTTGCCACTGAATTTTTAAACTGCAAAAACAAAAAACAAAAAACAAAACATAAATGTCAGCAATTAGACAAAAATGACTGACTAAGAGGCCAGTACTCCTTGCCAACACAAGCTGGCTGGGAATAAATGAGCTCTAGTATGAAGCAGTGAAGTGCAGCTGGGTCATTAGGGCAGCCTGATATCTGAAACTTATTGAGTGCTGCAGTTCCCAGACTTTACCACCAAACTGAGAGCAATTTTCATAATGAACATATGAGAAGGGAGCAGGTGTGAATCGCAATTGAAAATCAAGAATAATGAAAACCCAACCAATTTAAAGCCAGGATTTCAGCCCACAGGCCACCCACACTTTGGCAGGAGCTGATAAACAGTAACCCTCTGTAGCTTCTCAGCTAGAACCATATCACTCGAGTCTCTAAGTTCAGGTCAGGTAACCACCACACATCTCCAGCTGGACAAAGCATCCTTTCTTTTCCCAACTGCAGGGAAAGCAGGACTCCCATGACCAATGCTTCCGCAGTCTCATTAAGCCATCAGCAGAGACCTAACCTCTCCGGCTTGACCCCATCGCTTTATCCCCCACACCTGGAGACGACCACACAGGGCAAAACAGCGGGAGCGAAACGGCCAGCCAAACTTGAGATGGTTTCAGACAACCACTGGTGATGAGAATGAGTGAGTAATAACCAAACTACACATCTTAGGATGGGACGAGGTCATACGCATCCACCGACACTGATGCACACCCACACAAAAGCCCTATCTCTATCCCCTGAGGTAACCTGGAGAGAAGAGAACTTGAGGGGGGGTTCAAAGCAAACCGGAGGGCTTGTAATCCTACCTAAGCATGAGATCTCTCTCGAAACACAACCACAAAAGAAAGCGAAGGGAGGGGGAAAACCTGAGGCTAACCCAAGCAGCAAGTCAGACAACAATAAAAAGTCGACAGCCTATATTTAACTGTGGTGGGAATTTGGTGAGGAGTATACAGGAACACTTTGAATGCATGATGAAGGTCAACTGGGTCTCCACTTCCTCCACAGACTCCACTCCACTGTTTTCTCCCCCCAATGCCGATGGACAAGGGGGGAGATAAGCATTGTTTCCTGAAACAATGGGCCACTTCCAATAGCCCCTCCCCTATAGACAGACTCTCAGAAACTGGCACTCGCATATTCTGCATGAAAACAGTGTGTGAAAGTAAGGAAAGCTGTTGAAAACTCTAGAAACGGAAGGTTGTGAGAAAAAAGCTTCAGGAATGAGCAGATAGACTGTAAACACCCCAAACAAACAATGAATGGCTTCGGTTTACCAGAATTCAGAAAAATGTCACACAAGGGCGGATATTGTGGATTACTTCAAAGTACCTGGGATTTTTCCTTTCAGCTTTTGTTATGAAAGTCTGTCCTCCATTTGACTGATTATGTTCCATTACTCTCCAATAAAAAAGCATTGGTTTTATAAAATAAACAACACGTAGTTCAAGGTCTCAAACCTGATTGGTCGAGCAGCATTCAAAGAGTGTGTTAACGGTGGGGGTTTTAAAGTTATTCTTTCTGAAAGTGACTCTCTTTATGAGTGAGTCGTGAAGAATCGTTCAAAAATGCTGATGCATTCAGAAGCAAAATAGGTGGATATCTTTATGGGTGAATCATTTGAATCATTCACTCAACCAATTGATCCATTCTGTAATGAAAAAATGTACTCTCTTAACGAGATGGTCACTTATTAAAAAATGAAAAGTGACTCTTTATGAGTGAATTATTAAATCATTCACTCAAGCAAATCTCTTCAAGAGTGGGTCATAAATCATTCACCCAAATGATGTGTTCAACAACAAAACAATCTGATTAATTCATGAATTAAACAAACATCTTGTGAACAGTCAATGAACCATTCAGACAGCCAAATAGATCAATTGTTCCCGATTCAATCAGAAATAAAACTACTCATTGTGTTTATGAGTGAGTGATTGAATAATTCACTCAAATTATTTGTTCAATGACACTAATTCATTCAGGAATGAAAGAAGTAACTCTCTTTATGAGTTAGTAATGATTTATTCAGCGAGTCATTTGAATCATTCACTCAAATGATTCATGATTCATTAAAAAATTTAACAGGTGACTGTATTTATGAGATAGTCTTTGAATCATTCACTCGAACGATTTGTTCAAAAACGATGATTCATTAAAAAATTAAACAGGTGACTGTATTTATGAGATAGTCTTTGAATCATTCACTCGAACGATGTGTTCAAAAACGATGATTCTTTAAAAAATTAAATAGGTGACTGTATTTATGAGATAGTCTTTGAATCATTCACTCGAACGATTTGTTCAAAAACGATGATTCTTTAAAAAATTAAACAGGTGACTGTATTTATGTGATAGTCTTTGAATCATTCACTCGAATGAATTGTTAAAAAACGATGAGTCATTAAAAAATGAAACCGGTGACAGTATTTATGAGATAGTCTTTGAATCATTCACTCGAACGAATTGTTCAAAAACGATGATTCATTAAAAAATGAAACCGGTGACAGTATTTATGAGATAGTCTTTAAATAATTCACTGAACGATTTGTTAAAAAACACTGATTTATTCATAATTGAAACAAATCACTCTCTTCATGAAACATGGATTCGTTCAGGGATGAAACTCGTTTCATAATTGATTGATTCATTCAACTAATCAGTTCAATCCTTTCATAAATAAAAAACTTTCAGGAATGAAACAAGTGACTCTCTTTATAAGCGAGTCATTGAATCATTCACTCAAATAAGTCATTCAAAAGCACTGAATCATTAAGGAATGAAACAAGTGACTGAATCACTCTAGCTCATGTGATATTGATTAAACAGCACTAAAAATCTACACTAGAAATGTAACCTCACAAATAATAATAATTTGTTTCAGTCAATTAGTGCAACCTTAATAGTTCATTTTTGCATCCAGATTGCTCTCTGTATATCACTTACTGCATTGGCAAGCACAGGGGTGCATCACGCCACACAGCTGAGCTTCTCACATCTCACTCCAACCATCCCACTCAAGGCTTAATGAGGCTTCATCACCAGTCTGACCATAAACCAAACATCCAGCAATGAGACAGCATTTGAAGGAAGTTGTGCGGTGAAGCCATGATCACGCTTTTACCCAAGCCTGTTTGCATTTCAAACAAATTACAATAACGACTTGAAAGCATTCGAAAGTAGAACAAAGCCTAGTTTGAAAAAGAGCTTGTTGAAATATTTGCTCTGTGTGAAGGCATAGTAAAAAGATTAACCTTCTGATGACTGGGTGAACTTTGTGAAAAGAAGCCTGAATAGGATATCGGTTTTCTGATAAGAGGGTCATAAAACTAGAAAGTCGGGACTTATTTGTGTCAACTTCTCCGATTATACACAAAACCGGCCATTCGCTGCATTGCATCTGATTTATGTGCGGCTTTCACAACGCTGTGAAAAGAGCAGAGTGACAGAACAACTTCCATAGCTTTGAAGCTCAGGTGAAAGTCAAGTGCTTCTTGAGACTAACAAAAGCTTCTTAGTCATCCATTTCTGCACGAGTCAAAACAGATCCTCCAAAGATAACTCTATTGGTTTAAAAAGCGGCGAGATTTCCACTGTCTTGATGTACTTTGCAGTGGCATCCTAATAATGCTTTTCCACTCACTGACCTTTAAGGAAGCGGGGTCGGACAGAGCGAGGGCTTGTCTCCTCAGTTCAGCCACAGTCATCTGACACTGCTTGCACAGATCTGGCCTAGTCTCGTCCCGGTCTGACTCAGAGACGCTCACGGCTCCCGCGCCTTCGGGTGCTGGTCTGCCGGCACACATTTCTTCCTCCGCTGACAGCCTCCTCCTCCTCGGGCTCAGCTCAAGAGAGAGTGAAGACTCTCCGCTCGAACAGCCTTCCACCTTTTTCAAAGACAGCAAAATCACAATGCAGAAAGAGCACAAATACTTTTGTATACATAACTACACAATCAGAGCTTTTGCAATAGAGTTAAAGGAGTAGTTCACTTTAAAAAAAAAAAACTTTTGCTGATAATTTACTCACCCCCATGTCATCCAAGATGTCCATGTCTTTCTTTCTTCAGTCGAAAAGAAATTAAGGTTTTTGATGTAAACATTCCAGGATTTTCTCCATATATTGGACTTCAATGGGAACCAAATGGTTCAAGGTCCAAATGAGAGTTTCAGTGCAGCTTCAAAGGGCTTTAAACGACACCAGACGATGAATAAGGGTCTTATCTTATCTTTCGAGTCATGACTCGAAAAAAGGTTTGTTCATTTTGACGAACGCGCATCACAGAACAGAGCAAGGCGAGCATTTGTGCTTATAAAACTTTTTTATTTATTTTTGAAAATGCTGATCGTTTCGCTAGATAAGACTCTTATTCATCGTCTGGTGTCGTTTAAAGCCCTTTGAAGCTGCACTGAAACTCATTTGGACCTTGAACCGTTTGGTTCCCAATGAAGTCCATTATATGAGAAAAATCCTGGAATGTTTAATCAAAAACCTTAATTTCTTTTCGACTGAAGAAAGAAAGACATGGACATCTTTGGATGACACGGGGGTGAGTAAATTATCTGCAAAAGTTTGTTTTTTTGAACTACTCCTTTAATTGCATTTTACAAATTGTTTATTAAATTAATACCCACTTCACACTGTAAAAATTATATGATCTATATGTTGACAACATGTGTTTTTACATTGCTTTAACTCATCAAATTAAGTTAGGACATTTTTTAACCTTTTTTATAAGTTATACAAGATTTTAAAGTCAGTTTAATGTAATTTAAGTTGAAATGACTTACATATCGAAGTTGATTGTACTTAAAAATGTAAGCAAGTGCATGTAGGCTACACGTAGCTTCACCTGAGTTCTTAAATTGTGTAAATACACACAGGTGTGATTAAACAAACGAGTTACAAGTTATACAACCACAATGCACAAACAGCAAACCCTCGGCTTTCAATTTCGATTACTGTAATTTCTCAGCATCAGTTGATGTTTATAAGAGGACTTACAGTTGACCGGCTGATCTGGAACTCTCCTCGCGCATTCCTCTGAGTTAAATCCATCATCTCGGTGTAAAAGATCAAAGCACGGCGGATATCTAGTGTACTTTAATGCTCCTCTATTTGTCTACACACATTAATTATGCAATTATGAACACAGTTCATTAATAGTCAGTGGGAGCGCAAAGCAAAAGGCATAGCAAGATTCCCCCTAAAGTTTTGCTTTGCTAGTTCCATAACGACGCGCGTACACGGGAGTGAAGTTTGACTGCTGTCAATGCGTGTGCGCGCTGCGCGGCTCGGTCACTTGGATAGAGGGGTGGAGCTGCTATTCAGTACTCAAACACTCATAAGCTGTTTCAGATAGCCTAGTTTATAGGCTGCTTGTGCACAAACAAAAAGTGAAAATAAAGTTGTAGGGAATTCTCCATTTAATGAATTGTGTGTTTTGTGATAAGGAATGTGCTCATGTGAACCTAATCAAATGATCAAATTGTGTCTTGCATGATAATAAAAACATGTGTATTATTGTAAGGAACAGCCTATAAACTAATTTTAATATTTTAAAATTATAAATAAATGATTGCTGCTAACATAAATTACGTCATCTTTTATGTTGCGGTTCACTTGTGTAGACTGTGAGATTACGGGTGTGCTGATGTCGTTTGCATATTACTCTGGCGCCACCCTCTGGTATTTTCTTTAACTGCATCTTCCAAATCTCTTGATTTGCAAGAAATTGTGGGAATGTTTGAATATTTAATTAGTCGTTGCTAAATATTTTATGTTGATGATGTATATGCTGGGATCACGTGGTTTTAAATCGCATCCCAAATACTGTCAATCAAACAATTCGCCTCAAATAACACACATTCAGTCCTTTGTCGGTGAGAGCGCCAGCAGTCCCAATAAACCATCAATAACGGACCGTTTAACGTGGACGAACAAAACAGCTACACCTATACTCACAGATTTTTGTGACCGTCTACACTCTATAACACTTCAGCGAATATAAATTAAACTTTCTGACACGACAGACTCTTTCAAAACCTTTTTGTGAGCATTAATGTCAGTTTGTGCACCTTTATAGTGTTGTTTCGAAGTCTTTTTTTTATTTTCATGTTTTAGGAAGCCTATGCATATATAGCCTATAACGAGTTAAATTGCTGAAATCTTAACCGCTGAAAAACTTTTAATCAAGCACAAAGTTCACAATACGATGATAAAAATGATATGCAAAATGAAGGGTTTAATTTGCGCTAGCACTTTAATGTATTTCGGATGCTTAGTTTAAAGGAAGTTGCTAAACATGATGTGGACGCTGAGAGCTGTTCGTGGTGCTGAAGTGTCATAATGATCATCATAATGATAACTTCCTATTCATATTTGTGAACCTCAACATGTTATAGCTTCTAACAGGACAGTAAGTGTGTTTAAGCAAAACATCCCACATTGATTCTAATGAGCTCTAAACGAGTCAACTTGTGGAGTCTTTTGTACTCTCAAAAGCTGCTTACCTTGGCTTTTCGCTTTAACAGATGACTAGTAAATCCAAAAATGATGTCAGCGTCCACGAAAAACGTCCCCAGGTCAATCAGACTGGGCTTTTGCTTGTCCTCCCCAGACGACCCGTTAGAGTTTTGTAAATCCATTGTGCAGCTGTAAATATGTTTCCTCGCCCTGCTTACAGCAAATGTGGAGAAGTCATCGCGCGCGCTCTGGAGTTCCGAGTCATTTTACAGATGGTTCTCTCTGATTCCAAAGCGGTGTCATGGTCTTATCCAGAGGGTCTCTCTCAGGTACATCCAACTGTTGACTCATTTGGATCGTCCGGTTTCTGTTCCAAATCACTTGCCGCGTATAAAATCATACATCCATATGTTGACACTGGTCAAAGCTCGTCTCAAGAACCCCACACACTCCATCCATGATCCATGCGCTTCTGTCATACATCCTAGTTGGATAGGCAGTCCACGCCTTGTCTTGTGAACACTGCAGGTCTAGGAGTGAACTCGCCCGAGCCTGTTGAGGACTACCTTGAACAACTCCACCCCTCTCTCTCCCTCTCTCTCTCTCTCTCTCTAACATCCTCATGGCGAGTGTCGCTCTCGCGCTTGATGCTCAACCAGTGCGCGCTTCAATTCCTTCATTGCGGACAAGGTTGCTTAAATAACGACGTTAACTTAATTTTTGACTTATTATGCGACATTGCTAAGATGTAGTAAGATGTAGTTATATTCCAATGCTTATACTGATGCCTAAATGAGATGGTTCAGATGATGTTTTTAAAGAAACACATATTTTTTCTTCTTAATTCTTAGATGACGACTTCCAATGCAAAAGCCACCCATGTCAGCACATTGCATACGTTCATGAAATACGTTCACTTCAAACTCACTAAATCCCAGCCTCAGCTTATTCAGAAATGTCTGTACTTAGAAACCTATACACATGGAGCCTGATGTTAATATTAAAGAAAACCGTTACTTTAAAACGGACATTTAAAGCCACTATCTGGCTTTAAAACACCATGTAAAAGGAGAATGAAAGCAACTTTTGAAACAGTAACGTGATAGGATATGTACAGTAGCCTATGTATGTTGGCCAATTTAGGCTATATGCATGTATGTTGTTGTTTTATGTTTTGGTTGTTTTTAAACATGTATGAGGAATGTAATTACGTATCTATGTTTGTTAGCCTATTTATCCATTTATTTATAGCCTAATGTATTTTTTTTAGCTTGAAAGACTCATTTTAAAACTTGCCATTATTTTTGAGCGCCAGATCTTTCAACACCAAAGCGGATCCACCAGAAGGCTCCCTGGAGCGTGATCTCCGAGCAGCCGAAAGCAAACCCGGGCTGTTATTGAGCAGTTTAAATGCGAGGCTTAATACGCAAGATAAAGGCGGTTGTTTGCTGGGCTTTGAAAGCCGAACACAGGACATTACTGCTGCCCTCTTAATAAAAACTCTTATCTCGAGCATACAGAGGAGCATGCAGCAGATAAGCAGACAGGCTTTATTGCAATAATATACTCGTTCCTAGACTCTCTTTTGAAGGAGCGAGGTTTTGTCGCTGCGATTAAAGGGAATTAGGCAGTTGACTGTTGACAAGTCTGATTGTGAATTAGAAGTGATATTGGCTCATCAACTTGACCCGATAGACCAAGTCGTAAGTTGCATTGATAGCCAGTTCGCGGAAGGAGCGCTTCAGATTAGTTTTGGATGGGGAAGGGGGTCGTTCATGCATTAGTCCTTTAGGACCTCATGATTACAATCCATTGTAAAGGTGATTTACCACGTACACAAGCAGTTCTCTCACTCTCCTCTCCAGGGTCATCCCGACACGATGATGAAATTCCGCGGATCGAGTCTCGCGGGAGCTGCTCGACATCTGCTGCCCTCGCGCATGTACGCGGATCGCTCCGGGCTCCTCATTAAGACTGTTGAAATATCTTCCACCCTGACTCATACTGAGCTCCGCCAGTGGGGTGCAAGACGGAGCGTTTAGCGAATATTGCCGCTATTTAGGACGCGCCTCTGAGATCAAGAAGAAAGAAAGCGTACGCGCGCCCGAGAGGACTCGGAGAAACAGAATAACTGATTGGATTGAACGCTCATGAATAATTTATCGATAACAAAGGACAGCTATAGGCCTATGGTTCCACTGATGCAGTCGATTCGAGCGAGTTTTTAGAGTGAATTATGGGCGGGGGTGGTTTTGGGATACGTGACATAAGCTTCAAACAAAAGGTTAGCCTGAATCTTGAAAATTAGGGTTAATTCAAAATAATTGGGACATTTTTTTTCCCAGTCACCTATAAGGCAAAATGTGTCCAATTTTACTTGAATTCCCCCTACAGGAAACATAGACCTAAATCAGTTTAGACGCCTGATGAAAACGAGGCTGATGAATATATGTCTTTACAATGGTAAAGTAAAGTACTAAATCACGTAATTTGCACAACTTTGAATACTGTTTTATGGAGTTTTGACTACCGATTCAAGTTTCCTGTTTCTTCAGTTGAATAATCGGATTGTTGTTAAACAGTAGCCTACACTCTAATAAACGAACAGTAGGCCTATTCTATTCCTCAGGCTCACAGCCTTGTTTTCATTCCTGTCAAAAAATAAAATAAATAAATAAATAAATAAATAATTATATGGCGCTACATTGAATAAGGTCTATTAGTTCAAAAATCAATTTGATGTTTAGCTACGACGCTATGGGCACCAAAACACGACACATCTTTGAAGATTGAGTCTTGGGGAAAAAATTACCCCTTGGTTGTTTTGTTTATTTTATCTTTTCTTTAAGGACTCAATTGAAATCGTTTTAGCTGCCAAATGAACAATTAATATTTAATCGTATTCTAAAAAAGGCTGGGTTGTTTTAACCCAATTTTGGGCTAAATATGGACAAACCCAGCCATTGGGTTAACAATGTAATTTAAAAATCTAACCCAATGGCTGGGTTTGTCCAATTTTACCCAAAATTGGGTTAAAACAACCCAGCATTTTTAAAATGTATTATTACAATTTTATATAAAAAAAAGAAAAAAAAAAGATTGTGCATGCTATACTGTATAAGGAACTCGTACTAGTTATTTTTTGATATTTATTTATTTATTTCGCCCATCTGTGACATGGATTAATCTTAAAGGTTTGCACTTTAATTTGCAATTCATGAGATGTTTCTCTTGTCCCCTCTATTTTGCCCCTGTTGATTACGAGACACATGCACAATCGATTTGTCCACACACAGTTTGATGTGTACAGTCACAGTGGGTGAACGACGCACATTTGGAGCCTCTCTGTATGGTTTCGTCGGGCTCTTTAATTAAAAGCAGGGTCACAGGTCGGTATTTTGCTTGCTTAATGAACTGATGAAACTGTTGAGACACGATAATTGTGACTATTGATTTGCATGACAGTTTGCGCTCATCTGTGTTTATTTGCTCTCGTTAGGGTTAGTCGTGCCGTTGTCAAAGCTTAAGACAAAACGTTAAATCTTAAGTCTAAGACAATTTAATCATGCAGGCAACCGACGAACCAGCAGAGTCCGGCAATGGTCCCCAAGAGACATTCAGCACCACGGACAGCACATCACTGAAGACACACGACTATAGGTCAGTTAGGTATGTGTGTGTGTGTGTCCTGTTAACCTTTAGCTGTGAAGAGTGTTTTAGGGGGCAAGAAGTTGATATGTTGATTCTGAATAGGCAAAATTGACTTGAGCAACTAATTACAATTCAGCATTAGAAGATACACAGGGAAACACAAGGGGGCACAAGAGAGAGTATTTAAAATATATTTATTTAGGTTTAAAATATCTTTCATGCGTCAAACGGGCCTATGCACATTATGTCTAAAAAATTATTTAAATAATTAAATGGATAAAGTAAAAAAGAATGAAAGAAAAAAAACCCGATTCACTCAGAAGGGAAACTGCTAATATGTCCAGCAATAGACCAACCCAACCCTATCCCAAACCTAACCTTAATTTTTTGGGACGCACACACACTTCTCTAATTTCTGGGGACATTGTCAGAAAAGTTGTCCCAGGTTTTAGCTAGGTCAGAACACACACCTTCAAACCCCCCCAAACAACAAAAAACTCAAAAACAATTCAACCTTTTAAAACCGAATTCCCCGTAACGCAATTTGCCCTTAAACGAGACAAAAAGTGAATCAAAAGCATAGAGTTAACACTATATATTAAATACACTGTCAGTAAGTCTTCAGCATCTACAACCAATAATTTTAACTATATATATATATATATATATATATATATATATATATATATATTACTCTTTACTGGTTTAGTGGAAAAATTACGTTATAATTCCATCTCAAACGTTTGACTGACACATTTAAAAAAAAAAAAAAAAAAAAGTTGTTAAAAATTTATAGAGCGAACAAATCGTCCCAAAGCATATTATCATGTCATCTTTGTCCTGGAACCAATGACAGTGTCTCCCTGATCAAGTGGTCCTAAACATTTCACAATTTTGAGATAGAACTGTTGAACTGTTAAGAACCACTGCACCAGAGAGACCAAGAACATCCACATCTGAAGCCGTCCAGGTCCTCCTCTTCTGCCATCCACACAGAACGCGTTCATTCGTTCAAAAACAGCAGCAAGGAGAGGAAAGTCTCGAAACGTGTGTCCACGAGTTGAACTAATGCTCACGGAGGCCTAAAAACAGCGAGACGGACGGTAGAAGAACGATTAAAAACGGCGCAGACGGAACGCGAAAAATAGTGAAGGTCGCGCCATAACTTTCGGCAAGGTATTAAACAATCTCTTCAAACAATGACACACATATCTTGCAGAGCACCTGGTTCACGTTACCATCCGATATAAGCGTCCCAAGAAAAGACCTGTTTAAAAAGCGCAAGCAGTTCTCCTGGAACGGTCTGGCCTCGACGACGTAAAAGTTGGGTGTGCAGTCTTTTATACTGTGCGGTGCGTGGATAACTTACACAGGGCTTTTCATTCAGACTGGAATGACGACTCTTCAGGTCCGACCGGCTCATCTGGGTTCCTGGGCAGAAAGAGCAATCAGCACTGCATCTTACACGACCGTTCACCTCGTGCACAGGCTGTGCTGTTCAAAGTTTAGTTCAGTCTGTAGATAAATCCTCATTCTTAATTATCAGCATGGTCCAGTATCCAATATACAGTGCCGCCAAAAAGTTTTTTGGACACTTAAACAGCAGTTTAAATATAGTAGTCAACATTAGAAGTGGAAAGTTGTCAACTTCGATGAAAGGTTTAGATCAGCTTCAAATGTTGCTACTAGCTTTTGTATTTTAATAAGACAATATTTAACTTGATTGTTAAAAAGACATTTTTCGAAATGATTTACTTCTATTCTATTTTACTTTATGTCTTTATGCTTACAACGAAATCAAACTTCAGATTGAGATTTGCTAAAAGGTTCAAAAGGATTTTGCCAATAAGCATTTGCACTTAAATCAATATCTAACTTTAGATTATGCAAATAATGTTCATTAGAATTTTTACAAGTAAATCATTTTGTGCTTAGCAATTATATTTTAGCATCATATTTATGCTACTCTCGTCCTGACAGTATAAAAGGAAAAAGATAGAGATGTGCTGGAACATTGGCATTTTAGGAGCATTTTATTGATGCAGCAACTTAAATTTTATAAAAATGAATAGAACTTTTCCTTTGGTAAAGTATAATATAAACGCGACTTAAATCTGAGAAGAAGAAACACAGATGTACACTAAGAATAACAAAGCAAAACATCTGACATCACTAAATCCATTCTGGTTTATGAACATACTTTTTTGATAGTTATCCAACGATCATTTATTTCACTTTAAGGAAAATCGAAATGATTAATTTAACATCTTTGTAATTTAAGAATGTAAAGACATCAATACGCTTCCACATTTTTAAATACTGTAAGTTTTATACTAAATACAATTTTTTTTGTGTAAAGCATTTAAAAAAACAATAAAAAAGACATTATATCACTTTCCCAGAAAAAAAAAAAAACACACAAACAATATTTTATCATATTATTTTACAAAAAAAAATCCTTAATTTATACAATTGTTATGACTCTTGTACTGTGAACATCAGAATTCAAATCTGATAGCTTACTGTTCCAGTTTTTTTTTTTTTTTTTTTTCAGTTTTGCTAAAAATGAGAAACTGGATGGACAATAACAGGACAGCCTTTTTCAAGATCTTGTTGGACAAGCAGTAAACTCGATAAACTTGCCGTTCTAGAGAACAGACAGAAAAAGAAAAAAAACGTGGTCACGTGCAGTTGAGGGGTTATTTATTTGTTAATGTGTTACGTTTTCCTGAATTTGTATTTGAAACTATATGGTATATTTTCTCCAAAGAAACTAAAACAATATAGTTTAAGTTTCTGTGTGTGTGTGTAAAAGCATGGATCCACCCTGCCTTGTCTCAACGGTTCAGACTGCAGGTGGGGAAATTGGTCTGTGGGGGATATTTTCTTGTCAAACTTTGTTTAAACGGTACAGCAATATTGTTGCTTTATGACCAGTTTTCCCATCTTCGCATGGCTACTTCCAGCAAGATAACACGCCATGTCACAAAACTCATCTCAAACTGGTTTCTTGAACATGTCAATGAGTTCATTAAACTCACACAGCCTCCACAGTCACCAGATCTCAACCCAATAGAGCATCTTTGGGATGTGGAGGAACGGGAGATTCACATCATGGATGTGCAGCTCACAAATCTGCAGCAACTGTGTGATATCATGCGTCCAGCACCTTGTTGAATCTATGCCATGAAGAATTAAAGCAATTTTGAAGGCAAAAGTGGTCCAACCTGGTGCTAACACTAATCAAGTGCCACTTTATTAGTGCTTTTATTTATGTTCTCATTGATAAATAAATTGTGTAATTTAAGTCTGTGAGTTGATCACTAAGCAGCCTTCAGGAAGTCCATAATCTCATTATGTTTAAAGTCTATTGCCTAAAAACGAGAGAGGCCAAGTCATGAAAGATTACAGAAAGCATGACAACATTTTCAACATATCCTAATATACATATTTGACATTTGTTTTGGCAACACAGTCGACGGATCATTCAGAATCTAAATTCTGACTGGATGAGCCATGATCGAAGTCGCTGAATTGATTCAATTGATGTCATTTCACTTGTCAATTTTAAACAGTTTGTTCAGTAAACTAACAGTATTTGGCTGTAATTTTGTTAATAGAATTATTATTAATAACACCCTTTGAGCATTCTTGCCTTTTAAATCATACTGATATCTGACCACTGTTTGCCGACACAGTGTGCATTACAGATCTGCGGTGACATTATATTAGGGCTGACTGACTGAAGGTTTGATAGGCCACAAGACTCTTGACATGTTTACATTGAAACAGCAAAGCTATTTCTGGTATCTGGCTGTAATGTTGTTTGGGAGCATTTTAAAAGTTTATGAAAGTCCCTGAATGACTGGTCAGACCTGAGTGAATGAAGAGGCCAGGGTAAGAAGAAATGTGTGTGTTTCTGTGAAAGAGAGAAAAGAAAAGACCAGCACAGATCAGTTCCAGTCTCCTAAAGTTCATCACGAGAGGTGAGCTTCAGTTTTCATCAGCACCTCCACAACATCCTTATGCATGCAGACACAGACATGTGACGCACAGAAAGAGAAATGAACTATAGAAAGTCTTGCGATTGGTCTATGGCACTCTGCCATCCATTTAATTCAATCTGTGCAAAATGAACTACATAAAGAAAATGTCAGTGGTGCTTAATCACTCGTTGGGGGTTTTGAGAATTTAGAATTTGTTTTGTCTCTTTTGGGGTCACCGTGATATTCTAGTCTACAGTGTTTCAACAAGTTTAACCTGGATCAAAACTAACTGGAATTTGGAAATCCCTCAAACTACATGGAGCAAATGCTGTATGATGACTGATTTTGATGTTTTAAACATGTTGTTGGTGAAACCTCTCCTCAAAATGCATCACTGATGTCCATAGTGCAAATAGCACATGTTCTGACGTTTAAAGGGATAGTTCACCCAAAATTGTTATCAATACTGACCTTCATGCCGTTCCGAACACATAAGACTTTAGTTCATCTTTGAAACACAACTGAAGATATTTTAATGACACCTGAGAGATTTCTGTCCCTCCATTCAAGTTCCACGCTTCAAAAAGCTCTCGAAGACACTATCGCTTCATATGATGAACGGATTTAATCAAAGATTTTATTCACATTAAACATTGATCAGTGCACATCATCCAAAATGGTTAATTGGCTTGGATTTAATTTACTTACATGGATTACTTTTACAATGTCTAAATCAACTTTAAGCGTCTGAGTTTTACTTTTAATGGAGAGACAAACCTCTCAGGTCTCATTACACTCAATTACACTCAATGATTCAGCAGACAGTTTTATCCAAAAGGACTTACGTAAAAGGAGAACAAAAGAAGCAATCAAACTAACAATATGGCAACAATAAGTGCTGTGACTAGTCCAGCACAGCAAACAAATAAATGTTAGTATTAATGGGTCAAGTGTTCGTTCGCATCAAAAAGATGGGTTTGAAACGTCATGAGAGCGAGTAAATGACAGATTTCAATTCAGTAGTGTTTTCTAAAATCCTTAACAATAATACTTGTTATAATTATACTTGACTCGGTAAACTAATTAAGAAACATTGCTAGAGAAGATAACGCTCAGGTTTTAATGAATTTTAATGCATGGACACCTGAGAAATCCTTGTTTTCTTGGTTTAAGTGTGTTTAAGTGCCATTTCAACAACAGCCATAGGATAAGGGTGCGGAGCAGATGTGTAGTAGCCAGTCTTGTGCAAGTTACTTCCAAACTGTAATACATTAGGTATTACTTGTTACTGTTATTTAAAAGTAATTCATTACCTTACAATATTACTGTCTCAGAATTGTAATGCGTTACATTACTCATGTATTACTTTTGAGTTACTTTCACCAAAATAACTAAGTAGTACTTAACTTTGGGGCTGTAACGATATGCAATATGAAACCGAAATCGCGATTCGCCACACGACTCAGATCCACGAACCTACAGCATCGCGACACACTTCTTCCAACTCCAGCGTTATTCTCCTTACCGTCCAGATCCAATGCTACCTTATCTTTAAATTAGGCTATTAGTATTATTTGAAGTTAACATTATAAAATATGTAGACCTACACCACAAAACTAGTTGAGGATAAATTATTTAAAATTGGGGAAGTCCAGCATTATGGACATGACATTTGCAGTCAAAACTTGAAATAAAAATTATGTATTGAAACGTATATAGGCTACTTCCTTAAAGGACTCCAGACATTAGACAAATATCAGTCTATGTTTTATTTTTAATATTAGGGAAAAGACACACATTCATGCGTGACAAAAAAAATAGGAGGCAAAATATATTTTTTGTAATTCTGTTAATTACACGGCGCAAATCGGATGAGGAAGGGTTGGCTCTCCAGTCTCCATAGAACTTAAAATATTCATTTTATTTTAGTTTTCGTGTTCGCATTTATGAGGAAAAAACAATGTTACAGACGCGACCGCTCTGAACTGGCACTAAAAGACTGCTTTAAAACTTTCACATAGTCTGTTGCCTTTAAGAAGAAAAAGCAGACAATACACTGTAATACAACTGTAATACAAGCCTCACTGAACATGTAACGAGTAAAATATTACTGAAAATTGATTAGTAATGCCTTACACTACTGCGTTACAGCAAAAAGTAATATGTTACTGTAATGTATTACTTTTGTAATGCGTTACTCCCAACACTGGTAGTCGCCAATCATCTCTTGCTGTCATTGGTTATACAGGCTTGATAAAAACCCTATATATTTAAGTGGAGTGAAAATATGTTTTTTACATTTTGAAAAGAATATGCATGGGTCTAAGCAATTGCCATTGTAAACTTGGAGTTGTTTGCTGATTTATGGTGATTTAGGTTTTTGCTTACTAGCCCAATTTTTTTTTTTAAGCCCACCCTCAAGATGTGTCCAATGATTTGGATCCCTCCTTCAATGTGAGAATTGGATTTTATTTTATTGACCACCAAATAGGGTGACCACCTGCTAATAAGCCCAAGGGGGGACAAAGGGTGTGTTTCTGAGGGACAATGTGGGACACTGCTTGGCGCGGCGGTGCCCCCACCCCACGGGCAGACTCTGATAGTGGTTTACCCATATCTAGAATTGTTACTATTGCCTTACTGTTTGTACATGAATAATTAAAAAAAAAAAAAAACATACCGTAGCACATACATTAATAATGCCCTATTCCCTAAACATGTGTAATTGCTGATATGCTCATGAATAGGCCAACCAATGTGTATTTTTTTCTAAATAAAATTCATATTTTGAACATTAAATGAATTGACAGATGCACTTCCACTTACGATTTACTTTAGCTATTTAATTTTATTTATTTTTCATTACAATTAATTCACTTTAAATAAATAAAAATATAAAATTATAGGATTAACAGGAATTAAAGTTGCTCAACACCACAGGAACAGTTTTTTAAAAAGTCGAAAAAAAAGTCTAAACTCACAACTCCAGAGGTTCACGGAACGACAAGGTGTGCTGTCATGACAACAATGAAAAAGTTGACATCAACCTAGTCAGCAGGTCACGTGGGAGTGGCAACCAGTGTTGGGGAAGTTCTCACTTTCTGAACTAGTTCAAAGTTCAGTTCACACATTTTAAAACGAACTAGTTCAGTCCAAAGTTTGCACAGAAATGTAAGATTTTTCCCATCTTCACCGACCTCGTTATAAAATCCGTTTAAATTATCATATGACGCCTTTGTCGACGGCGGCCGCGGTGCGACACTGGTGGCTTGTGTTGCCAGATTGTGTGTTTTTTCGCAACATATTAAGCCCTGTTTACGGTGAGTTTTAGCCGTGTTTTCGCCTGGAAATCTGGCACCCCATTGAACGAAGTTAAACTGAGAGAGCGTGCGTTCACAGACACCAGAATGAACGAGTTCACACGTTAATCAGGACAGGCAGTAAAACAATACGTTCAGTTCACCCAAAATATGAACGAGTTCATGAACGTGAACGAGTTCAGGCACAACGTTTGGCTGCCTGGGTCTCGAGGATATAGATAGACTGACCGACTTTTTTTTTTTTTTTTTTTTTTTTGAGCAAGCATTGATTATGCGTGACACGGTCTCAATTTGCGGGACGCATGAATTGGGCTTCAAACGCTGTGCGCGCACGCGCTACGCGGGACGGGTGGTCACCCTACCACCAAATGAAAGTCTAATAGCATAGAAAGATCTTTAGCAAAGACCACAAATTATACCTTAAGTAGTCGTATTAATCTTAGTAATATAACTAGGAGTGGCACTTAGTTTGTGCTAATATGAAATAATGCAGCAGTCTTACAAAGTATCAGGGTGTAGTTGCTCCCTAATCTATTTCAGGTCCTTCAGACCTATGTTTGGCCCTTCCCAGCCGAGCTCTGACAAATCTTGGTGACAGTCACCCTTCCAGTTTGTTCTGTTTCTCTTCACTAGTCAGAGTATCTGCCAAACATGAAACTTGAATCAGGTAGGGCTGGTTTAGAAAACACACCTTTCTTTCTCTTGTTGCACCTTATCCTTGTTATTTTATCATCTTAAATAAAAAAAAAAGGGTCACAGATCCAATAATTTCTTGTACGCCCAGACAACAGCCACAGGAAGTGTCACCCAGTGTCACTGCATTTAAAGAAAGGGTTTTCCATCAGGTTCCAATGACTCAGAGCGAGACTGAGCGTTGCTCCCAGGTCAGTTAAACCTGTCATTGTTTTTAAAAAAGGGGCGACGTGTCTGGACTTGCATGGCAAACAGAAAAGACGCGCGTTCCATTGATGACTAGATATAGCCTAGATGTCTCGAGCAGCAGAACGCTTATTTTGAGACCTGAAGCACAAACAGACTTTTCTTTTCAGGTTCTTTAATGGCTTTGAACACAAAAGGCGGTAATAATACATATTCTAAACGATCTACCTCATGATTAATCTAATTATAGTCACTTGAATCCCAATCTGTCTCTCGACATGATTTTAGTTTTAATGAGGTTGACACCACATGTAGTTCTGATCATGCATTGCTCCACAGAGACAGACTGAATAAGACGTTTAAAGGCTGTTGATGGTCCATAGAGAATTTGAGGGGGAGATTTTATCCTACTTTCTTGTGTTGTGCCATAATTTGCTTTGCTCGACAGATTGCAATACGGTCATTAAGATAAATTCTTATTATCAGTCTGAGGAATTAGGCCAGACATGCATTCAGGGGAGATTTGTAATAGCCGTGTATGCCACGCTGTTGTACTGTGTACAGTCGGGAGCTAGAAAGCTGATGAAGAACACAGGAAAATGACCATTACAGGAAAAGCAGGTTTTGATGATCTGTAACATAAAAATAACAATCTGATTGAAGTTTTCTTAACTGAATTGCAATGAAGTTTGTCATTCTTTAGATAAAAGGAAAACTTTTTTTTTTTAATGACCAAGAGTCATAGCTATGACTTTAATAGAAACTACGCACAGCCCTTCAATAGGTTAACTTGTAGCAAATTATAACTTGAAACAATTAATTATTAATATTAAATTCATTGCAACGGTTAACATAAGGTCACTGTGATTTTGCCAATTAAAGGTGCTGTATGCGATTTTTAGCGACCTCTAGCGGTGATGTTTCAGAATGCAACAAGAGCGCTCGCGCTAGTGTGCGTGCTCAATCTCAAGAGCGAGCAATCACTACCAGCCACACAGAGACTTTCAATGTAATGGCGAAATCATCACACAACATGCTGGAAACTAATATAAACTCCCACTGCAGGTACAATAATAGACTAACTTACTTTTATCAGCTTGACGTTGAACTAATGCTCGGTGCTGCTCGTACCATGACAATGTTACAATAAACTGCATTTAGCCGACATGTGATGTTATACAGCATGAGGCATTTCACTAACTATTCGTGTATCTTTCACAATCAGCAATGTCAACATAGGTGAATGTATAATATGATAACGAAAACGGTTAGTGAACTAAACTGAACAGTTTCAGTGTATCAGTAAGATTGTAGGAACTTGTCTGGAAATGTGTATAAACAATATGGTAGTGGGATGACGACGTTAGTCAGTAGATCTAGTAAATAAAATAAGTTACATACTAAATGTTATACTAATGTTATCCTGGAACATTTTTTTTTTGTATTCATGTCATGTTTCATGTAGTTTACCTTGCTATTTCACTTGAGTTTACTATGTTGTTGATCCACGTTTTCGTCTGGAGTCGATCAGATTCACGTTTTGCCTGACGAGCTTGAGCAGATAAATCTTTTTTTTTTTTTTTTTTATTTATGTGGAGTTTGTGTTTGAGTCTGTGTTGTGCTGGAGGCAGGACGTTTTTTTTTGGGGGGGGGGGGGGGGGGTAATCACACTCCATGTCGTCAGCTGAAGTGCCGTTGGTCGCATGATATGGCGCTTTTCCACTGCATAGTACGGTACGGTTCGGCTCAGTACGCTTCGACTCGGCACGGAACAGTTCGGATCGCTTTTCGTTTCCACCGCAGTAGTACCCCTTCAAAGTGTGTGGGACTGATCGTTATTTGCACGCGCCTCTACTGCCATGACATCATCTTAAAAGCGCCACATTTTCAAACCCACAACACAGGAACAATGGAGACTATCGAGGGGATGGTGTTTCTGATTCTCGGTATGTGGTTGTTTTTAACTGCTAGATGGAAAAATGTGTTTAAAATGAGGCTGATGGCAGCAAAACAAAAATACTGCTAAAAAAGTGTCTTGTGTCGCAAATCCAATGACGCTAGTAGTGACGCTGGGAATGACGATTCTGTCTGACCAATCAGTGATCTGCAGTGTTTCACGTCACATTTTAGTACCGGTACGGTACGCTTGGAACCTCAACAGACCAGGTACGATTTAAAGCGACCTGAAGCGAACCGTACTGTACCGTACCATGTAGTGGAAAAGCACCATTAGACTGTAGGATAGAGAGGCTCGGGAGCGCGCATGCACGTCACATCTGATGGATTTCGCAGGAAATCCGACCCGGACACCTCGCATATAAATAAGAATATTGGCCTTCAGAGGTAACGGCAAAACCCAAAAAGTGGATCGTTGCAATGTGTGATTACAACCCCTTCAAACACAGGCAATAAAAAAGGATTCATTTTATTAAAATAGTTACATATAGAACCTTTAAAACATGTTCCTGGATCAACATATTTATTTCATCCTGGAACAACAATCCTGTCTGAAAATTGGGTCCTATCCCTACTCCTAAACCTAACCATAACTTCAAGTGAATTGATCGGTGAATAACATTGATGTATACGCACCCTGGTTTTAAGCTTAAACTTTACATAAACTGTAAACTTTATCTGATTAGTTACTGAATAAACAAATCTGATTGGTTGATTGGATTTTCCAGGAGCAACAATGTTCATCCAGGAACATGATGTACTTTGTGAAATATGGTTTACCCATAAAGTGCAATAACTATAAATTTTTATTGCACAAAACTATGGATTACATATTTTAACAGGAATGTTACTCACAACAGGAGCTTTGAAGAAACTATAAAGTATTTTCTTTTTTTTAAAATCTAGTTTAAAATGTGTCAAGTATAATCTTTGCATTCATGTTGGTTTCATATTGTTTAGAAAAGGTTTATATTTGTCATCTGTTGAGGTAAAGTCATTTAAGTATTTGGTGTAAAAAATGAACATCTTACTAAAATTATATGAGGTGAACAAAACAAAGTAGCCTAATTACATAAAAAGTTTCAGTTTGAGTAAAGGCAAACAATGTGTTACATGAAAAAGACCTGTTATACAACATGCCCATACACATCTCCACACCCGTGCACCAACTAGGCGAAACAACGACATATGCAGTTACAGCATTCAGTTACATACACAACACAACTTTCTAATGCATAAGGCCCTACACTAATCCATCGAGCCTTACCTGAGGTGAACGCCATTGAGAAGTGGAGATCTGTGGCATAGACGGTGGACCCATTTCTCAACAGATCCCTGATCTGCCATGCACAAGTGAGTGCCCTATAATAATAATATATATATCAGTACAAAATTCTATTCATCAGTGTCCTGAAAAAAAGGATCACTGTCACATGAGGTTTCAGGTTTACCTGTGTTAATTCTTGTTTGCTTCCCATTAGTTGTCATGGTTTCTGGGTATGTTCCATTTGTTTCCATGGTTTCTCATTTGTTAATTGATTAATCTCACCTGTTCCTTGTTTTCTCCCTTCTCTAAGGGGCTGTTTACAAAACTGTTGTTTGGCCTTTCATTTACACAACAGGGGTCCTGAAAACACAAACTTTTGCAAGCATTTGAAAATGATACCACTATCATCTCCATGTAAACTACAAAAACGACGATGTATGAAAACGGTGACGACATACGCTCTTAGAAGAAATGGTTCTATTTAGAACCAGGGGTTCCAAATACGAAGCGCTGATAGAACCTTTTAAGGTTCTATATAGAACCTTTTCTTCTAAGAGTGCGCATATTACGTGTTCAGTCTATAGGCGTGTAGTGTTTCTTTACAAAGTGACATTGCCAACTACTGGCCTGACATGAATAATACAGCGTTTTTGCGGAACCGTGGGAACGGGGATTATTTTAACAGCGTTGTCGTCTGTATGTGAAAAACGCTAAGGAAAAACGCTAACGTTTTTAGTGTCGTTGTCATGTAAACGTACCCTGGATACCACAGGAGTATGTGTGATAGCCCACATTTGAAGACTATGAAGTAATGAAAATTCAGCTTTGTTTCGCATAGAGAATAAATTGCTCTTCAGAACCTTGAAATAATCAGTGTGACGGAAACTCAAGTCAACAACATAACTTTAGGTGAATCAGGATTAAGGCTATCAGTCCTCTCCCGTGACTATACAAATAAAGGACAGACATCACAACAGTGAATTACAGGCCTTATCTATATATATATATATATATATATATATATATATATATATATATATATATATATATATATATATATGAAGAGTTCAGATGCAAAAGCCTCTAAATGCCATTTGAAATTTTCTTCTTTAATGATGATTTTTATGAAACCTGTATATTTAAGTTCAGTAATTTCACTTAAATGCCAATGATAATTACCTATTAATTGTTATTTAAGTGAAATTACTGAACTTAAATATACAAGTTTCATAAAAATCATCATTAAAGAAGAAAATTTCAAATGGCATTTAGAGGCTTTTGCATCTGAACTCTTCATATATATATATATATATATATATATATATATATATGTGTGTGTGTGTGTGTGTGTGTGTGTGTTTTTTACCAATGTCAAGTTAAGACGTGGAGTTGCTTTAAAGAATGTGTGATGTGTCCTTTAAAACGATTGTTAGAACAGGTCTTAAAACTTGACTAAAACAGGTATTTTAATTTTTGTTTTTGGAGGAAGTAGCTGTATGCCAGATGGTCCAACCTGACTGACAGTTTGTGTTGTAAGGAAATTTGAAGAATCACCCTGAGAGCAAACATCTTTAACAAAGTGCTATATAGTACAGTCATTGCATAGGTATGTTCTGGTTTCATGGTATGTTACCACAAATGCTCACCATTCCCTGTATGGCCTCTAAACCCTCTAAACTGTATGAATCTAGTCCAGCTGGTCAGTGCGGCCGTTTGGGGCGTTACCACATCTCCAAAATTACCCCCGCCTTTTTTTATTATTATTAATGTGCCCTCACAATCTTTGATCAAAATATTTTCCCCTTCCTCTTGCGGCGCCATCTCTTCACTGACTATGTGTTATGGGGAGAGGGTGGGACAATCTTTCAATCACAAGATCACAGTAATGAAGTGCAACAGTCGGGTTCCGGAAGAACCCCATTTATGTTGAACGTTCACTTGTAAACCTTTAAAGACAGCCCTACTGTGAGCAATGAGGTTATTAATCCATGGTACTTGTTTCTGCTACCGCCATCAGCCTGAATTGTTTAATCATATTTTTAAAATGATCTTGTTTGACAGCATTCGTGGTGAAAAACTACATTACCCATGATGTACAGAAAATTACACCAATCAACGTAAAAAAAGCAACATGCACCAAAAGAGCTTTTTTACATAATTGAGTCGATCTCTCTATAGTCTCAAAATTCATACACACACACAAACACATTTTATATATATATATATATATGCACATTTTGCAATAAACTTAAAATATATATTTTTTTTATACACAATGCATTTGTAAATTAGTAGTTTTATATTTGAAATTTTTACATTCACCATTGTTTTTAATTCAATTATGCTGTTCGCAATGCTAAAGCTGTTAAGTACACATTCTTGTACCTTTGTATTTTGGTCTGATTTTCAAATACCTTTTTTTCTTCAAATTAAAGTTTGTAGTGTTGTAGTTGGTTGGCTTGGTTCATGGCTTATAAATTCTTGTTGCATTCTATAGCAAACCACAACGATCCAATCAATTCCCGATGGACAAACTCAAGTCCCTACATTATTTCTTTTTTTTTTTAAAGATTTTATTTAGATTCATCACAAAGCAAGCAATGTCAAATATATTAATGTTGATATAAAGCAACATTATTTGAACAGAATAAAGTCAACATCAAACAGCATTCAAAAGCCATTTTACATCTAATATAAAAAATCTGAATGAAACAATGTGCATGAAAAAAATATGTTTTATCCATAAAGATTGATATATTTCAGAGGTAATGCTTCGGAAACACTTTGAAAAATATTTTTTTTTAAACACACACACACATTATATATATATATATATACACACACACATACAATTTTTTTTTACCATCATTGACATAATTTAAGTTCACAAAATTATGGTAATGTTAACAGACACTGCATTACTTGTCTATGTCACTATTGTCCTGACATTATAATAAAGAAAAGACCTTAAAAGATTTTGGCATGATTGTTTATTGTAATTTCTTTTAAAAGATAATATTTTAATAAAACTGCTTTACTGTGTACGTAATATATATATATATATATATATATATATATATAAAATTATATTTTATAATTAATAATTATGATTATTTATTTAATCAATGTAACATAATGAGTAATATAAAACCTAAATAAAAACAGACAGTATGTTTCTAAGAAATTTTACTAAAAAAATAGTCCTTTTTTTCATGGACACTCTTATTTGTCATAGATAATAAGTGGGGGGTCTATTTTAATTTCATGCTGACGTGTAAGATCCTTCTATTAACAGACACCACAAGCTTTTTAATGTTTAAATTTGACACTTTCTTGTGAAGTGTCCCATTGGGATGACTAGCCCATCAGGTCGCCACATTGTTATACTTGAGGATGTGTGTGTGGCCCAATAGTCCCACCGAGAAAAGAATTAACGACGCTGAAGATTAAATTAAAGCCCTGGTGGACCCCACGCCTGCTACAGCACATCTGGAGCTGCAACCAAACATCAGCATGCTCAAGGACATTTCAGAGACATTGTAGACACAGGTCCTGTGGTTTAAGATCAAATCTTAATACTTGATAGTTGAATAATAGTTCACTACAGAAATGGCATATAATGCAATAGGTAGCTGTGAATGAATACTGAAACTTTAGTCAGCACCTACAGGCATGTAATAAGAGGTCATTTACAACATATCCATGCAACTTTCTTTGTGTGGTAAATATCTACAATTTGTTTGTGCCTTATTAAATTTTACACTATTATAACAACCAAAACGAGCATATAACCCCAACTAAATGATTTCCCCATATTTCCATTGTAGTGTTGCAAGAATATAAGGAGCTAGGACTATAAATGAATGTGAAGAGGAATCATAAAAACAGAATCGTATTTGAAGGATCTGCCATAAAAACAGGTCATAAAAGATGATAAAAAAAGGGAGGCACCACGTAGCAAAAGAGCCAGATTGAGGTAGTAAATACCTGCTCCTTCCCCCATGCTGCTCTTAATAGAGGTGGCGTAAACCCTAATGCCAACTCCTGGCTTTTTTGTAAAGAATTAGACATGCTCCATAACTCGGTCTCATTACATACGGACCAAATAACAGCATCTGACTAAATAATACATTGCAGCAAATCTGTGAAGTGCTCAAAAAGCGGAACGTCTGCGTGTGAATTAAACTCATGATATGTAGCAGATTTTCACACACTGGTTTTTTACTGAAGATAAATAATATTTGACAAAAATATGTGGCAGTATCACACTGCTTTACTGTATCAGCAGCAATCCCTTGAAGAGACCCACATTGTGGTTCATTTGTGTATTGACAGTGAATTTCACCACACACACAAATAAATAATAATTGTACAATTACATCATTAAATGGGGGAGTTGACATTAAATCACAAACAGTGATTAAATGTGACATTCTGTATATCATCTAATTCATTCATAAATTGTTCATAGTATGGAAGTTTCTGCTTTTTTATATTTAAAAAAGTAACAATTATGAGATTACTTTGTTATAATTATGAGATAAAAAGATGTTTAAACTGAAAAAAGGTACAAATTATGAGTTAAAAATACAATTTTATGACAAAAAGTTGAAATTATAAGCTGAAGTCAATTATGACTCTAGTGGCTAATCATTTTATTATTATTATTATACCAATATATATCACCAGATAAAGTCTAAACTGACTGGAACTAATATTTTTACTGAGGTTAAAAAAATATTAAATACAATAGTATAATACTAACTAATGTATATAGAAATGTATAAAATATAGCACATTTAGAGTACACAAAGATAGTGATATGACATTTATAAATATATATTAAAAAAAAACAAACTCAAAAAGTTGTTATCAGTTGAAACACCAATACTGCAGATTTTATATAATTGCATAGGCTAAATAATAAAATAAACATAAGTAAGGTTAGTTTAAAAGGTAGTTAAACTGCCAAATAATGAATAGTTGCTATTTATGCTCAGTTTTAATGAGCATAAAACAAATGTATATTTGCATTTCTGCAGACCCAGAAGCATTAGTCGCTTAGACAGACATCTGATTGCAATAGTGCGTAAATGGAAGAACTGAATCAATGTCAAGGTCGACAGCATTGGCTAAAGGCAGCAGGTTCTGTCAGACGAATGCTTTAAAACTTCCAGAGGGCTTTTCTTGTCCAAACTGTGCATCATAATTTTACATGTCCTTTATTGCATGTCATGGTATTTTCCTTCAGATTCAGTTGACACAGTTGTCAGCGTTCATTAGAAAAACCTTAGCATGGGCCGAATGAACTTGTACTGACTTGTTTCACGAACCTACATGGTTGTTGCACTTATGTACAGTATGTCACTCTGAGCAACAGAAATGACAAATCGAAGAGTTAAATGTGAATGGCAAAATCAGAAGTTAATTCAAGATTTTGTGTAAATAATGTGATGTTTTTTTCTTTGTTTGTACAAACTTTGTTGAATAAAGTGTTCGGTAGAAATGTATGTTATGCCAAAAAAATTAAATAAATAAAATAAGAAAAAGACGACAAATATTTGCCTATACGCCTTATTCACGGCAGCGCCATCTTTTATTTTTAATGAGAGTGAAAGCGAGGCTGTGAGGGATAGACTTGCATCTCTTCAATGGGCTGTACTGTTATTTAATGTGTTTTCGGATTGTTCTGCTCATGAAACCCTGGAAAAATATCTTTCAAAGAAATGTCAGTTGACAAAAAACTCCCGACAATGTAAGCTGTGGAAAATTGTAAGTAATAGCCGCTTTATTCGGCTTTTTACACCGGATGCCATTGGAAACACCGTAGGTCTATCCCTCACAGCCTCACTTTCATTCCCGTCATGGTGCTGCTCTGAATAAGGACTAGATCATGCACTTGCAAATGGCACAAAAACATCTGTGTACATGCCTCTTTCACCTCAGGGATGACAAACTGTCCTGCGATCAACAGCGCCACCAAGAGGTAGATATTCCCATCACTCCTCGTCTCAGAGATAGCCACATAAAAAGACAACAACGCACAATTTCGGCAGCTGCTATGAGAAGTCTTCTTAAAAACAGAATTATTAAAGTATAAAACATTTACTGTACCTACTTTAAAACCTACAATATACCTAATAAGAACGGTCTGCCATGAAGGATGACAAATTCATTGTATTCCTGATACTTTAAATCTCCACAAAGAATTAAATAAGAAGTGTAATAAAATAAACGTTTAAAAGTCTATTTTGGATTTCTTTCTCTGCTAGTCTGAAAGAAGAGAAGTTATGAATGCAAAATGGCTCAATTTTGACCAGTGCATGAAAAACACAATGGTTTTGCCGGTTGTATCCTGCCTTAATATCTCAAATTTAAATAAAAAAAATGATACATACATATATATATATATATATATATATATATATATATTTTTATCTTAAGAGAACATATTCATATTATGTTATTAGTGCCAATGTCAAAAGTGAACCTCAATGTCTTTTCCAATAACTGACCAGTCATTTGGGATAATGTTGCTGGAGTCCAGCAATTCTAAGGTCTGAGGTGAGCTAAAGAAAGAAAATTACAAAATGAGACCCATTTGCAGACAACACACATTTGATATTTTCTTCAAAAGTCAAGCAACACAAGTTAAGCCAATTTAAAAAAAAAAAAATGGACAAATCAGAAATGGATGAACTTCAGATTCACACACAAAAAAAAGTAAGGGGTGAGGGTTTAATCCCTTTCAGGGGCTCGTCTGCCTGAGCAGCGGGACGTTCCCTCGAGTGAAAGGCACAATGATTACTATCTTTAGAGAGTGAGAGAAAAGATGAGCAAATGCTGTAAAGATGCGAAATTCAGATTTTTCTGGATGTGCATCGTGTCAGTGGGGGGTTATTGGGGGAGCGCTGGGGGATTTTCCCCATTTAGTGGCCAGATTTGCACGACCTCCATGTTCGAATTAAAAACAGACGGCTTATCCTAAAAGCGCATAAATATTCATGTGGCCCTCAAAGTGCCGTTACATTGGGCCACCCTTGTAAGGTGCACAGATGAGCTAATAGTGTCATGTGGCTGCTTAAAGCTTGTTGAAAAGATTTCTTTAATCTCTCCATTTTTAAACAGAAACCCCTCCCAGTGAATAAAGGCATGGAGGAGGGTGCAGCCCAGGCCTTGTTCAGTGGATCAATAGAACAGCAGGGGCGCGTACACACACACACACACGCAAAAGCCTGTTCAAAGCAGCCTCCCTCAGAGGAGCCCGAACATATGTTTGTGTTCATTTAAATGAAAGTGTACCATAAGAAAAAACATAAAGTGTGCTTAAATGTCAGTGTCTCATTTACCAAACAATGCTCCTATGGGTATGAGACAGCGTGTTGTCTGATATGTCATTCGCAAAATAAATCATCTTTGATTATTAGTCATTTGATCATTTTAGTCAGTCATCTAATGTGGAAACTCCCCCAAACTTTATTTTGTATAACTCTAATATAAAGTAGTAACAATTAAAAAAAATGTTAACATTAGGTAACGCATAATAAATTAGCCAAACATTTTTACAATAAATTGACTTCTTCAATCTAATAATAATGTAGGTAGACCTAAAAAAAAATGTCACATCTATTCTGTTCCTGGAGGACAATCTCGTGAATGATGTTGGATGGGGAGTGTTGCTCAACTTGTCTACAAAATCCCCCACGGGTCCCCAACATTGTTTAGTGTATAATTCACCCATAGATGATAATTCTGTCATAATTTACTCATCCTTATGTCATTCCAAAATCACAAGACTTCCGTTTATCTTTGGAACACAGATGAAGATATTTTTTATGAAATTTGAGCAATTTCTTTCCTCATTGACAGCTACGCAAGTACCACGACACTTCATAAAAAAAAAAAAGATTGTGAAACTAATCCAGGTGAACGGAGCAGTTCAGTCCAAATTTTCTGTGGAGACCCGATCACTTTATATGATGAGCAGGCTTTTATTCACATATTGATCAGTGGACATAAACAGAAGCTCACTGAACCTGCTTGACAAGAACGAACAAAGCTCAAAGGTGCTGCGTAACCAGAGAATGAACCTAGGTTCTAGCAAGTCAAGCAAATAAACAACTGTTTACCACAACTGATGGGCCTAGTTGATGAATGCTGTTATGTTAATAAACTCCTAAATTCAATCTTTACTTGGGTAAAATACTTGTCTACTGACAAGTGACAAGGAACAACAAATGAACATACAGCTACTGAAATGTTACTCACCTATGGAGCAGAAACAACACAACCTCGACGTCCGTTTTCAGGCCTGTATCGTCGGATGTTGACGTTTGGTCAAAAGCGTCAGTTTAGTTGATGTCTTGGGATGAGAATGTGTTGCAATGTGTTTGCTTGTTTGGTCTCTCCAGCGCTGGAAGGAAAGCTATTCTAATACATAGTTCCTACACATACGGGCATTTACCGACCCGGCGCCATTGCTGAGGGCAAAACACTGGAAGAAACAAAACGAGTTTCGTGCAAAAAAAGAGTTTCGTGCAAAAAAAAAAGTGAAAATGGTAATCACCTGCTGCTGCTGGTGAAGGTAACGGTACACATGAAAATACTGTATCTGAGGCAAAGCTGCATAATCGTGCTCAGTGCTTCCTTCGTTAACTTACTACATAACGTTACGGATCCGCACCAGAATGAAATGCTCGCATTGTACTTCTCTCTGTCTTGTTTTAATAGTCTCTTTATAATCTATTTCACTTTGTCTCTTCATGATTTGCGTAACACTATAAACAGAAATAAATATTTGTTTGAAAAACGACATTCTCTGAGTCTGAACACAGCAGTTATGCCCTCAAAGATGGCGTCTCCGAGGAGGTCACGTGACAATAATCTTCTTCTTTTGGTTTTATGGCGGGTTGCGATCCAACTTTAAAGGTGCATACCGCCACCTACTGTGATGGAGTGTGAAAAGAATGAACTAAATTCGCCTAAATCCTATCATATAACCCACTATTATTAATAAACCTCATGTTTGCCTTTATTTCTTTTCCTGAATTTGGACCATCATTTAATAATTTGGTTATAGTGAATTCTTGCCACCCTACTGCTTTCAATTCTTCCTTAAGAACCCTCCTTTTTTTATTATAAGCTTTACATTTCTCCAACATATGTTCTACTGTCTCCTCTATTGAACATACTTCACATAAACCTGTGTCATGTTTCCCTATAATGTGTAAAGTATGATTTAGATTTGAATGCCCTGTTCTTAAATGTGTGAAAATAACTTGTTCTCTTCTACTTAAGTTGTGGATTATATTGCCTCACTTTGTTTTTTTTTTTTGGACCTTATAATAATGCCAACCTTTATGACATGAGTACGTGACAATAATTTGCCTGTGGGAACTATGTTATATAGTAATGCGGGTCCTAAACTTATTTTCCCAGTGATATTCCTCTTAAAGTTACCTTTCTCTTTTGTTATGTCTCTCAGCTATATCTCTTTCGACAGTCTTTCTTCAAAATTAAATCTCCTTCTTGCTTACTCTCTCTCCTCCCCCATTATGAGTGGACACGCCCCCGTGCTGCTGGACACGCCCCCTTGCTGCTAAATTGGCTACAAGTGCGTTGTAGCGCTCTGTACGATCCACTTCAATATATTTTCTCTTTGTACATGAGAATTTCATTTCACAATTTAGCAACAAAACACATTTAATTGCCGTTTCATAATGACAACAAAAAGTACAAGAAAAGTACAAGCAGGCATGTTAATTTGCATGTTTTAAAAAGCATAACCATATGCTTTTGTATTTTTATTGCAACAATAACAACAATTAAAAAATGGATCAAAACAATTTGATTGAGGTTTAACACTTTAAAACACTTTAATAAAACACGTTCACTGAGGAATTCAACAATGCCTCGAATGAATACAAAACACAGATTTACTGAACAACAAAACTAAATAACCTGCTGGTCCTCTATATTTTGGTTCACAAACATTGTTTTCAGTGTAGTCACTCACAGGGCAATTAGTTATTTTACTTTCAACAGAAAACTAAACATTTCTTAAACATCAGACACTTTGTTTGGTTTGCTTCTCTGTAAATACAGTTTGTAAAACCATCCTTACTCTTCACTACAATTATGACTTTTTGCTATTAAAAGTACATTCCAATAAAGGTGACAGCACTGAGGTAATAGTGAATCTGATATGTGAAAAACACTGGATGAGGACATAACAGCCATTCTGACAGCCTCAAATATCGAAATTCATTCGAAATCTAAACAATAAATTTATATATATATTTGTTTTTTTTTAAATGATTACATATTGTTGGACATCACGAGATACAGTACCCTGTACTGTAATGTAATTTGAATAATGTGCTTGTACATATGATTGTTTTAATGTCAACATCACATACATTCATATCTGATTGCTCACTGTTTTAGAGGGACGGATCTAAAATATTATGGCTTGTGCTCTTTATGTTTTAAAGAGGTCATATGATGCTTTTCATTGTTTTCCTTTAGTGTGTAATATATCTGTTTGTGCGATCAGTTGTATATGATCAGCAAAGTTACAAAGCGCAAAGTTAGAAGATGAGGCTTCGGTGAATTGAAGTGTTAACGTCATTTGTGTTTGGATGTGTGAGCAAAACTGCTTTTGCTTTCAGAGGTTTATCAGTACAACCCAAAACTTTGCTTGTACATGGCACATTTTAGAGAGGACAGCTTCCTGAACCTGGGAGAGTACAACACCGCCGATACACAACGTTTAGAAAAAACGAGCACGATTCAGACAGACTGGGAAAAAAGGGGCTGCAATAACTTAAACGTTAAAGCATGTTAACCTATTCTATACTACCCAATAATCAAAATAATTCACTTTTAAAATAGCATCATATGACCCCTTTAAGATAATAATTGTCTAAGTGGGGAAAATCTACTGTTCGTCTGCTAAAAATAAGCAACTGGATGGATGATAAGGGCAGAAAGTGACAGACAGAAGGACGGCCTCCTCGAGATCAAGGACAAGTGGTAAACTCGCCATTCTAGAAAACAGACAGAAAGAGAATAGTGTAAGCATTACATGAGCTCTGCACTTCAGTTATGCAATAATCCATATGCAAAATGAACATTGCAGTCATAATGTCTATTATTATTATTATATGGAATGATCTGAATGCACATTTTTATGCGTTTAACCAGTTTCAGGTTTCAGCACTATTTTCTGTTTTGTCAACACTGTGCAATTTCAATCTGTCATTATGGCAGCTAATTCACAACCATTCGCAATTTATGATATAAAATGGTCAAACAGCATAAAGCATGACTGCACCTGAACAGATGAATACTATACAGCTCAACACAATTTACCTCATCCTCATCCCCCTCAAATACTGGCTGCAAGAAAAAGACGAGGGATTTTTTGAAAGATGTTGATTTTTGGTAACTTTAATTACACAATAAGCATGTCACAAAGACTGAACATTGTGGCTATCACACAGGTGGATGTTTCACAAACAAGACAAGACCATTCACTAAATTAGGAAACATCAAGATGCCCATCAAGCAATTAATTACTGTAAGCCTGAACATGTATCGTTTTACCATGAGAGATCAACTCACAGCCCTAACATTGAGACATGCACTTCTGCATCACTCTGAAGCATGCACTTTATAAAAAAAAAAAAACACACACATACATACACTGAGTGTGTACAATACATACATCTAGATTTTGGTAACACTTTATTTTAAGGTGACGTAGTTACACAACTACATGTTCTTACTATAAATTTTGCATAATTACTAACCCTAAACCAAACCCTTACCCTAACTCTATAGTAGCACATGTAGTTAATTAATATTACTCAGTACTTATTTAGGTATAATGTAACTACGTCACCTTAAAATAAAGTGTAACCTACATTTTTTATCACATGAAATGATCAAAAATGTGTTTTCATTTTACTCTTATGGGTAAAAATGACTAACTGTTTTACCTCATTACTCTCATCTGTCTGAAACTGGAAAGTGAAGCGCATCAGTAAAAAGATGTTTTATGAAAAAAAAAAAATCTTAACTTCATCTCCTTAATCTGTGGAAATGTATATACTAAATATTTCAGTTAACAAAATTATTTTGGGGAGTTGACATGCATAACTTGCTTTAGTAATATACATGCTATATAAATAAATCAAAATGTCTTAATATGTATGCAGCTTGTTAATTGAATAAATGCACAAATGCATGTCATAACATACCACACAATCATTCCAAATAAAACAAGGCAAAAACCTCAAATTTAGGTTTCATGTGGTTTTTGAAACATTTTGTTAAAAGTTTCAATTGAATGACTCTAAAACATGGCATGTGGTGAAACCGTTAAATAAAAGGTAATAACATTCTTATCGCTGTAAGCGTATACATCTATATCATTATTTCAAGGTTTTTTATGTAATGTTAAGATTGTAAACTATTTTATGTAATATATGTAAAAAAGGAGTTGCACCACATGACATTTTCCATTGCAGTTTTTTTGTGTTAATAATATTAATATAGCAGTCAACATTTGAAGTGGATCAAAAAAGTCCATCAAAGTTGTCCTAAGACAAGAAATTCATGTATAACTGATGAAAGTCCACTTCAATTTTGATTTTGGGTTTGATCCACTTCAAATGTTGACTACAGTACATATTAGTTTTTGTTCCCTACCTGAGTTTGGTACTGAGCCAACAGGTACTGTTGTAAGAAGTTAATAGCCTCCTCACATCCAGTGGCTCTTGCCTACATGTGAGAGAAGCCCATTAATAAAAGTTTCCAGCAGGGCTGACTAATCCTGCTCCTGTAGGGCCACTGTCCTGCAAAGTTTAGCTCCAAACCCAATCAAACACACCTGAACAAGCTAATCAGCGAATCACAGGGCTGTGTCCGAAATCGCCCACTATAACCTTACATAGGGCAGTATTTGAAGGGACAGCCATTTGTAGTGGTGTCTAAACCCATAGTGGACATTACAGAGTGCACTCATTCAACAACTGATGCCCACTCAACGGCCAGAGAATACCGCACTGTGAGGGTCATGCCGAATGATTTCCCGCGACTCGATTCCGGCGCACTCAGTGTCTGAATTCCCTCACTCGTTTTCATTCACTCCTTCAAGTAGGCTATATTAATGGAGTAATGTAGGGAATATTAAAACACAGCTAAGGTCAAACTTCCAGGCAGGTGTGTTGAGGCAACTTAGAGCTAAACCCTGCAGGACAGTGGCTAGGGCTGACTTTGGACACCCCTGATTTACAGAAAGCATCTTTAAAATACATTACAGTGACATATTTGACAATGCAGAAGTCATTTTTAGGCAATGCAACAAAAAAAAAAGTATTGTATTTCCATTCATACAGTCATAAGAATAAAATTTCACTGAAGGCATCAATTGTTTGGTTATAATTGTGTATTCCACACAGATCTCCATCATTATCTCACCACTTCAATGGGTGTTTGTCCATCATAACTGCACATGGTCAGATCAGCCCCAGCTAGCTGCCAAGTCTCCAATCCTTCCAAGTCGCCACTCGCCGCAAGACTGTAAAACACACATTAGAATCATCAACCTTAACATAGGACGTTCTGCTATGTGCTCAGTACACTGATCTGTATATTAGTTCTATATATATATATATATATATATATATAAAAAAAAAAAAACAGATGCTCATATTTGTGATCGCACATTCATTGAACTTAATGTGCCATTTAAAAATCCACCCTAAGCTTAACTATACTACCTAACGGAAGAATTGTAATGAACTACAACCACTGCTTACTACTGCTACTAATAATAATAAAAATAAAACGGACACTTGTGTCATTTATTAAATTGCTATGTCCACAAGTTTATAAAAGCAATAAGAGAAGAATGGATGGAGAGGAATGAGACCTGCACAACTCTGTTCCAGCATCAACAATTTCATCCTGGGAAAAATGAGCTCCAGTCTTCCTCAGCAACTTCACAACATCCTTATGCCTACAGACAAAAAATAGATATATATTTACAGTCACATGTGTTCACCTTACAAGTCCCCTTTTGTGTTTTACATAAGAAAGAAGGTCATTGTCCCAAATCAGAGGCTGAATATTTCAAAGGCAGCATTCGAATGCGGCCTACAAGTGCATCCATCTTTCCCCGAACCACAAAAGACAGAATGAGTGGATAATTCGCAGCCTGAGTGAGTGGATGAAGTTCGCTGGCGTGGCTTTTGAAATTTGCCTCCTTCGAAAGATTCAGCCTTTGAATTTGGACACAACCATTGTTTTGGAATGAGGGTGAATTAATGCTATGCTAACAATAAATGATTATGTGGCGAGTTGCGTCAGAACTCATTTACAGGTCGCGCCCACCAGTTTAAAACCAGTGGTCCAGTTCGCCTTAAAGACTGTATAAATTACGCAGAAAGTAGTTAAGTCAAAACTTTGAAATTATGGCAATTACTTTTTGTTGTCCCAAAACTATTTGGACACTTAACTCAGTCCTACGTACCTGAAGCGGACAGCATTGCGAAGTGGCGTATCGCCAAAGCGATCTCTGGCATAGACTGTCGCCCCTTTACTCAGCAGATACTCCACCACTTTCAGATGCCCCTCACATGCAGCGATGTGGAGAGGAGTGCGCCCATCATAGTCTGCCATGCTCAAGTCAGAGCCCTGAATAGAAACTTATGAGTCATTACCCACATCTTATTTTGCTAGACTGCATTTAATACTTCCTTGATTGCATGCATACATCATTTTTTTATTATAATAAAAAAGTTGAGTTGGACGATTCCACTTTTTACAAGTCAGAGTTTGCCTTTCTCAATGAGTGAATCCAAACATGAATCAATATTTTACCATTTCCCTTATGGCCTCCAAAGCTTCAATGTCTCCGATCTTAGCAGCAACGCAGACCAGAGTGGGAGTTAGTGCATCTCGTATGGCTTCCAGCTCCTGTGGACATCAGTAATATTAGAGTTAACCACAATTGTTCATCACAGCCTCTTCTGCTTCTTTATATGCTTGTAGGTTTTGTAATCATCATAGTTTATAAAATACAGTAAAATCACTTCCAAGTAGGGGTGTACACTATACAGGGGCTTTCGCACCGAGTAGTTATAGGAACTGATCCTCCGACAACTAAACGTTCCCCTAAGGCCATTTTCCACACCACCAGTAGGAACTCTAAAGTAATTTAAGCCGACAGCTAATGTCATTTAAGAGCGCCATTCAATGACTGGAGGATGGAGGATGCCGTGAACATAGCTATGCTTTTGTTGTGTGTTGTGGGATTTGGAATGTAGATGTATAAATTATACGATTGAAAGAGCAAAAGGGAAAGCTAAGAGACGAAAACTCCTAGGACAACATGCAGTGCTCTATATCAGAGGCTGAGAAAAGAACACAACGCCAGTATATGCATTTACACAGTGCTTGTTAAAAAAAAAAAAAAGGTGATTCCTATGGCATATATTCAGCCAATCAACGTACTGTACACTCAAGTCACTGGGAGTTCCTTATGTTCTGGGTTAGAACTTACTCTGAAGTCGGACCTAATTTAGTTCCCCCAAAAATGGCAAAAAGCCAGTACTTCCGCCAAAAGTTATAACTATGAAAACTTTCCAATGGTGCGAAAGCTCCTTACGCACACTATGCACGATACACAGCAGTTTCGTTACAAACAGATTCAGAGTTTTTGAAAGTAGCATAGAGTGAATGACACAATGACCCATTTATAAAGACGAAATCTAATACTTCCTTACTATATACAGTATGCGAAAAACACTAAGCCAAAAGAGTAGTTTGTACGAACACATAGTATTCAGAAAAACATGGCGACCCAAAACACTCAGCTAAATATCATCTAGTTAGTGTTATAAGCAAAATCCACAGAAAAATGTGACTTTTTTTTTTTTTTTTTTTTTTTGTAGTTGTCAAAAACCCCAGAGCAAAACAAAGTTAGAAAGAGAGAAAGTGCAGGTTACCTTACCTCTTTACAGCTGATGCTGAGGGACTTGGCGATAACCTGAATAAAGCGACTGTCGCTGAGAGAAAGCTTCGCTCCACCCAGGTCAGCTATCATCTCTCCACGCAGATTACGACTCAGCATCTTAGGAACAAATAACATGCTTAATTAAAGTGATTTAAAACAAGAAATAATTATTATCTTATTGTTACTTGGAAAAACTCACATTCAAATGAAATTCATGTGGTAAAACTTACATGCGAAAGAAAGAAAGAGAGAAAGAAAGAAAGAAAGAAAGAAAGAAAGAAAGAAAGAAAGAAAGAAAGAAAGAAAGAAAGAAAGAAAGAAAGGTTGTAAAAGGTCACATAGTGTGACATTAAATAATTCATGTAATTTAAAAACAACTTATTAGCTTTAAAAAATATATATAAAAAACATTTTTCAATTTTTTTATATCATTTACTAAATGGTTACACCACACGCATTTTCTTAAAATTTTGTTGAAAATGGTATTAAAGTAAAAAATAATAAGAAACAAACATTAAAGGAATATATGGCGAAGAACATTTGTCTTTTAAATTTGATCTTCACTAATACACTACTGTTCAAAAAAATATATTTTCAGAGAAAAAAGTATTTTTCAATGAAAGACACTCACCAACTTGTTAAAAAAAACATTACAAGAATAATATTGGGAATTATTATTATATTAAAAAAAGTAAATTGTAAAATGACTGTTTTCAATTGTGATATATATTAAAATGTAATTTATTTCTGTGATGCTAAGCTAATTTTGGGGTCCAGTCTTCAGTGTGAAATTATCCTTCAGAAATCATTCCAACATGCTGATTTGGTCCTCAAGAAGCATTCAATAGCATTATTATCAATGTTGAAAACAGTTGCGCTCCTTAATATTACAATGAAACAGAAACAAGAAGATTTATCACTGACCCCAAACTTCTGCATGGTAGTGTATGCGTTATTGACCCACATGTGATTTAAAAGTATTTTTAAGAGACATTTCTCCATACCTTCTTCTTTTCTTCGATACTGAGGTTTTGTTTAGCCAGCACATAGGAGAGTTTTGAAAGAGCAGCTTCTGGGGTCATATCACACCCAGCGATCAAACCGGCATCAATCAGAGCCTGAGAGGGAATATTCAATTACACACTCCTGGAATACACACACATAAGGCCTTTCTTAAGCAAACTCCCATACCTGGCCAGTGGCATATGAGGTAGTGACCGATCCCCGGAGACACTGGGTGCAGTTGATAATGATGACTCCTCTCTCGGTCGCTTTACGGATCTCATCCAGCAGGTCAGCGCGGTTATCAGGGGCGTTCCCGCTGCCGTAGGTCTCCAACACGATTCCGTCCATAGGAGGCTGCAAGAAGGCCCTGACCTGGTGAGAGAATGGATCTCATTTAAACATTTGAAACATACAAAGGTTCAGCCACAAATTGAACTTCTGACATTATTTACTAAATTAAAAAAAATATGAACATGTTCATGCACTGAATGAAGAGATTTGGCAAAAATGTGTGTCAAATAAAGGGAGACATTACCACACGCCCTTACTGTATCAGCAGTGATTCCTGGGAAGAGTCGCAGGAGACCCACATTACGGTTCAACTGTGTGTGGACAGTGAATTTGGTGGTTGTATTTGCTCGCCAAACAGTGTCCCAGTTAACTAAAGAGTAAGAAATAAAGCATATTACATCTGAATAAAACAAAACAAAAGCATCACTATGTCCTATGTCCTGTTATAGTTTTGAACAGCAAAATTAATGATTAAAATGCTTTTTAAATAACTAAAACTAAAACCATAAACAAAACACAGTTTTGTTACTAAAAAATTAAATAAACATATACATATATATATATATATATATATATATATATATATCGCAATGCAATATTTCTTATTTTAATTTAGTTTACCTCAATATTCAAAAAACTAAAACTAATATTAAAACTAAGTTAAAGAGTCATAATTTGCTCACTTCAGTGTTGTTCCATACCATGCAATTAGGCTTTCACACTTAGCACCATAAAGTATTGTTAAAGTACTTATGACCTATTCCAAATCTTCTGATATCATATAACATCTTTATGCAGGAAACTGCCATTTAAGTGATAAACAGAAATCTCATGGATCACTTTTACAATATAATACCAACGTTCTTCAATTTGTGTTCAGCAGAAGACATTTTTGGGTGAAATATCGTTTTAAGCTCCAAAAAGCATACGATAACATTATCATTAAAGGGTGTTATTGCATGCTTAATATATATATATATTTTTTTTTAAGTTCTATACGAAAGCCAATGGGGCCCATCAACTGTTTGGTTACTCATATTCTTCAAAATATAAGAAAGATATTCATACAGGTTTGGAACAACATGAGGGTGAGTAAATTTTCATTTTTGGTTGAACTGTAAAAGCATCAGTCCTAAATCGTACATACTGAATTTCTGCAGCAGAAAAAAAGTAATACAGGAAGGACATGAGTACATTTTGTGTGCATTTTCCATTTTAAAATAGACATATATGGGATTAAGGCTGTCATAAATGTTGGCAGAACTGGAATCACTTTTGATGTCGACTTCAGCATTGGCTAACGGCGGCAGGTTTGGTGAGGTAAATGCGTTAAAGCTTCCAGCGTCCACTTTGGTGACACGATTCCCCCTGTACAGCTTATGATGAAAATACAGGCAAACCTGTGAAGAACGACAAAAAGGGCTTTTTTTCTGGTCCTTTACTCAATTTAAACTTCTTTATAATTATTTTTTAATACAATTATTACATTAACGGTATTCTTATTACAATAACTTTATAACATGCTTCATTAGCATGTCATAAACAAAATGCACTGCAAAACAATAATTAAAAAAAACACTTCAAACCACACTTAATCAAATATAATTAGAAAAAAATCCACATTTAAAATACAATTTGTTCATGTTAAATAGTTTTAAATGCTAAAACTAATTGATAATGAAATTGTCAACTATTTTAAAACTGCAGTCTTAACATCCTCCTTTAAAACGCATGTGTAGTTGCTACAAAGGAGTCCCTCACAGAGATTACAAAACTCACCTCAGGGATGACAAACTGTCCTGCTATCAACAGCGCCCCCAAGAGGTTGTCCCGCCCGTCATTCCTCATCTCATAGATCGGTACCTGCAACATATAAAATGGTTGTGAAGTTATCATGATGCTTTTTTTTGATGACCACTGGTTAAATGTTTAAAATGGAGGTAACTTTAAAAAGGGTCCTATTATGTTTTTGTACATTTCGACTAATGTTGCTGTATGAGCATGAAAAATGTCTGCTAACGCTAACTGCTAGACTGCTAAATTACTCCAAAGGGAGTTATTCCCTATTTCAGCAAGCACTGATTCTGAACTCCTTGAAATGCCTCGATTGCACTCTTAAACTGTCTTCTGAGAACAAACCTGTCAAATATCCCTCATTTTAATCATTACCGCCCATAGACTACTCAAAATAAAGGGCCATGGTTGAGTTGCGTTAGTAGCGTGTTGAAACTCGATTATGGTAAGGGCTGTGACATTTCCAAAACACACTTATATGTAGCCGTCATTCCCGTTCAAATAAATGATATGTTTACATTTATTACATATAGGGATGGTGTAATGGGGGTGGAGTGTAATATGTAAGCACTGTTTCATATTTATCAGTACTGTTTAACATTGTGTACACTTTGAATGATTGGTGCTCAATAAAACATATTTAAAAAAAAAATTATTTATCAATTTGTGCAACACAAAGGCGAGTAAGTGATCCATTTAAAACATGTTACCTGTGAGCCAGTGAGGATGACAGGCTTTCCCAGATTCTCACACATGAAGGATAAGGCAGAGGCGGTGTAAGCCATGGTGTCTGTGCCGTGCAGGATGACAAAACCATCGTATTGCTCATAGTGTTTCTGTAAATACGAGGGGAAACACTTTGAAAATCTCAGTACTGATAGTACTAGACAGTGTGACCATTTCAATCACATTCGCAATTTAAAAAAAAAAAAAAAAATCAAGCAAAAAGCCCTGCAACTCAAAGCCAAACATAAAGGAAGCACCTCAATGTCTTTTCCAATAGTGGCCCAGTCATCTGTGCTCATATTACAGGAGTCGAGGAGGGGGGAGTATTCTAAAACTGTATATACAATCCTCTTATTCTGTTTGGACAGTCTGGGGTGGAAAAAAAGAGAGAAGACGTTTCAAAAAAACAGCAACATATTAAAGTTAACTTAAAAAAAGCACCCAAACATTGACAACAAGCTCTAAAAGTAAAGTAAAACTTATTATTTAAACTTCTTATTTAAGTTTAGCTATATCAACTAAAAAATAAAATAAAAATATAGATTATTTATTGACAGCGGAGTCTGACTGATTTTCTGTAGTTAAACTAAAAACCACGTGTGTCAATGGATGAGTAAATGTGAAGCAGCAGACTTCAGACTTTGCTCATCGCTCTGGGGCGGCTCATGGTGTTATTGTAATGAAGAGGGGAGCGCTGGGGGATTTTACACACTTAAGAACAGAGACTGAGCAGATTGGCACGACCTGTCTTAATTAAAAATGGATGGCATATTCTAAAACCACATAAATATTCATGATGATATTATAATGGACCACCCTTGTTAGTCGCACAAATGATAGAGCAATAGATTTGATGGCTTTGCAACAAAACAAAAATCCCAACCCACATGAAATCTACTAAAGACATGAAGGAGGGTGCAGCCCAGGCTTTGTTTAACAGTGTAGAGTTTAAACCCCCTTACAGTGCCCCTATTATGCTATTATTTTTTGGAGGTCTCCAACTAAAGGTTTACATGCTTCCAAGGTCAATGGGCTATATGCACGCATAAGTTCCGCATTTGACGTAAGGATGCTCGTCCATTTCCGGTTGTGTAGATTAAAGCGGAGGAAAACCGGAGAAAACGGGATTATGGCAGAGTCTTCAATATTTGCTGTCCTCCCGTCTTTGAAACGAAACATACATACGTTTAGATGTAATTTTATATATAGTTATGTTTATTTAATATAATTTTAAAAAGAAGCATAAACACAACGAGGGGTGTCTGTTTTATCTGTTTTTGTGACTAACGTTTCTTTAGTATAACTATGGAGTATAAAATTCAATATACATTCTCGGTATTGCATTGGACTCTATGATCGGCGGAAGTTATCGAGCATCCCTAATGCTTCACCGGAAATAACGCCGTGCATAGAGCCCATAGGCAAGTTCATTTTCTCAATGGGCTCTATGCACGGCGTTATTTCCGGTGAAGGATTAAGGATGCTCGATAACTTCCGCCGATCATAGAGTCCAATGCAATACGAGAATGTATATTGAATTTTATACTCCATAGTTATACTAAAGAAACGTTAGTCACAAAAACAGATAAAACAGACACCCCTCGTTGTGTTTATGCTTCTTTTTAAAATTATATTAAATAAACATAACTATATATAAAATTACATCTAAACGTATGTATGTTTCGTTTCAAAGACGGGAGGACAGCAAATATTGAAGACTCTGCCATAATCCCGTTTTCTCCGGTTTTCCTCCGCTTTAATCTACACAACCGGAAATGGACGAGCATCCTTACGTCAAATGCGGAACTTATGCGTGCATATAGTCCATTGTCTCTCTAAACCACTCCTTTCCAAGAGCCTAATCTGCTCTGATTGGTCGGATAGTCCAGTCTGTTGTGATTGGTCGACTGCTTACATCATGCGTCAGAAACAAAATGTATATTACCATATTTAAATTTCAACTCTAGCTCTTCCTCGGCACTTCACAGAGATCTTGTCGATTTTACTTCATAAATTCGAGCTTGAATCCTCATACTTTGGAAGTGCAAGCAAAGTGGATTTACTTATGCAAATCATTCAGTCATCAATCATCTGTCATTTTCATAGCGTGAAAAATTAGGTAACGCTTCATTTTACAGTACAGTACCTAGAAAGTACTGGCTATTATAAGTAGGGTTGGGAACCGAGAACCGGTTCTTTTCCAGAACCGGTTGTGTTTTTGAAAAAATACCGGAACCGTGCAAAATTCCTAAGTTTCGGTTCCGAAAACGGTTCTGATGCCGATGCGATATCATCATGTGGGCGAAGTGCTGGGAGTAGAAGACGCCGTCTTATTCCTAAATGACAAAAACTTCACCACTGAAGTTGCGATTTGCTCTCACACGCGCTGCATTTGTCACACACAGACACACGCACGCTGCGCGCGCCGACCGCCGAGTCACTCTCTAGCCCAGTGTTTCCCAACCCTGTTCCTGGCGGCACACCAACACTGCGTGTTTTCTTTGTCTCCCTAATCAAGCACACCTGACTCAACCCATCAGCTCATAATCAGGTGGGTTAATGAGCTGATGGGTTGAATCGGGTGTGTTTGATTAGGGAGACAAAGAAAACACGTAGTGTTGGTGTGCCGCCAGGAACAGGGTTGGGAAACACTGCAGTCTAGCCTACATTCAAATCAGTTTGCGCTGAGAGAGAGAGAGAGCAGTTGTCGATATGAAACTGCTTTACAATCACACAGTCTCAATATTTATTTGTTCACATATTAAAAATGATTTCCGTTACAGAATTAGTGAGATTATAGTTTGAGTAAACATTGACGGTAGTGGTCAAAACAGATGCAGTCCGTATATTTTTTGTGTTCAGAATTTACAAAATATATACAATGAGCGAGTGCATCATAATGTTTTTTTTTTTCAAACCGTGTTTTTGTCTTATCTTGAATCACTACGTAAACTGGCCGGCGGATCGCAGCTGCTGCGGAGTAGCCCAATGCCTGCGTGACTCGTCATGGACATAAACAGAGAGAAGTTCTTCCGCAAGACGCATGCAGTTCTGTTTATTAACTGCTAGAGCACCGATTTATCCAGTAATGAAATAAGTAAAGTCTTTATGAATCAATCATTCAAACCGTTTTAAAAAATAATCTGTTCTACACACATATGTGTGTTAAAGCATATACTATTTCTTCTGAGAGGGTATTCTTCACTGTTGGAGATACAATAAAGGAGAGGTCTAAATTATTATAGAGAATGCAGAATTTTTTAATTTCCTTTATATATAATTTTTTTTTTTTTGCAAAGATTGCTTAATAATATTTTGAGTTTGTTTACATTACCAGTCTGTAAAACTGTTAAACAGGGGTAGGTTTAGGGGTAGGTTCAGGGTTAGTACTAGTTATTACCCAGTAATTGTAGTTACTAAAATAAGTACATAGTATTTACATGGGTAACTGGACTGTAAAAGGAAGCGTTACCAAAAATTATTGTGCTAAGACTAACCAGCAAATATATTGCACAAATCAAGCTAACTTGTTCATATGTAGTTTAGCAAACTTGTGCAATTACATTTCAATTACAAGACAATTTCTTTATTTTATCTTTTAAAAGATTTAATTTATAAAAGATAGTCTTTAAAAAATACAACAAGAACAAAAATGTGAGGGCAAGTAAATAATGACTGAATTTTCATTTATGGGAGAACTATTCCATTAAAGCTGTAATTAAAGAAGAAACCAACAATTCAAACCTGTATTATGTCTACAAATAGAATAATGTAGTTAGTATCTGGATCTATATACAGGACAACACCTCCACATTTCTAACTTGATCTGTGTGGGAATAAACATTTATATATCTATATTTCCACATCTGTGTGGGAACTCACCGCAGCACCAGCGTGTTTTCCGGAGGCTTGTAATAGTCATACAGTCGGGTGTGTTGTGCGTACTGCTCATCGTGCAGAGTAGGGAGCTTGCGTAGAGTTTCAACAAGAGCATTAGGTTCTGGAGACAAAACTGCAAATATAGAAGGAAAGCATGTAAAAGGTTGCACCAAATAGACTGTACTTTATCATGTTTTTCTTGTTTGCATCCCTCAGGTTCTTTTGACCAGAATTCAGCATCCCCAATGAAGCCAAAAAGACCATCTTGAATATTTGATACTACGCTAATATTTTATCATTTTGAACCGCATTCCCTTTTACAGGGTAGAATAAAAAATATTGTCTCAAGTAATTTATTTTATATTACTTATGAGGTTCAATGATACAACGGTTTACATATTAAATAATTATGTATAGACCCGTCATGATTATTGATTAATTATATGATAGTGGTTATTCGGTCTAATAATTAATAAACACAATAATTGTGCAGTTTAAATTACAATCACATTTTGCCAAAGAATATAAAAAAAACTGTACACAGTACAAAAAGGTAATAATATTACATAATGTTATACTATAATATTTAGGCCTATTTAATTATATTTTTTATTATTATATATTTTATACGATCCCATGTTTTAAAAAAAAGAGCCTTACACTGTAGTGACATGTCAGAAATCAATTATTGATCACAATTATTTGTATGACAATTAATTGTTGGGCCAAAATAAATGATTGTGACCTAACTATGTGTGGCCTAACTATGTGGTAATGCCTAACTATGTGGCAAAAGATAAAACCAAGTTAGAGTTGAAAAAGTCAGTATTTATTGTATTTCTGTTATGCAAGTACACTCTGTCCTTGAACTCTGATAAATAGAACTGAATGTTTTTGTGTTTGACCTGGCAAATTCTTTAAAAGATCATATCCTTTTTTATCAGTGTTCATTTTAGATAAGATACTTTTTAAAGATAAAGATCCACGTAAGTCGATTACAGTAAAAAACAAACAAAAAAAAAAACAGTATTTTGCAGGAAATAATTCTAAGGCCAGTGTCGGAAAAGACAAACACCTGTTTACCGAAGACAAATATTTACCCATTCTATTCAAAGAATTTGCTAATTAATTCATAAAACAAGATTAGCATCCTCTTCAAGCACTCGTAAAGCACTCTTCCCATTTCCACTTATTGCTTTACATAATCAAGTCACCATGTGTTCATCTTTCAGCAGAGCAATCCATTCCTGTTTCTAATATACATCCACTGAAGATGCAGTAATTGGTTGAAACAAACAAAAACAAAAAAATCCCCATTGGCTGGACAAGCCATGCTTGAAATTTATGCAATTAAATTATATTCAATGATAATCATTAAAATCTTTATATTTTTTATAAATTCATGTTATAGCACTCACTCACGTGTTTAATTGCAGCCTACTGTTATTGTAGCTTTGACTTAACACAGACTAGGAAACCTTATTGTAAACATAAATAAATTGTGCTTAATCAAGTGGCATTTATTGTAAGATATAGAATGTTCACAATATTATTCTGAAAATAAATAAAAAAGATATTAGTTATAATAATATAGTTTATTAAATAAATAGCCTACATATTCGTTAAGTCATGGCATTGCCTACATGCTCAGAAACTTGGAATTAGATCCAAAAAGGCAAAGCATCATTTATTTACAGATGCCACTTCAACTTGGTTTAATATTTATCACATATAACGGCATTAAGGCATTTTCATCCAAAAGATAATTGTTATTTAAACTGCACAATTTAAACTGCCCCCTCTAAATCATTGGGTTGATTTTATTATTGACATCAGAAAACAAATAATCCCATAAACATGTCATAAAATAATACTAAATGTGAGCAATATTATTCGTAAATCATATGTGAACCCTCATGCAGGCAGGTGTGTGTGAGCGCTGCAGCTGATAATAGTGTTTACCGTTATTATGATACGTCATGCCAATGGTTCCGCCGGTGTTTATGACTAGGACCCTCGCCTCGACATTTGGGCTGTTATCAGGAGACTCCGAGCTGCTGGAGAACCTCCTGCTCTGACCCGTGGCGCTCCGGCTGAGAGATTTCTGCGACTGAAACACATCAGGCTGACTTAACCTACTGCGAGAAAGAGCTCGAGCCAGCGAGGTCATGCTTGTTGAAGACCGAGCAGTAGTAGTGTGTTTCCGTTCCGCCATATCGGACGCACTAATGTATGTCTATATTAGTGATGTGTCGTTCATGAACGATTCGTTCATTTTGAACGAATCTTTAATATGACTCGGGACTATCGAGTTGTCTCAGGGAGTGATTCGTTCATCTTGTGTTACCCGCGCATGCGCATTGCGCAACATATGGATTCTGAATCTGTACTGGAAACAGAAATGATTAGTTCATCTCTCGAGTCTCGAGTCCGAGTCTTTCGTTCTTCCTGTCAGTCCCATTGAGCCTATGCTGTCAGACCACCGGAAAGAGGAATGATTAGTTCATTTGAGTCTTCGGGTTTGAGTCCTTCGTTCTTTAGTCACGTGAATTGTCACCGTATTGAATACCCAAATTCACAAACTTTTTACAAACTAATTCACAAACCTTTTACAAACAAGCACGTAGATGATGTATAATATAATAGTAGTTAATTAATGTACAATATATAATAAAACACACCACAGATGCATAATATAGAAAAGAGACGGACAGGGACAATAATAAGGAATAAGGAATAATGGACGTTAATGTTTATTGAACATTTGTATTTTAATGCCTATATAACACAATATTCAGACGCAGTCAATAATACGAATCTAATGTTGTATTTGATGCGAGACCCGTGGCCACGTGAGAAAAGAACGACGGACTCAAACCCGAAGACTCAAATGAACTAATCATTCCCCTTTCCGGTACTGAAAGCATAGACTTAATGGGACTGACGGGAAGAACGAAAGACTCGGACCCGCCGAACCCGAACTCGAGAGATGAACTAATCATTTCTCTTTCCGGTGCTGACAGCATAGACTCTATGGGACTGACAGGAAGAACGAAAGACTCGGACCCGGCCGAACCCGAACTCGAGAGATGAACTAATCCTTAATCTTTCCGGTCCTGCTATATCGCATGGCACGGCCAGCAGACAGCACAGATCAGAGTCAGACACTGACGAGTCAACAGCTAACGTCTCGAGACATGAGAGGAGGAGAACAAACCTGATAAATATGAAGTTGCAAAGCAAAGAACGTCTCGGATCAGGAGGTGAGGTGAACTATAACAGGGTCAGACTGCATAGCCTGAACTTTAGACCCAGCAACTAATTAATAGCTAACGTTACAGTTATTTCAGTTGCTTTTGGCTTTGGCTGCATTACCCTATTATGTTATTTTTACAAATGTAATTAAGATTTTCGTAAGTACTAGATGTATGGGATATTTAACATGACATTTTAATTATATAATTATGAAATGAACGAAATGACTCGATAAAAGATTCGTTCATTTTACTGAACGAGACTCAAAGATCCGAATCAGTAAAATGATCCGAACTTCCCATCACTAGTCTATATCCCAAAACCAAACGACGCAGTTTCTTAAAGAGACAGCGCATCGATTTTGAACACTGATATGCTGGCTGATACACAAATTAACGCATTGTCATCACAACAGTGAATTAATAACAATAAATAATGTTTAATAACTCAATCCTTAGACTTACCAAGCAAGAAGAACCCATGTAATTTTAGTTGAAGTTCATTCATGAATTGACCTCTGTGCCACTGTGGTAAAAAATAAAGTCCCCTACAATTTACAAACCTGACTTAAGTTAAACCGGGTGTCCTAGACACCCACAATATTATTCCCACTCTGACCGCGTTGGTTGACGCCTAAGTGCATCTACTCTGCCCGCATATGATGCCTAAATAATTATAGTTACCTGACCGCATTGGAACCCCGCCTACAGTCTCACTCTGAGTTGTATGACAGTGACCTCTCGACCTTTTTGAACACTATCACTTTGTGATTAAGATCTCTAGTCTTATATTAACCTGTTGCACAGCACTGCAGACTCCAGGCAATGCCTGCTTTAATCATGGCCGGAGAACCTCAGACAAATTTCATCAAAAAAGTTTATAAAGGATAGAAATACAGAACACAGCAAAATAACATGAAGTACTACTTGTGATCATTGTGTCAGTTTTCTGGAGTTGAAGTTGGTGGTTTATTGTTAGTTCATCATTGATTACTTATTATGGGACTATTAAATTCAGAATAACTGTATAGCCAGGGTGTGTGTGTATATATGTGTATATATATATATATATATATATATATATATATATATATATATATATATATATATATATACTGTATATATATATCAAGAGTTTCTGAAACAGCAAACTTGCTAAAAAAAAAAAATAATAATAATAATAAAAATACTGCTGATATTATTTTCAAATTTTAAATGTTAGTCCTGTAAAAAAATAAAAATAAAAGTTTAAATATTTTAGCCTGTATATGTTTTTCCATCACACCACATACACACTGTAAATATAACATTTACTCTCTTATTTGTTGCAGAGACATGGATCAATGAGAGAGCAATACATAACAAATATTTTTGACTCATTGAAAGTTGTAAGAATGTAGACAGTCCCAGAACAGAACTTTGGGTGATTTTGCATAAGCCACTAACCTTTTGCTCTTTCTTAAGGCCCGTTCACACCAAGAACAATTACTAAAGATAACTTACTATAACTGTAATAGACCAACGGACTTTCATCATTGTTATCGTCATACAGTGTGGACTCCATCATCCTTGGTGTGAATGGGCCTTTATTCAGATATTATTATATTGCGTATGTTAGTTCCAGTCATTACTTCCAGTCATTAGTTCCAAGAGTGCTGAATTTCAGACAAACAGCACTGGCTTTTTACTGTTTGTACTGTATCCCTCTCAATTTTCATGTTTGTTCTTCTAGAGATGTGGGGATTGATGGATGTGACTCTTTCTGTGGGTTACTTTGTTACACCAGTAGATGGTGACAAGTGACTGACTTCAGGCTTCATGAGTTATGAGTCTAGGTGGATGCCTTGTTTGTTTGTTACAAGTCAATGGTCACCAGAATGATTTGGCTAACAATATTTTTCAAAATATCTCCTGTTGTTTTCACACTGTATTGTGTAGTTTTAAAACGACATGAGGGTGAATAATGGCAGAACTGTAATTTTGACTTGTCCCTTTAAACAAGTCGACCCATTCAAAAGCACAGTCCACTTTTTCTCATCACAATTCATAACAAATATTTTATGGTTTATTGATTAAGATCTGTTTCAGTTCCCCCTATAGAGTAGATTTGTCAGTTATTGTTGATTGTATCGTAATAACTAATAGGTTACTGTCTCTATTGCTAAGCAACACGTTTTGTCAGTTTTCTCAAATTGTGTGATACTGAATATAGTAGCCTATGAGTATTTTGAAATGTGTTTTTAGAGTGGAGTTTTTTGTTATTATTACATAATAAAAAAAATCAGTAAAAAAGAGATAATCCAGAACAAGAACGTGGGGTTTTGACCTTTGCAAAGACCTTTATTATGAAATACGGGCAGTAACGGCCATTTCCGCTGGTTTGCGTTGACGTAGTCAGTTTCACAGTTCACACAGAAGAACTCGGCTGATTTTAGGAGTGAACACCGGGGTTGATACTGCTAGAGAATGGTGGCCCTCCGCAGGTAACTAAAACGCATTTAGTCGCTCTAAAATGAATGAAAATAACTTGTTAAATGTTATATTTTACATATCCTGTCGAAAATATGGGTAAAAAGTCTGTAGTGGCGATTTTGTGTGGGTTGTTCGGACGGCTAATAAGCTAGCAGGCTAAGTTGCTCTTTTCTGGCACTCCCTCTGAGTCTCTCTTGTCTCTCAGGGACACGTGAGACAGTCGAATTCAGGACGGTTGAAATCGATGCTGCTCCGCTTCAGACGGTCCAGATGACAGACCTACCGGCCGGCCAGATGAACGCTTTTCCGCCGAGGCTCTGAACGTCTTCAGCTGCTATCCGGTTACATTTTTGTGGGACGGACGTGAGAAAGCCCCCGAGACGGACATTCACACGCCAAGAGGAAGTCTTGAAAGACCGCAGGCTCTTAAAGAGGCCTCAGCACTTAACAGCCACGGAAAACCATCGAAAAATCGCTGCTTTTGTCGCATCTCTGTGGATTAATCGTGTGGCATTTTTCAAACGGGCACCTCCCTACAACCGAAGTAAAAGCGCTGCAAATCGAGCTTTGACCTTTTCGTCTAGTACTGAAAGTTTTCAGTACTGTCATTTAATCAGCTGAACAGTGGCCCGTATCGGCTGGAAATACATTTAATAACACTGACTTTATGCCCAGCAGCGTGATATCTTTAAACACGTGTTCTGCTCACTTCTAACTTTGACATTCCCAAGAAGAAATCATAAAGAAAAAACCCATTCATTTCCCCCATTGACCTACCCATATAAAACTTTTTTTTTTCTTTTGGAGGGAAGTAGCCATTTATGAACAGTTTGCAAAATGGGGAAGATGCTGTCAAAGATATTTGGCAACAAGGAGATGAGAATATTGATGCTCGGTCTGGATGCCGCAGGGAAAACCACCATCCTCTATAAGTTGAAACTCGGCCAGTCCGTGACCACCATCCCGACTGTCGGTTTCAACGTGGAGACGGTCACCTACAAAAACGTCAAGTTCAACGTGTGGGATGTGGGCGGACAAGATAAAATCCGTCCCCTCTGGCGACATTACTACACAGGCACACAGGGGTTAATTTTTGTGGTGGATTGTGCTGATAGAGATCGCATAGACGAGGCCAGGCAGGAACTCCACCGCATCATCAACGACCGGGAGATGCGGGACGCCATCATTTTGATTTTCGCCAACAAGCAAGACCTGCCGGACGCCATGAAGCCGCACGAGATCCAGGAGAAGCTGGGACTGACGCGCATCCGAGATAGGAATTGGTACGTGCAGCCCTCATGTGCGACCACCGGAGATGGACTGTACGAAGGCTTAACTTGGTTAACGTCTAACTACAAGTCTTAATGATACTGGCACTGACTGTTTAGGACAAATAAACTCAATATGGGGAAAATCAGATGACATCACCCAATATTTGTGCTGTTTTGATTTAGAGTTAACATTTATTTTTGGTTAGTTTTCAAATGACCCTTTTTTGAAATAACGTAATGGGTTTGGCTTGCTTTTAGTTTCCCGTCTACTGTGACACAGCCGTGTCACACACACCTCGGACTGTTGCTTAACATGATAAAGCATTCCTGAATGAAGATTATCTATTTTTTTGTTTGATTGTAGGTTTTCTATATTTGTTGTCTCTTCTACAGCTTCTTTCTTTGAGATTTCAGAGTCAAAAAATGAAGTTTTTTCTCCAGCAAACAGTCCAATAGTGTGTTAAAGGCATTTTATACCAAGTATCAAAACTGTCCAGGCATCCACTGTAGCAAAGCACTGTTTTGCTGAGGAGGTTGTAGCATACTAATCGTAGGTAGCTAATGTGGTGTAACAGGTTTTAAACTGTGCCATAGTTATGATATCACTGACATCCAATGATAATCAACATGTAAATGAATCCATGGAACATTTTATGCAAGAGTATTTGTGGAAGGCGGGCTTACTACCACAGACATAACTTATATTCAAACAGCATAATCGAAACGGGGGATGTCTTGTGCTCTCGAAAGCTTGAAAAATCCACTGAAAGTTTTTTGTCTGCATTGCAGTGTAGCCCAAAACAAGTTCAATGTTAAAGATACTTCATTTATTTTAAAACATCGATCGAGGGTTTCCTTTTGTAGCCCTAACACCATTAAGGCTAATTGCATTGACTTGCACTCATATGTCTCTAAAATGTGGGATTGTTACATTCTTGCATTTCAAGTGTAGTGCTTGCGGTAGAGTGGACTGAAGTTTTGATTTTAGAGAGAAATGTTTCATTCTATTCATTTCCTCTCTTTGCTTTAATCATTTTGAGAAACATGTACAGAAAACAGCTATGTAATTGCAACTTCAAATTAAACTTAGTCATTTTAATGCTTTTAGTGCCTTCTTGTTCTGACCAATTCATGCTGTCTTTGATGCCTATCAATGCATGGGAGTTTCCACCAAAGTCAGATGGAAAGAGTGTTAAGCATTGCTAGAAAATTCTTTTTCGTTTTGTTCTAGGTAATGCACATGGAAAATCTTTTCTGTTTGCTTTCCTGGAGTTTGAGGCCCGTTTATATATATTTGCACAAAATTTTCCAAACCTGGGAATCCAAGCACTTTGGAATCCACAGCAGATAAGATTGTAAAGAATGTTTGTTGGGTTTAATGTTTGACCCCATCATGTGCTTTTGCACACAGGAGTCCAGACACCTTACTAAAGGGAACATAGGTGAAATGGCACACTTTCAGTGAGTGATTTAATCATATGTATTCTTGTCACTAATATTTTGTTGTAGTTAATCTCCCAAAATAAGCTGTTTTGAAGTGGCGTTTGGAAACAGGTCAGCTCTACACCCCCCCAAGCAAATCCCACTGTAAAAACAGGATGTCTCCCGCTAACTCTCTAAAGGCCGCACAGCTGCTAAACTATTGCACACAGAGAAGAGTAATGGGCGGGCGGCGCTGGACGCCACAAATGCTGCTCTTGCTGACACAGCTGTTAATAACAAGTGCTGTGCTCACTTGTTGCTTTGCACGCCATCTTGAATGATTGTTAAACCGCTAGGCTGTTTCTTCGCTCGCACTCGACGGTATTCAAATCAGTCGAAGCCACAAGGGCCACATCAGCCGCTCGCAATGCCGGAAATGAGCTTGACTGCTGACATACTGACGGTTGTTTTAGCAAGTGAGAAATACTGAACTAACGGCATGGGAGCAGATACTGTAACCAATCCTGAGGGAAAAAGCAGCTACTGTTGTGGTCCAACTTGTTGGGACTCGCTGTTATACCAAAAATCATGCATTTGCATGTTTGTTAGTCACATTTACAAGATCAGGACTGTTTGAATTACAAAGCAGGTTATTGTCACACTATATGTGTTTTATGGCTGCGTCTTATCTTTCTTCATTGGCATGTAGTGTGATGAATAACTGTGGAGGCCAAAAGTGTGGATGATTTCATTCATGACCTTTTTTTAGCCGACATAATGCACATGCACACATACATACACCAAGGCTGCAAATAATACAGTAAAAACATTTTCATATAAAACATTACTAATTAAAATGTTTCTATTTGGACATCATTTATTCCTGTGATGGTAATGCATCACGATCCTTCAGAAATCATTCTAATACGCTGATTTCTTTAAGAAAAAATTAAAACCGTTGCTTAATATTGTATTTTTTTTTTCTAAATAGAAAGTATATAAATATAGGTGTGTGTATATAAATAGTGTATTATGTAAAATTCTTATGCTTGTGTTATGTGAAAGTATCCTAGTACTTTGTTATATACACACACACACACATGATTAATGAAGGCAAAAAGTAACAAATGTTTCCTCTCTATTTTCATATCAGCAGTTTCTCATAAGATTCTCAGTGTGTGCGTGTGTGTTTGCCTGCTCAGGAACTTTTTGTGCCGAGCTGGTTTCGTTGTCATATCTAAAGGGAAGTGGTCAGTGTGATGTCAGGCCAGAGCTGGGTGGTGCTCATGTGGCTCTGCTGATGACACGGACACTATTAATAGTCGTCTCTATGTGTAAGAGGGCAAAAATGCACCCCTCACAATACCAGCGTAAACGAGAAACCACTTCAAATCTTTAACAAGTGCAAAAGAAGAAACAAGACCTCCATGTGCAGTTTAACTGTGGATATTAAAGAAATGGTTCTCCTAAAAATTAAAATTTACTTACTTTCATCATTTACTTACTCTCATGCGCTCCAAACCTGTCTGACTACACTTTTTTTAATGTTTTTGAAAAACTCCTATGCTTATCAATCCTGCATTTATATATATATATATATATATATATATATATATATATTGTGAAATATTATTACAATTAAAAATAATTACTCCAGTCTTTAGTGTTGCATGATCCTACAAAAATCGTTCAAATATGCTGATTTGATACTCGGTTATCATCAATGTTGGAGACGGTGCATTAATTTATTGTATTAAGGGTTCATTGATGAATAAGGTACAGCAAATACAGCATTTATTCAAAATAGAAACATTTTCTTACAATACAAATATTTACTATCACTTTATATCAATTTAATACATCCTTTTATATCGAAATTATTTCTTTCAAAAAAATCCTGGCCTCAATCTTATGAATGGCAGTGTATATTGTTGCAAAATATTTCTATTTTAAATAAATGCTGTTCTTGTTAAGTTTTTATTCATCATAGACTCCTGAAAAAAAGTATATGTAATTGAAAAAAAATATTAAGCAGGACAACTGTTTCCAACATTGATAATAGCTGAGTATCAAATCCGCATGTTATGATTTCTGAAGGATCATGTGACACTGATGCAAACCTGAATTTTCATCAGCTATTATCAGCCATTTTAACAGAAATAAATGATACTTTAAAGTATATTACAATAGAAAACTGTTATTTTAAATTAAAATATTATGTCACAGTACTAATGGTTTTTCTGTATATTTGATCAAATAAATGCAGGCTTGATGAGCATCAGAGACTTTTCAAAAATATTAAAATAGTAATTCTTCCATAGTCAATGGTAACAACATTCCTCAAAATATATTTGGTTTCGCAGAAGAAAGAAAGCCGTACAGGTTTGGAACAACTTGATTGTGAGTAAATGATGACAGGATTTGAGGATAAGAAAAGTTAATGAGGATAAGTACCCAATGAAGAATTTGACTTTTTTTTTTAAAAAATATACCAAAACTAGGAAATGTGTTTGGACTTGTAGCTCTAATTAACTAAAGCTGTTTTAAGTGGTTCCTCTAAAAGTTGAAATATTCTATTGTATTGCTTGTGGAAGTATTTTTCTGTTAAGTTGTGGTTCTCTGTTCAGTCTGACATCACTGTGATGATCTGCATTAAAGTAAGTCAGGCAAAGTTTCAGTTATAGTATCGATTCATTGTTCTTTTAACGAAATGATCATGTCAGAAAAAGCTAAGGGCTGTACTTGCCTATTCCAGCAGGACACAACAATACGTTCTCTATAGAATTATAATTGCCCCTCAAAAAAAAAAAGAAAAAAGATATTTAAAAGATATTATTTCTATTGCTGAATTCTAAGAGTTTTATCATGTAGTTTGTTGTTAGACTGATGCAAGAATGTTCTTAGTTACTGTTCATAATTATGGTCAGTATTGTGTGTCCTTTTGTGATCTTATCAACCAATCTAACAATAACCCTTCCGTCAGTAAGAGTAAATATTATTCTTCTGTACGCTAGTTTCTGTAGGACAGGTTTGGTAACTGTAATACTAAATCCTTTGTCATGTAGAGGCTAATTTTCATTAATATGCATCTGTGACATTTCTACATTACATCTATACATGGGCAGCTATTAAAACTGAATATAAAAATATATATATTTTGATGATTAAGACCTGAAAGTATAATGGTGCAAGTATTATTATTATTATTTATTTATCGCAAAGGTTGATTACATTATTTCGATGATCCACTTTAGACATTCTACTAACTATAAGTAACTTTGTAACTACATAGATAGACTGTTAGGTTTGGGGTTCGCGTTAGTAGAATAAGTTGACGTAGTTGCAAAGTTATTTATACTGAGTATAGTCTGTTGGGGAGCATCGAAATAAAGATTTAGCAGATATTAAGCGGACAGTCTACTAATACTCTAATGACTGCTACTTCACATGTAAAGTTACTGATAGTTTGTAGAATGTCTAAAGTGGAGCATCGAAATGGTGTGACCCAAAAACTTAGTCAAAAGTCAAAAGCGTCACTGAATGCGGATCCACAACAGAACCGGAAGACAATACAATGCTGAATAAAGTCGTAGTTTTTGTTATTTTTAGACCAAAATGTATTTCCGATGCTTCAAAACATTATAACTAACCCACTGATGTCACATGGACTACTTTGATGATGTCTTTATTACCTTTCTGGACAAGGACAGAATACCGTACATACATTTTCAAAAGAGGACAGAAAGCTCTCGGACTAAATCTAAAATATCTGAAGATGAACGGAGATCTTACGGGCTTGGAACGACGTGAGGGCGAGTCATTAATGACATAATTATCATTTTTGGGTGAACTAACCCTTTAAGCTACTTTATCATCTCTCACTTATAACGAAAAACAAGCAAAACATAGAGTTGCTGCGTCAAATCATTATTGTTTCTCATAGTTAGTAGAATGTCTAAAGCATCAAAATAAAGAGTTTCCCAAATGTTTTGTCTTCTTTGTTTTGCCAGTAGGAAATTAATACTCAAACTCATTTCACAGGAATACCTCACATGAATATGTGCGGAGGACAGTGATGTGTTACTGGCTCTGTGTTTCAGTTCTGTACTCTGACCCTAGTGAAGCTTAGCCGCAGATGTTCTCGGAGAACACTGGATATGGTGGGAGAGGTCAAAGGCCGACCTCTAGGATCAATATTAGCAATGATGACTTGGGAGACCACCAATAGCACCGACTCCAGCTCCATTCTCGGGAACACTTTCCAAACTCTTTCCATATAAACTCTTTCACTGCAAGCAAACCCAGTCTCCATTAATTCCCAAACTGGAATACTATTTCACTTTGGTAGCAGCCTATGTGGATGGTTACATCATTCATCACAATTTGTCCTGCTTATGTAAAGCTAGAGGATTGTTGGCTGGAGGAAGCATTCCTATGGGGATATTTTGAATTCTGTTGCTGGATTTCCTGAGCGGAAAACAGTCAGAGGGAAAGTAGATGAATGGGAAGGCGGAATGTGAGAATTGTTGTTTCACTGTTCAGACATGATGGATGGATTACGTAACCAATGAGGTTCCTCCCAGGTGACTCACTGTTAGCCAGTGAGAGTTCAACACTTTATAGTAGAGAACTGTCCCCTCCTTAAAAAAAAAACAAAAAAATCTGATTCTCAATAAATCCCATAGCCAATATTTAAAGCTGGGCTTTGATTGAAACAAACATGCCATAGCATACTTGCATAATTTCCCCATTTCTTTGTCTAGTCCTTGAAACATGATCCATATGAGTCAACCCACTGAGCCAAAGTACGTTAATATCGTGTTAATCGGTTGGCGTTTCTTTCAGTGGTAACTCACTCTGGTTAAAGGGTGTAACCATGGGCACATGCAGACCCGCCCATTTTACATTATAACACACTCATTCAGAGGCCTGTTTGATTTCCCCACTGCTGTAGCAACAGTCTTATGAGACTCACACTGTAAAGTGTGAGCAAGAGTGAGTCAGTTCTGCTTCATTCTGTTCAGAGGGCTGGTCAAACCTGTACTTGTGAGTCTACAGTTAGACAATGTCCAATGCCGTCTTCTGAACCGATACTTAGAACTGTAATCTAATATAATTTCTGTAGCATTTATGTTAAATGTGACTATGCTTAGACTAGATGAGTAAACTCTTGATAATCTTAAACACTAGAAATGCTACTCAGAACATTTTATGAACACACTGGAAAACCCTCTAATCTTAATGACTTTTTTTGTTTTGTTTTTAATCAAATATTCTTTTTCTTTTTTTGTAAAATGCAATTACATATTTTTGAGTCCAGTTTATTTAACTGTTTCTTTGCAAGACCCCCTTAAGTTCATTATTTTGAATCCATTTTCTTTAAAAACATATATTTATTTTGTTGTTTTAATCCAATTTCTTTCATTATTGTTTCTTTGAAAGTCCCAATCACATTTTGTTTTGTTTACTGTTATTTTTTTATCTAATTATATATACAGTATATATATATATATATATATATATATATATATGGCCAAAATCGAATCCAAATGCAATGAGAGATTAGAAAATAGTCAGAATTGTTGGATAAAAAGATTCAATTACTTTTTTCTTTATTCAGTGGCGAAACTTTTATTCCATTCAATGCAATAGGTTAAGGCAAGTCTACCATGTAAATTATTCTAGTGCCACATTTATCTTTTATATTAAATCTTGCTAAGCTTAAGGTCAACATTTAAAACTTAAACTCTGAAGAGATACTACGGTGGCATCAATCTGTTTCAGACTTTAGTAAGAGTCTTGCCCTGCTCAAGTGCTCATAAACACTGCATACCATTACTCCTCATTTGACACAGGAAGTGGTTTATAGTTAGCGCTCTTCCTGTTGTGGTTCAGAAGACTGAATGGAGACATCTGTACTCACTGAACCGCCATAGCAGGCCATAGTCGAACTAAGCTGTTATTGATTTGAAAGAGGAGTCAGGGCTTTCACACCTACAACTCATCATTACAGACCTTTAGAAAACCCGACCTATACACATGCAAAGGCAAGCACTGAAGCCCCCGTGTTTCCGATCATGTCTGAGTGATTCATGCAAATGGTAAACTGGAGGTACTACATTTACGCAAAGGTTGTCTGAATGTTGCTTGGGGGTTAAAAGTGGAAAAATTCTTGAGAAAGAGTATCTTAAATTGTCCACAAAAAAAAAATGCATTGTATAGTGGCACATTCCTGTGTGGTAACCATGCAAACATAACCCAGTTTATAGACATTGATATATGCCAAAAGTCATCCATAAAGAGCTCAGATCAAACAGAAGCTACAGAAAGAAAGGGAGAAGAGAGTTGACAGACATTTCAGATGCAGAGGGAAAGAGTTCTGACTGGTTGGCCTACATACAACATTTTTATTGAAATTCAGTTTTGGCCAAGGCCTTGAGAAAAGCTGAACTGTGAATGGAGAAAACAGTGTCTATGGGGAATTATTTTATTATTTATTCTTTTGTATGCTGTACACAGACAGAAATGTAGTGCTGTCCATAATATGTATTTTTAACCATTAAATCTTAATCATTTATTTTACAAATGTATTTCCCCATAGTCTCGTCTTTTACATTCAAGAGCTTATATATATATATATATATATATGAAGAGTTCAGATGCAAAAGCCTCAAAATGCCATTTGAAATTTTCTTCTTTAATGATGATTTTGATCAAACTTGTATATTTATGTTCAGTAATTTCACTTAAATAACAATTAATAGGTAATTATCATTGCCATTTAAGTGATATTATTGAACCAGTTTGATAAAAATCATCATTAAAGAAGAAAATTTCAAATGGCATTTAGAGGCTTTTGCATCTGAACTCTTCATATTTATATATATATATATATATACAGTATTATTTTTAAGTGCCCCAAATGCTTTTTATTTTACGTTTCATGTAAAGTATAATATAGCGGTTTGTGAATGTAAAGGTCAGCAAGTTTCCAAGATTGATTGTTGATGAAAAAGTTTTTTTGATGAAAAAGTTATTGTCTTTCAAATGAAAGTAGCGATCCTGAACTGCCTGAAACGAGTCATCGAGATTTCCAGTCTTACTTCCTTCATGACCCTATATAGGTTTGTAACACATTTGCATAATGCCAGCCCATGATCTTCATTGGCTACCAGAGAACAATGTCTACTTTGCTCCGCCCTCAAACACTGTAGTTGTAGCTGAGACTGGAAGAGTTTGGTTTGTGTTGTGTTTTTTTATGCATTTCAAAAACAAATGCACTGTGTATGAGAACTTGAGCTTGAATTGACCCTTCGCTAAGCCCCGCCCTCCCTAGTTACGGTTGCTACGCCTGTCAAGCTTTCGCGGCTGGCCCATCTATTATAGTGTGGATGCACCCGGTGTCAGACATTCTCAATGAGATAATTAGTAATTTTCGGCGAACAAGTGAAATATCTGAGAGAGCAAGACAAAAGGGACTACAGTATGCATTCGAGGGATATATTCACGACATTATATGCAACCGATTAGAGAAATTTTTTTTTAAAAATTGAAGTTAAAGCCTAACGATATAGTCCCAGCGCAAGCAGCGGCGCCTCATACGCTGACAGTTCAAATGGGAAACACAAATTGAGGAAAAGCTATGTTCATACACAGCAGGGTATGTGAAAATAATCTCAATAATTATAAATACAACAGCTTATCAATAAATCTTGTGGAATAAAACTAATACCGGGAGAGCCGCGATCGGATTGGGTTAAGTTAAGGGGTAACGTTAGTAGGACGTCGATTAACAAAATGCTGAAATATATTTTAAAGTATGTCAGTGAGCCTTTGTCTTGTCTCTTTAATCGTCTTATTTTACGTTATATCATTATGACCAAAGAACCGTCAATATTTCCAAGCAATAGGTGTTTTTATTAAGCATGTCGACATTTACCAGAATGGGTCTCGCACATAGATGCTAGATCACGCCAAACATTTTTCCCCTTGGCTTTTAGATTTTCTGGAAGGAAAACAATTCCTCTCCCCCGTCCAAACTTTTAGTATACCGGTATCAGATTTGCACAATCCATACGCACAATGCTTCAGCATGTTCCCTCGTTCGAAAGCTTGCCAGACCTCCCGCGCATAGTTACGGTTGCTAAGACATGATTGGCCAGTGGCGGTTTTCGGGCGTGGCTTAGCGAAGGGTCAATTGATACGATAAAACCAACACCATTGTTACTGTTTGTATCACTGTGTATCAAGTGCTGAGGAAGCCTCAGGAGCTGAAATTCAGTTAAGGTAATAGGGGTTTCGTTATAGACACAGTGGACCAATCACAACAGACTGGGCCATCAGACCAATCAGAGCAGAGTAGGCTCCCGGAAAGGGGTTTAGAGAGACTAAATCCTTATTAAACTGGTTTGTATATTGTTATGAGAATGTATATTATGAGAAAATTTGGGGGTTTCTTTATACTTGTATGCATGTAATCATTTTGTAGGACACCTCCAAGACAAAGTTAGAAACCATTAAAATAGCACAATAGGGGCACTTTAATTCTTCTCGCTGTTTTTACTTAAGCCTAGTTCACACTACGTGATTTTAAGCCCGATTTAAGCCCGATTTGCAAATCGTTGAGTCGCCGACAAGTCAGGGTGTTATCGCGTGCAAATCGCGGGCGATTAGCGGACGATTAACGCTCGCCAATCCGTTAGTGTGAAAGAGCCAACAACGCATCAAAGACAGCTCGCAGACACCTCGCAGACAAGTCACCGAGCTCAGAAAAATATCTAGCATGCTAGATATCTCGAGCAGTCGCGCGACTCAAACTCAGTGATGTCATGAGTACAGCCAATCATAGCAACGCATGGGTTGAGGACACCAGGTAAATCTTACTTTTTCTTTTTTGCATTTTTTTTTTTCTCAGAGCAGATCGTCGAGCAAACAGTGTGCAGCACTAGTTTCTGTCTGACGTCCATATTCGCGTGTTGTGTTCTTCTCTGCAGTTTCGCGTCATTTCTGGTTCGTTTTATTGCGTGGTTTTTCGTTACAAAACATGGTTTCTAGACCAGATAGAATCGTGTTGTTATCAACTCGTTATTTGTTTGATTATTTTCAGGATTTAGACCGTACTATAGTACTGAAACAGCTCTCATGGAGTCACAAATGATATGCTCTTATCATCCGATCGTGGTTGTATCTCTATGTAGTGCGTTGTTAACTCGTGTAGTGAGTTACCTCCTGTTGTGGATCAATCACGTTGTGTTGTGTGGTGTGAACAGCTAAACAACTTGAACACTCATGATTTCACTGAGAGCAAGTCATGTAGTGTGAACTGCACAGTTCAGCCTGACATTTTAAAATCATGTAGTGTGAACTAGGCATTACTGTAAGTGCCCAGTGAGAGTGAAGTTCAAATATTTCAACCCGTACATTGTACAAAATGAATGCATAACAATTGAATACAAAACTGACAGTTGGGAAATTACGGTTTTGAGGATCCTATCAACCACTTCCTTCAGACTGTGGGTTAAGTTTCATGGTTTGATTATAACTGCCCTGCCCACACACTCTCAGGCACACAGAGCATCATCAGGCTCTGACAGGCTCCAGCACACTTCCTAATGTTAGATCACACACACCAGCTTTAGATGTGTCTGTAGGCCACCCACTGACAGGCATATGTAATGCCACATTGCAGACGCCACCGCTTTGGGATGTTGGCTGCGTTATATAACTTTGTTGGAGCTGCCTGATTCTAGTCATTGTGCATGTCTAGTATACTGTTAGATATTATTTATTTATTTGCAGGGCCGCTATTAGCACCTTCTTCTTTTAAGGCTGTGTCCTGAAGCAAGAGCAAAGGACATTAGAACAGTATATCTACAGTAAACAATAGATTCAGTGTTGGCAGACTTGAAGTCAGTTACCTCTACCATGGGGTCAGTCAATGTAATTGTTTTGGGAATAATCGCAATGTTGCCATGTATGCTTATTATATGCTACTTTATTTTCTTTTTCTTCATCTGCTTATTTTTCTCTGTGAGATCTGGCAACCCGACAGAACGGATAAGGCCCTGTTTGGGTGTGTCTACATTGTCTGTGGTTGACAGTTTTAAGTCAAGATCTTGATCAAAGCTGTTTCTCATGTTGTTTTTGAGATGTATTACACCCATCAGTCAGTTAATTACTGCTGCTTGCTAATCACTTTCATTGCCGCTTTTTCCAAACCTTAAATATTAAGCATTACACACATTATGTGATTAAGTTATTACTCAATTAATTTTAAAAAACACATAATATAATGTTTAGTGCTGTCAAACCGATTAAAAGCATGAAACATATTATATACACACACACACACACACATTTACAAACTTTTACGTTTGATGATTAATCATTTTTAATCAATATGACAGCATTAATGATTAATATTAAATCATATAAATTAATTATTTATAATTAATACTACACAATACTAACATACAATTATTAAAATTATCATACAAACTTGCTAGTTTTTAATTCCTAAAATGTATGAAAATTATCGGCCTGTTTATGGAACGCTGTATTTAACATTTACAAACATTTCTTACTTTTGACATTCTGTTGAATTGATTTTGAAATATTTGTGGTAAAAATGTTAAATAAATAAAATAAATATGTAATTAAATACTGGTAATTTAATCCATGGCAGTAAGATTAAATTAATTATTTAAAAAATATGTTTTAATTCTTTTAAGCATAATATACAGTATGTGTGTCCTACATTTTCTAAACAACCCTGTTTGGTCTCTTTCTACATGGATGGAAGACAGATTCATTCTTAATTAATTAATTTGGATTGAATTTTCAACCCTGTTACCTATTCTGATGTTGTGTTGAGTGTTAATGTTTATTGCTTAAAAATATATATTGAGACTAAAATTAAGTTGGCCTATGGGCCAAGCACCTACTTTCACTGTCGGTTTTTTTGGGGGGGGAAAAAAATTGTAATAGGCTACTTAGAGTTCCAGGTCCTGTTTTGTACCCGAATTGTAGAAAGTGCCTTTGACATCTGCCATGGTTAAGCCAGAGAGAAAGAGGAAGTGTTTGCTTCCCATAGTAACTGTTGCGGGGGAAGTGAGGCATCTGGTAAAAATGTAAGCTGATAGAGTTAAAAATGAGAACTAGTATTGAGTCATAGCATTTACATGAAACCAGAAATTTTCACCCTGAATTTAACCTCATTTTAATTTAATTTACTAAAGCCATCTTGCACATGCACTACTGCAGTCCGAACAGCGCCGCCTGTTGGTTGCATATGGGAAAAGCATAGGAGCTAAATTCATATAAATGGTTTTACTTGGAAAGAGGTGAAAACTCATCTATAAAAGGTATTTATTTATTTCGATTTTTTTGTTTATTTTTTTATTTTTTAAATCTTTTTTATTTGTGTGCGAGTAGGCTATACATACACACACACTCACGGTGTGCTGTAATGTTACAAGAATAAACTCATTAGTTCTTGAGTTTAATGCGTAGGAATATAATATAAGTGATGAGATACTGTATAAGAGATAGCATGGTTTGACCAGCGTTAATATGGTTTTCTGTAAATGTGATTTTCCAGTGTCTGTAGATGCAACAGAAGCATTAAAACCTGAAAGGCTCCGTTTATAAGATTACACTGAGAATGAGCTGTGGTGACACAGCACAGATGGCTCCACTTGGGCTTTTAATGGGGTTTAACCTCAGCAAACTCTATGACCTGACAGAGAGAGTTATTCACAGCTGATGTCCAGCAGTGAGAGCCCGAGAGCTGACCCATCACATTCTGAAGTCATGTAAAAGTCTAATCCCAAAAATCGGTATGGTGGTGAAAATGTGTATATTTATTCATTTATATCATAATTACAAATTAATCCACAGTCTCCACAAGCAATCTAGCAGTCCTAGTAATGTTCCTTTACTGAATGTATCTGCATTTTTAAACGAATGGACAATTGGACAGTTGCTGTATCCCAATTCGTCTACATATAGGCTATATTCATCAAAAGTGTGTACTGTTTTTGTGAAAAAAGTACATACTTTTGAGTGTGTAGCAGAATAGCAGGCAAGCTTTAGGACATACTACATCATATGCATCTTTAATAAACAGCTTGGTCGCGTCAATCATCTTATCACAGACAAAATTGTCAACATTCAATTTAACTTAATTTCATATTGTATCACAGAGAAATGTGGTAGCGCGTTAATCTGCCAGTCGTAGGTCTTTCATGCAGAGAAACGTTTTTAAAAGTTAATGACCAGATGTATCATTAAAAAGTTTCATAATCCTGATGTAGATTAAATATACAGTAATATAGATAACATTGAATAATTGTTTTGTTTTTTTTTCAGGTTAGATACTGATCATTAAACACTCTAACCCATTGATCTAAACCTCTTTCCTTAACCGTCCGTCACACTCAGACATCTGCCATGTTTGTAGTTTCTTTACACATTTTATTTGTGTTTGTAGTTCTAATCAAATCCTCAACCAACACACAATGGGTTGTGTTGCAATATTAGCCATTAGAAAGTGCACGGATCTGCAATTGGATTCTAACCGGAAAAACAATTCTAATTTCGAAAACTATTTAGGATGAGAAGTGTGCGAATTGGGATGCAGCTTTAGTCACTCTCTTAATTTGAAACCGAATACTAGTACAGGCCTACATACTACGTTTACCATATCTTTCTACGGCAGAAATAGCAAGAGTATGTGGTTCCGAATTCTGTAACTTGCTTTGTTCCTGTATTAATCAGCCATTTTGAACGAATAGTTTTAATTTCATGATTCAATGACTCACTCGTATAGACAATGATTTGCCGCCACCTACTGGCAGTTTGGTTTCATATTTAAAAGTACAATTTCATATTGGTTAAAGAAATGCGTGGATAGTGGTAAATTAAATGCGTTTATAATAAGACCATTACAAGTGAAATATGAGATAATATTGTTAAATACAACAGATAACAGAGATAATAAAGTAATTTGCATTGCATGAAATGCTTATGTCTGTCTTTTTTTTTTTCTCATATGGGGGCCTCCAATTGTTTGTTGCAAAGGCCACCCCCCGTGTGTGTGTGTGTGTGTCACATTACAAATAGGTTTCTGCACCACTGTTGTATGTATCCTACCATTTCTTCATGAAGTTGGTCTTGAAGTCCTGAATCAGATTCTGTTTCCTCTGCTCATGTTGGTCAGAGGTCATCTGAGGTTTGGACTTTCTAAAGTGATATCAAGCAAGAGGCTAATCAAGACAAATTCAGTTTTCTAAATAACAAAATAAAACACACATTAATAACAATATATATGACAAAAATTGGCTCAAAATGTCCAAAGGAAAAACATTACAATAGAGAAAACAAGTAAATACTGTACACGTGCAGGGGCTCAGTGTGCTTTGTGTTTTGTGTCAACATGTTGTGATTGTAGTAAGAGGCCCATGCTTGCAAACGGGAGGCTTTGGGTCTGTAAAATATTATCCCAGTGTTTATATATCCTCCATATGGCCTCCTGTCCACCAGTGAACATGGGTCATTGGGTCCATATTAAACCATTTAAAATAGAATTTTAAAAGTACACTATTTAACATATGTCACTCGCCTGTACGTGTCTTAGTCATGTCAGTAAATCGAGAAAAATGTTCCAGCTACTTTGTGTATCATGGAACAGGGGTGCGTTTCCCGAAAGTATCGTTAGCTGAACGAGTCTCGTTTCCCGAAACCATCGTTCCAACGAACATTTGCAAAGTCGCTTGGTTAAACGAGCTCTCGAGCTGTAGTTAGAAGCATGGAGGGTTTGCACCCACGTCACGATTTGATCAGTTAAGTTACCCGGATGCGCGGCCATGTTGGAGGTACTCGGATGTAAACAAGAGTATGGATTGCACTGTTTGTATACTTCTGAACACATTGTTACACTTATTTATTATGTCTAGACCACAGAAAAAAACACATGGAAGATGCAAAATCATATGGAGAATGACTTGGTAGGAAAGAGTGAGCGATTATGACAAAACTAAAGTATGCGGCAAAGATCCGAACGATCTAACGTTAGCTTCTCCAGCCCTTATTATTCTTCCTTCTATTTTCTTATCCAATTGGCAACGTTCAGATCAGTCCAAAAAAAGCATATGAAATCCGTTTCAAGCTACCTCCATGTGGTTTGAAAACTTATTTCAAATCTTAAAACTAAATCCGCTCCAGTCTGAATGCTCGGATTGGATTTCGCGTGAAAAAAACGCGACAGAGCTTGTAATAAAACAAGAATCCAATTTTGTTTTGGGCTGTTTTTGGAGAAATGTTGTAAAACAGAGTTCATAGTAAAGCATTATCTATTGTGGAGGTTAAGTTCATTATAAGTTAGTTGCTGTGGTGATGTGCTGTAATATCGAGGAAATATTGTGTCTATCTAATTTCTTTTATCTATTCAGCTTGAGAGGCGCTCTCCATCTAAACTCTGGTTCTAACTCTTAAACTTTAAAGGAACACGCCGTCTTGTGGGGACTTTAGCTTATTCACTGTATCCCTCAGTTAGATAAGTCCATACATACCCTTTTCATCGACATCGTGCATGCATGCCATAACTTTGACGCACCCACGTAACGCTAGTCTAGCTTAGGACAAAAACTGGAAGTAAGGGCTTCAGCAGCATACTTCTCCCAATAAGTGACAAAATAAAGCCAATATTTTCCTATTTATATGTTGTAATTTGTATAGTCACAGGCAGCATACAAACAGTATACCTACTGGGTACTATATTCTCAGAAGGTGAAGCACCGCTACTTGGGGCGGATTGATTTGCTCGCAGCACCTGAGAAGCCCGTGGTGATGAGCAGAGAGTTCGCTCGCGCTAATCACGCTGCAGCGAGGGGTGTCTCAAAAATCTAGCATTTCCTCACGTTTTTAGTGACAGTCGATAATATATGCACGGGACATTGGCGATGACAGTGATGGCCATATACCACACCCACTCCCCACACTTCTTCTCACAGATAGCCACGCCCATTTAAGTTGCATTTTTCAAAAAGATTGAAAGCTAGACTTGAGCTGAAAGAGGGGGGTTTCATTACCCTTTGATGAAAAGACGAGCGTTTTGGGATTACAATTCTGTCATTAGTTATGGCATCAACAGGGTCAATGGTGAGGACGATAACCTGACGATCTCTGTCACCTGGAAACACTTTGATTTAGTGATGTCACAAAACCAGAGACGTTCACCCGAATCCGACTCATTCCAGGTCAAACGACAAAGGAGACACATTTGAGACTCATGTTACAGGTGTAGGCTACAGCGATACTTCTCGACTGATCTCAGTAAATGCTCTCAGATTTCTACCTGTGTTTTTTAGAGAATGTGATGTCCATTGATTTAGTCAACTGCTGCCCTCTACTGTAAGAAACCCGTAGCTGCAGTGTTATATCAATACATACAGGGGCACTTCACTTATTCCATCCAGAAACTAAATGGAGCAAAATACTATCCAATAAATAACTAGTTTTATGGATTTGAAGCAGTTTTCAGTCTTATAGGATAGCAAATATTAAAATCGTAATCACACATTTGAAATAATATATGGGAAAAACGTTTATTATTAGCATTGGAACTTTTGTGTCGCTTTGGTTTATACGATTATATACTACATATATATATATATATATATATATAATTTTGAAGACATGATGGGCTCTCACTGAAATGGCATTAACAAGGTGTCATTATGATACTGACTGACCTGACCCAAACACAACTTTACAATATGACAGAAAATCAAACACCTTACATGTAAACAACAATAAATGTGACTAATAACATTATATTCACAGTTCACAAATTCAGATATTACATGTAATAACCATAGATTAAGAGAAACATTAATGCTTGTGAACAACAAAAATCCCCAGGGAATATAGAACTGATATATGAAACTGTCAGCACTGCAGTCGTGACTTTTCATTTATCTGGAGTTTCACTGATAGGTCATTTCATACATATGTCATCTCAGGTTTCTCATTTCTCCTATGAGATTCACTCTTTAAGAAGATGGACAATATGAATTTAGCACTCTCTTTAGGATTGAAAGTGGCCGGTACAATGAGATACTCTCCTGGTTCAAGCTTGAAGAATTTCATCACATGTCTTGCATTGATGAAGTTCCCACTACTTGCAATGGGGCGTTTGCGGTAGAAGAACTTGTCCGGGAGCTCCACATCTTTCATCTAAAGGAGAATGAAATATAAACTTGTATTCAAGCAACCCATTTATTTTGTAAATACCATGTCATTCATGCATTTTAAAAGCAAAGTTTTACACTTTTGAGCTTGAATAAACTATATGTTTTACTTGCCTCTGGTGGAATCTGTTAAAGTAAAAAAAATAGAATAGCACATCATTAATAAGTGAAAACCAAAATTACTGTATTTCTGACTCCCAATAGAGTTTTTTGTTAATACTGACCGCAAAAACATCGAAGCCAATGGCATAGTTAGAAACTTCACTTCTGTTTCTCTTCTCATGGTTCTGCATGAGGGACACCAGAATGTTTTCAGGGCACTGACCACTACATTCCTTATCAAGCTCCTCAATCTTCACCCGAAACTGAGGGTTCGTCCAGAAAGAGTCTACAAGACGTCCATCGAGTCAGACATTTGAGGTACAAGCAGTAGACAAACACACACACACACAAACCATATGGCCAATATTATGCATAGACACCCAAAAAGTATCTAATATTTCTATTCATGCATGCTAGTATGTAATTGTATGAAATGCTCACATGTCACTCTCTCTCATTATATATTTAATGAGCTACCTTTATTATTGAAGCAGCCACCAGCTGTAGTCCCATCAACCCAGCTGTCTTTGTAACATGTGGAAGTCCATCTGCATTCAGAGGAACTGTCCAGAAAATCAGGACTGAGGCAGCAAATATCAATGTCTTCAAAGTTTTTGGTGAAGTCCTCCATTGACATCCTGCCATAAAATGACTGAGTTACTGAAAGCATTTGATTCATTAATGCTAGAGATCACATCTGAAACTACAGTTAATGCTCACCAGAACTCTCCGTCATTGGCCAAAGAACGACACCTGGATTTCTCCTTCTCACTCACTTTGTCCCACAACGATGACCTAAAGTTATGCAAAAGCATATATTAAAATATTGCATGAGGTTATGCTAACTGGGAAATTAGCAACAGCAACTAAAGAGGAAAAACTGATATACTTTTGAACTGAATAAGCTTCTGTTGTAGTTAATATTTTTCTAAAAGGGTATAGTCGAGAATTAAATAAGATGCCAGAAAGCAATTGTACCTCAGTCAATTTAAAATCCATTTTAATATTGTTTAACCATCTTTTTATACATTATCAAACATATTTCTCTCAAATTAAAAGGCTGAAATGTTTTAAAGTAACCATAGCACAAAACATTAGAATCCACCAACTCTTTTTAAGTAATTGATGTTTGTGCTTTGTTCCCCACCCAAATGATGCCATTTCTCAGAAGATGATGTCACTAAAGAACTGGCTATTGTTGTTAAAGGTATATTCTATTACAAAAGACTGACTAAAGGCAACAAAAGCTCATTCATTCAAAATATCCTTCAGTGAATGAGAGTTAGCAGAATCCGGCGATATGAATGACAGTGACCGTTGATGTAACTAACAGCCAACAGCACTTTTAACCTCCAATGATATAATCTACGTTAGTGTGAACATTCCTTAACAAGACCAGACAAGATTTTAAACTAAAAACAGAAACTGTTTTGGCCGTTTATTTACATGACAACAGTGTTTTTGGGGGCTTGTGCAAGTTTTTGAAAACGATAATGTTATAAGTTCTGTGTAAAGTACGCTTTGGTCACATGAAGCGTTTCTCAATGCCATTGCCTAATAAACAATTCTCAATGCAGGAGCCATCTCTACTTGAGGTTTTGGTTATTCTTCAGATATTCATGGAATTACCCCAAAAATATAAAATTGATCACCAATTGCTATCATCTTGAAAAAACACCTGAATTTTGTATTCATATAGGGACTTGGTAAAAATAGCAGCTTTCAAAAATGGCAAAGTAGTGGTACAATTTAAAATGAATTATTAAAATGTTGATGTTTTGATTAAAGAAACCTAGAAAAAAAGGTATTTAGCTGGGTGAGTTTAATATTTTATCTAATGTACCACATATGATGGGGACATGATTACTTTTAAAGATTTACAGTTTGAAAGCTATAAGCTAAATGAAAAACCTGATTTAGCATATTAAACTCTCAAACCTCATTAAGACCTTTTATTTATTTATACTTAATATAATAGTCATGAATCATCTGGTGGTACAAATAAAGAATGATGCTTGATCAGTGTCTATAATTTCATTCTCTTACTTGTCACTCCAGTCACCGGTCCACTCGCCTTTCCCCCAAGGGTTCAACACTCTCACCAGCTGAACTGTTTTTTTCTGGCATGTTACCTGTAGAATACAACATGACATGACACTTTTAATGCATAAATACATATGCCATTTCACCAGGGATATTGTGAAATAAGCTATTTACCTCATGACTGAAGTTTTTAAACACAATGCTTCGTACAAAACATTTTTTCAAACTTTTCTTGCATAATCACAGGCTTGACGTAAGAGATACACATGAATGCAAACTGAACAAAGGACATACCAAAGTGTGGAGCTCATGCTGAATACAGCTGAATGCAATTAGTAAATGAATACTGGTGTCCACAATAACAAAATGGTTAATATAAGAAGCAAGTATTGTTGTAGTTCAGGGGTGTAGAGTCACAAATGATTTGCTCTTATCGTCCGATCGTAGTTGTATCTCGCTATTAGTGTTACTTGATCTTAGTGATGTATTTGCTGTATTTAAAAAGACTGTTGGCATTAGTGGAATTGCACTAGCATGGTTTAAAACATACTTATCTGACCGTTATCAATTTGTAGCAGTAAATTAAGAGAGGTCTTATTGATCACAAGTTCAGTATGGCGTACCACAAGGCTCAGTACTAGGACCGTTGCTGTTCACCATGTACATGCTGCCATTAGAAGATATCAATAGGAAACATGGAATTAGCTTTCACTGTTATGCCGATACTCAGCTGTACAGTATATTTCTTCAAAACCTAGACTAAAAATCTCTTTGACCTAGCATTCACACAATACATTATTGTCTACCATTTTTCATGTGAACGGCATCAGCGTTTATCACAGGTTCGCGTTTAAAGTCTGTTTACAGGGAACGGTGTCAACTTAGCGGCCCCTAATTTAATAACAAATGATAATTTCACCGGAAGGGAATCAATCAAAACTAACTTTAGCTGGAAAATAACATTATTCAAGAACTAAAACCAAACCAATCTCTGAGTATTACTTTATATTATAATAAGTTTATCTCTGTTAAGCTGCTTTGAAATAATCTACGTTGTTAAAAGCACTATATAAATGAGGATGACTTGACTATAGTATAGCCTAGGTCTATCTGTAGAGTTCAGATCTAACCCTTCATCCAACCTATCTGTAATTATCAAGCACTCCTGAATATCTAAAATAGCTGGTTCTGTTGTGTTTGATCAGGGTTGCAGCTGAACTTTGCAGGACGATAGATCTCCATGAACAGGATTTGGCACCCCTGTTGTAGTTAAACACTTGTCTTTCTATAAAAATCAACCTCAGGCTTATTAAAAACTTTCCCACGTGGTTACATGTGAAGACAGGTCCCAGAACAGACCCTTAAGGGCATTACTCAAGAATTCAACACAAAGTTAAAGTGCGGGAGGTTTTAAAACTAAATGGACTGGAAATGATGCAATGGAAAAAGTGATGCTCATATGGAGAACAAAATCAGAATGGCAAGCAAGATTTTTAAACCGTAGTGGGTTTACTATCTATCTATCTATCTATCTATCTATCTATCTATCTATCTATCTATCTATCTATCTATCTATCTATCTATCTATCTATCTATCTATCTATCTATCTATCTATCTATCTATCTATCTATCTATCTATCTATCTATCTATCTAACTGTCTAACTGTCTAACTGTCTAATCTGATGGCACTGTGATCTGACATTTGATTCTGTGCAGACTTACCTTGTAAACCCCAGTCACTGTATATGCATGGCCTTGAACAATGCCATTGGGTAATACTGTGTTTGCAGATGTTTTCTAATATGGTATGAAAAAAAGACATTGAATCAATTATGCTGTCCTATGAAATATGTATCAGGGAATAGGAAAAGATTGTTTTATGTAGCTAATGTTCTACATTGTTTCCTACATATTACATTTTAGTGTTCACTATAGTAATTTGTATTTAATTGAATATTGAAATCTTTAATGGACAAGCCTGAGGTCACTGCTTACCCCCAGAAAGGTGCCACAGGCCATCAGGGCCTTTGCTTTTGCTGCACGGTTCATCAGGCTCCACAAATCAAAAGACGTTTTTGCTGTTTCAAAGTGCACATGGACGCCACCAGTGAAGTCCAACAGCGCCTCAGACACAAGACCAGCGTGCATGTCAGCATAGGAGCCGCACACCCTGTAAAAGCCATTGTACATTTTAATACAGTGGACCAACAAGTCTTTAAAGAGTGATTCTGTGGGATTACTCAAATTGTTGATGATTAAAATAGACCAGATGTGTCCAATCCTGCTCCTGTCGGAACACTGTCCTGCAGAGTTCAGATCCAACCCCAATTAAACACAACAGCTAATCAAGATCTAATTAGGCACATAAACAAACATGCTTTTATACTATGAAAGTAGTATGTTTTTAAGAATAAACCTACTTGGCATAAGCTTTCTCCAGCAAGGCAGGCCAAAACTCATTAGATGTTTTTGAATGAACAAAAATGAGCTTGCCATCGATTGTTGGCAGTTTGTCATCAATGATGACGTCAATCCATTTCCCAAACCTCCAGAACTATATGGATAAAGCAGAAGGTTTGAGGTCTGATCATTTGATTAAATAAGATGTATTTAAGTAATTTTGAAAAAGACCAAATAACTCACTCTAAAGCGAAATATCCCTGCATAATCTTCACCAAATGACTGGCCATCTGGCATGACCTGGTCCATGACATCGTCCTGAAAGGTTAAAGCTCCAACTGAAGCAAGAAACCAGCAGTTTCCTATGGTAAAAGCGCAAACATTAGCAAAAATAGATCTTTCATTGAGTAAACAAAGAACATTCTGGTCTATATGGAGTGATGCGATTTACTGTATAGATACAGTATAATTCAAAATCAACACTTACTGGAGTATGTAAACACAGATATAAACATACCTAAATAAGATCCTTGGGAATAGTCAAACCTGGAAACCCCCTTAACAATGAGTTGAGGGTCTGCCACTATTTTCTAAGGAGAGAGAGATTCATTAAATTAATACATTATACAATGAAATTTGCCCTAAGGATTTGGGAACACCAGTAGACATTTAGACTCCTATAATGTATTTTGAATCTGCTTTTAAGACACTTAAAGGCACAGTACGCCTCTAGAGGTCCTGTTTGAAAACTATATAAAAAAAAAAAAGCCATAGCCTGATGATGCCGTCACTCAACGTAGGATCATGGCAGTTGTCTTCTTCACCTCAACAGCCGATGGAAAGCAATCCAACAGGACTAATGATTGAGCTAATGTGTTTCTTTTATTAACGTTATTGTGGTATGAAGAGGGTCGGGACCGAGAGCTGTGGGACATGTTACCTCGCAAGTGTAGAATTACTTCTCAGGTCACTTTATCTGATAAATAAAAATTGTGGGGTGTAACAGCGCTGTTTTACAATCT
>NW_024121666.1:1932218-1950203 GCF_016745375.1 Pimephales promelas
CCTCAAAAACTCTGGATTCAGATTGAGGGCCATGAGACTTAAACCTGAGTGCAAAAAATGAGGCTCTAGACCCTTCCAGAGCTGAGATATCGAAACTCAAAAATTCGACCTGAAAAAAAACGACAGTGGTACCCCTTACGTTTTTTTTTTTTCGGGCGAAAAATTAAGGTTCTCCAATCTTCTCAAAACTCTGGATTCTGATAGAGGGCCATGAGACTTAAACCTGAGTGCAAAAATGGAGGCTCTAGACCCTTCCAGAGCTGAGATATCGAAACTCAAAAATTCGACCCTGAAAAAAAACGACAGTGGTACCCCTTACGTTTTTTTTTCGGGCGAAAAATTAAGGTTCTCCAATCTTCTCAAAACTCTGGATTCTGATAGAGGGCCATGAGACTTATACCTGAGTGCAAAAATGGAGGCTCTAGACCCTTCCAGAGCTGAGATATCGAAACTCAAAAATTCGACCCGAAAAAAAAAACGACAGTGGTACCCCTTACGTTTTTTTTTTCGGGCGAAAAATTAAGTTTCTCCAATCTTCTCAAAACTCTGGATTCTGATAGAGGGCCATGAGACTTAAACCTGAGTGCAAAAATGGAGGCTCTAGACCCTTCCAGAGCTGAGATATCGAAACTCAAAAATTCGACCCGAAAAAAAAAACGACAGTGGTACCCCTTACGTTTTTTTTTTTTCGGGCGAAAAATTAAGTTTCTCCAATCTTCTCAAAACTCTGGATTCTGATAGAGGGCCATGAGACTTAGACCTGAGTGCAAAAATGGAGGCTCTAGACCCTTCCAGAGCTGAGATATCGAAACTCAAAAATTCGACCCGAAAAAAAAACGACAGTGGTACCCCTTACGTTTTTTTTTTTTCGGGCGAAAAATTAAGTTTCTCCAATCTTCTCAAAACTCTGGATTCTGATAGAGGGCCATGAGACTTAAACCTGAGTGCAAAAATGGAGGCTCTAGACCCTTCCAGAGCTGAGATATCGAAACTCAAAAATTCGACCCGAAAAAAAAACGACAGTGGTACCCCTTACGTTTTTTTTTTTTCGGGCGAAAAATTAAGTTTCTCCAATCTTCTCAAAACTCTGGATTCTGATAGAGGGCCATGAGACTTAAACCTGAGTGCAAAAATGGAGGCTCTAGACCCTTCCAGAGCTGAGATATCGAAACTCAAAAATTCGACCCGAAAAAAAAAACGACAGTGGTACCCCTTACGTTTTTTTTTTTCGGGCGAAAAATTAAGTTTCTCCAATCTTCTCAAAACTCTGGATTCTGATAGAGGGCCATGAGACTTAAACCTGAGTGCAAAAATGGAGGCTCTAGACCCTTCCAGAGCTGAGATATCGAAACTCAAAAATTCGACCCGAAAAAAAAAACGACAGTGGTACCCCTTACGTTTTTTTTTTTCGGGCGAAAAATTAAGTTTCTCCAATCTTCTCAAAACTCTGGATTCTGATAGAGGGCCATGAGACTTAAACCTGAGTGCAAAAATGGAGGCTCTAGACCCTTCCAGAGCTGAGATATCGAAACTCAAAAATTCGACCCGAAAAAAAAACGACAGTGGTACCCCTTACGTTTTTTTTTTTTCGGGCGAAAAATTAAGTTTCTCCAATCTTCTCAAAACTCTGGATTCTGATAGAGGGCCATGAGACTTAAACCTGAGTGCAAAAATGGAGGCTCTAGACCCTTCCAGAGCTGAGATATCGAAACTCAAAAATTCGACCCGAAAAAAAAACGACAGTGGTACCCCTTACGTTTTTTTTTTTCGGGCGAAAAATTAAGTTTCTCCAATCTTCTCAAAACTCTGGATTCTGATAGAGGGCCATGAGACTTAAACCTGAGTGCAAAAATGGAGGCTCTAGACCCTTCCAGAGCTGAGATATCGAAACTCAAAAATTCGACCCAAAAAAAAAACGACAGTGGTACCCCTTACGTTTTTTTTTTTTCGGGCGAAAAATTAAGTTTCTCCAATCTTCTCAAAACTCTGGATTCTGATAGAGGGCCATGAGACTTAAACCTGAGTGCAAAAATGGAGGCTCTAGACCCTTCCAGAGCTGAGATATCGAAACTCAAAAATTCGACCCGAAAAAAAAAACGACAGTGGTACCCCTTACGTTTTTTTTTTTTCGGGCGAAAAATTAAGTTTCTCCAATCTTCTCAAAACTCTGGATTCTGATAGAGGGCCATGAGACTTAAACCTGAGTGCAAAAATGGAGGCTCTAGACCCTTCCAGAGCTGAGATATCGAAACTCAAAAATTCGACCCGAAAAAAAAAACGACAGTGGTACCCCTTACGTTTTTTTTTTTCGGGCGAAAAATTAAGTTTCTCCAATCTTCTCAAAACTCTGGATTCTGATAGAGGGCCATGAGACTTAAACCTGAGTGCAAAAATGGAGGCTCTAGACCCTTCCAGAGCTGAGATATCGAAACTCAAAAATTCGACCCGAAAAAAAAACGACAGTGGTACCCCTTACGTTTTTTTTTTTCGGGCGAAAAATTAAGTTTCTCCAATCTTCTCAAAACTCTGGATTCTGATAGAGGGCCATGAGACTTAAACCTGAGTGCAAAAATGGAGGCTCTAGACCCTTCCAGAGCTGAGATATCGAAACTCAAAAATTCGACCCAAAAAAAAAACGACAGTGGTACCCCTTACGTTTTTTTTTTCGGGCGAAAAATTAAGTTTCTCCAATCTTCTCAAAACTCTGGATTCTGATAGAGGGCCATGAGACTTAAACCTGAGTGCAAAAATGGAGGCTCTAGACCCTTCCAGAGCTGAGATATCGAATCTCAAAAATTTGACCCGAAAAAAAAAACGACAGTGGTACCCCTTACGTTTTTTTTTTTCGGGCCAAAAATTAAGTTTCTCCAATCATCTCAAAACTCTGGATTCTGATAGAGGGCTATGAGACTTAGACCTGAGTGCAAAAATGGAGGCTCTAGCCCCTTCCAGAGCTGAGATATCGAAACTCAAAAATTCGACCCGAAAAAAAAACGACAGTGGTACCCCTTACGTTTTTTTTTTTCGGGCGAAAAATTAAGTTTCTCCAATCTTCTCAAAACTCTGGATTCTGATAGAGGGCCATGAGACTTAAACCTGAGTGCAAAAATGGAGGCTCTAGACCCTTCCAGAGCTGAGATATCGAAACTCAAAAATTCGACCCGAAAAAAAAACGACAGTGGTACCCCTTACGTTTTTTTTTTTCGGGCGAAAAATTAAGTTTCTCCAATCTTCTCAAAACTCTGGATTCTGATAGAGGGCCATGAGACTTAAACCTGAGTGCAAAAATGGAGGCTCTAGACCCTTCCAGAGCTGAGATATCGAAACTCAAAAATTCGACCCGAAAAAAAAACGACAGTGGTACCCCTTACGTTTTTTTTTTTTCGGGCGAAAAATTAAGTTTCTCCAATCTTCTCAAAACTCTGGATTCTGATAGAGGGCCATGAGACTTAAACCTGAGTGCAAAAATGGAGGCTCTAGACCCTTCCAGAGCTGAGATATCGAAACTCAAAAATTCGACCCGAAAAAAAAAACGACAGTGGTACCCCTTACGTTTTTTTTTTTGGGCGAAAAATTAAGTTTCTCCAATCTTCTCAAAACTCTGGATTCTGATAGAGGGCCATGAGACTTAAACCTGAGTGCAAAAATGGAGGCTCTAGACCCTTCCAGAGCTGAGATATCGAAACTCAAAAATTCGACCCGAAAAAAAAACGACAGTGGTACCCCTTACGTTTTTTTTTTTCGGGCGAAAAATTAAGTTTCTCCAATCTTCTCAAAACTCTGGATTCTGATAGAGGGCCATGAGACTTAAACCTGAGTGCAAAAATGGAGGCTCTAGACCCTTCCAGAGCTGAGATATCGAAACTCAAAAATTCGACCCGAAAAAAAAAACGACAGTGGTACCCCTTACGTTTTTTTTTTTCGGGCGAAAAATTAAGTTTCTCCAATCTTCTCAAAACTCTGGATTCTGATAGAGGGCCATGAGACTTAAACCTGAGTGCAAAAATGGAGGCTCTAGACCCTTCCAGAGCTGAGATATCGAAACTCAAAAATTCGACCCGAAAAAAAAACGACAGTGGTACCCCTTACGTTTTTTTTTTTCGGGCGAAAAATTAAGTTTCTCCAATCTTCTCAAAACTCTGGATTCTGATAGAGGGCCATGAGACTTAAACCTGAGTGCAAAAATGGAGGCTCTAGACCCTTCCAGAGCTGAGATATCGAAACTCAAAAATTCGACCCGAAAAAAAAAACGACAGTGGTACCCCTTACGTTTTTTTTTTCGGGCGAAAAATTAAGTTTCTCCAATCTTCTCAAAACTCTGGATTCTGATAGAGGGCCATGAGACTTAAACCTGAGTGCAAAAATGGAGGCTCTAGACCCTTCCAGAGCTGAGATATCGAAACTCAAAAATTCGACCCGAAAAAAAAAACGACAGTGGTACCCCTTACGTTTTTTTTTTTCGGGCGAAAAATTAAGTTTCTCCAATCTTCTCAAAACTCTGGATTCTGATAGAGGGCCATGAGACTTAAACCTGAGTGCAAAAATGGAGGCTCTAGACCCTTCCAGAGCTGAGATATCGAAACTCAAAAATTCGACCCGAAAAAAAAACGACAGTGGTACCCCTTACGTTTTTTTTTTTTTCGGGCGAAAAATTAAGTTTCTCCAATCTTCTCAAAACTCTGGATTCTGATAGAGGGCCATGAGACTTAAACCTGAGTGCAAAAATGGAGGCTCTAGACCCTTCCAGAGCTGAGATATCGAAACTCAAAAATTCGACCCGAAAAAAAAACGACAGTGGTACCCCTTACGTTTTTTTTTTTCGGGCGAAAAATTAAGTTTCTCCAATCTTCTCAAAACTCTGGATTCTGATAGAGGGCCATGAGACTTAAACCTGAGTGCAAAAATGGAGGCTCTAGACCCTTCCAGAGCTGAGATATCGAAACTCAAAAATTCGACCCGAAAAAAAAAACGACAGTGGTACCCCTTACGTTTTTTTTTTTTGGGCGAAAAATTAAGTTTCTCCAATCTTCTCAAAACTCTGGATTCTGATAGAGGGCCATGAGACTTAAACCTGAGTGCAAAAATGGAGGCTCTAGACCCTTCCAGAGCTGAGATATCGAAACTCAAAAATTCGACCCGAAAAAAAAACGACAGTGGTACCCCTTACGTTTTTTTTTTTCGGGCGAAAAATTAAGTTTCTCCAATCTTCTCAAAACTCTGGATTCTGATAGAGGGCCATGAGACTTAAACCTGAGTGCAAAAATGGAGGCTCTAGACCCTTCCAGAGCTGAGATATCGAAACTCAAAAATTCGACCCGAAAAAAAAACGACAGTGGTACCCCTTACGTTTTTTTTTTTCGGGCGAAAAATTAAGTTTCTCCAATCTTCTCAAAACTCTGGATTCTGATAGAGGGCCATGAGACTTAAACCTGAGTGCAAAAATGGAGGCTCTAGACCCTTCCAGAGCTGAGATATCGAAACTCAAAAATTCGACCCGAAAAAAAAACGACAGTGGTACCCCTTACGTTTTTTTTTTTTGGGCGAAAAATTAAGTTTCTCCAATCTTCTCAAAACTCTGGATTCTGATAGAGGGCCATGAGACTTAAACCTGAGTGCAAAAATGGAGGCTCTAGACCCTTCCAGAGCTGAGATATCGAAACTCAAAAATTCGACCCGAAAAAAAAACGACAGTGGTACCCCTTACGTTTTTTTTTTTTGGGCGAAAAATTAAGTTTCTCCAATCTTCTCAAAACTCTGGATTCTGATAGAGGGCCATGAGACTTAAACCTGAGTGCAAAAATGGAGGCTCTAGACCCTTCCAGAGCTGAGATATCGAAACTCAAAAATTCGACCCGAAAAAAAAAACGACAGTGGTACCCCTTACGTTTTTTTTTTTTCGGGCGAAAAATTAAGTTTCTCCAATCTTCTCAAAACTCTGGATTCTGATAGAGGGCCATGAGACTTAAACCTGAGTGCAAAAATGGAGGCTCTAGACCCTTCCAGAGCTGAGATATCGAAACTCAAAAATTCGACCCGAAAAAAAAAACGACAGTGGTACCCCTTACGTTTTTTTTTTTGGGCGAAAAATTAAGTTTCTCCAATCTTCTCAAAACTCTGGATTCTGATAGAGGGCCATGAGACTTAAACCTGAGTGCAAAAATGGAGGCTCTAGACCCTTCCAGAGCTGAGATATCGAAACTCAAAAATTCGACCCGAAAAAAAAAACGACAGTGGTACCCCTTACGTTTTTTTTTTTTGGGCGAAAAATTAAGTTTCTCCAATCTTCTCAAAACTCTGGATTCTGATAGAGGGCCATGAGACTTAAACCTGAGTGCAAAAATGGAGGCTCTAGACCCTTCCAGAGCTGAGATATCGAAACTCAAAAATTCGACCCGAAAAAAAAACGACAGTGGTACCCCTTACGTTTTTTTTTTTCGGGCGAAAAATTAAGTTTCTCCAATCTTCTCAAAACTCTGGATTCTGATAGAGGGCCATGAGACTTAAACCTGAGTGCAAAAATGGAGGCTCTAGACCCTTCCAGAGCTGAGATATCGAAACTCAAAAATTCGACCCGAAAAAAAAACGACAGTGGTACCCCTTACGTTTTTTTTTTTGGGCGAAAAATTAAGTTTCTCCAATCTTCTCAAAACTCTGGATTCTGATAGAGGGCCATGAGACTTAAACCTGAGTGCAAAAATGGAGGCTCTAGACCCTTCCAGAGCTGAGATATCGAAACTCAAAAATTCGACCCGAAAAAAAAAACGACAGTGGTACCCCTTACGTTTTTTTTTTTCGGGCGAAAAATTAAGTTTCTCCAATCTTCTCAAAACTCTGGATTCTGATAGAGGGCCATGAGACTTAAACCTGAGTGCAAAAATGGAGGCTCTAGACCCTTCCAGAGCTGAGATATCGAAACTCAAAAATTCGACCCGAAAAAAAAACGACAGTGGTACCCCTTACGTTTTTTTTTTTTGGGCGAAAAATTAAGTTTCTCCAATCTTCTCAAAACTCTGGATTCTGATAGAGGGCCATGAGACTTAAACCTGAGTGCAAAAATGGAGGCTCTAGACCCTTCCAGAGCTGAGATATCGAAACTCAAAAATTCGACCCGAAAAAAAAAACGACAGTGGTACCCCTTACGTTTTTTTTTTTCGGGCGAAAAATTAAGTTTCTCCAATCTTCTCAAAACTCTGGATTCTGATAGAGGGCCATGAGACTTAAACCTGAGTGCAAAAATGGAGGCTCTAGACCCTTCCAGAGCTGAGATATCGAAACTCAAAAATTCGACCCGAAAAAAAAACGACAGTGGTACCCCTTACGTTTTTTTTTTTTGGGCGAAAAATTAAGTTTCTCCAATCTTCTCAAAACTCTGGATTCTGATAGAGGGCCATGAGACTTAAACCTGAGTGCAAAAATGGAGGCTCTAGACCCTTCCAGAGCTGAGATATCGAAACTCAAAAATTCGACCCAAAAAAAAAACGACAGTGGTACCCCTTACGTTTTTTTTTTTTGGGCGAAAAATTAAGTTTCTCCAATCTTCTCAAAACTCTGGATTCTGATAGAGGGCCATGAGACTTAAACCTGAGTGCAAAAATGGAGGCTCTAGACCCTTCCAGAGCTGAGATATCGAAACTCAAAAATTCGACCCGAAAAAAAAAACGACAGTGGTACCCCTTACGTTTTTTTTTTTTGGGCGAAAAATTAAGTTTCTCCAATCTTCTCAAAACTCTGGATTCTGATAGAGGGCCATGAGACTTAAACCTGAGTGCAAAAATGGAGGCTCTAGACCCTTCCAGAGCTGAGATATCGAAACTCAAAAATTCGACCCAAAAAAAAACGACAGTGGTACCCCTTACGTTTTTTTTTTTGGGCGAAAAATTAAGTTTCTCCAATCTTCTCAAAACTCTGGATTCTGATAGAGGGCCATGAGACTTAAACCTGAGTGCAAAAATGGAGGCTCTAGACCCTTCCAGAGCTGAGATATCGAAACTCAAAAATTCGACCCGAAAAAAAAACGACAGTGGTACCCCTTACGTTTTTTTTTTTGGGCGAAAAATTAAGTTTCTCCAATCTTCTCAAAACTCTGGATTCTGATAGAGGGCCATGAGACTTAAACCTGAGTGCAAAAATGGAGGCTCTAGACCCTTCCAGAGCTGAGATATCGAAACTCAAAAATTCGACCCGAAAAAAAAAACGACAGTGGTACCCCTTACGTTTTTTTTTTTGGGCGAAAAATTAAGTTTCTCCAATCTTCTCAAAACTCTGGATTCTGATAGAGGGCCATGAGACTTAAACCTGAGTGCAAAAATGGAGGCTCTAGACCCTTCCAGAGCTGAGATATCGAAACTCAAAAATTCGACCCGAAAAAAAAAACGACAGTGGTACCCCTTACGTTTTTTTTTTTTCGGGCGAAAAATTAAGTTTCTCCAATCTTCTCAAAACTCTGGATTCTGATAGAGGGCCATGAGACTTAAACCTGAGTGCAAAAATGGAGGCTCTAGACCCTTCCAGAGCTGAGATATCGAAACTCAAAAATTCGACCCAAAAAAAAAACGACAGTGGTACCCCTTACGTTTTTTTTTTTTCGGGCGAAAAATTAAGTTTCTCCAATCTTCTCAAAACTCTGGATTCTGATAGAGGGCCATGAGACTTAAACCTGAGTGCAAAAATGGAGGCTCTAGACCCTTCCAGAGCTGAGATATCGAAACTCAAAAATTCGACCCGAAAAAAAAACGACAGTGGTACCCCTTACGTTTTTTTTTTTGGGCGAAAAATTAAGTTTCTCCAATCTTCTCAAAACTCTGGATTCTGATAGAGGGCCATGAGACTTAAACCTGAGTGCAAAAATGGAGGCTCTAGACCCTTCCAGAGCTGAGATATCGAAACTCAAAAATTCGACCCGAAAAAAAAAACGACAGTGGTACCCCTTACGTTTTTTTTTTTTGGGCGAAAAATTAAGTTTCTCCAATCTTCTCAAAACTCTGGATTCTGATAGAGGGCCATGAGACTTAAACCTGAGTGCAAAAATGGAGGCTCTAGACCCTTCCAGAGCTGAGATATCGAAACTCAAAAATTCGACCCAAAAAAAAAACGACAGTGGTACCCCTTACGTTTTTTTTTTGGGCGAAAAATTAAGTTTCTCCAATCTTCTCAAAACTCTGGATTCTGATAGAGGGCCATGAGACTTAAACCTGAGTGCAAAAATGGAGGCTCTAGACCCTTCCAGAGCTGAGATATCGAAACTCAAAAATTCGACCCGAAAAAAAAAACGACAGTGGTACCCCTTACGTTTTTTTTTTTTGGGCGAAAAATTAAGTTTCTCCAATCTTCTCAAAACTCTGGATTCTGATAGAGGGCCATGAGACTTAAACCTGAGTGCAAAAATGGAGGCTCTAGACCCTTCCAGAGCTGAGATATCGAAACTCAAAAATTCGACCCGAAAAAAAAAACGACAGTGGTACCCCTTACGTTTTTTTTTTTGGGCGAAAAATTAAGTTTCTCCAATCTTCTCAAAACTCTGGATTCTGATAGAGGGCCATGAGACTTAAACCTGAGTGCAAAAATGGAGGCTCTAGACCCTTCCAGAGCTGAGATATCGAAACTCAAAAATTCGACCCGAAAAAAAAACGACAGTGGTACCCCTTACGTTTTTTTTTTTCGGGCGAAAAATTAAGTTTCTCCAATCTTCTCAAAACTCTGGATTCTGATAGAGGGCCATGAGACTTAAACCTGAGTGCAAAAATGGAGGCTCTAGACCCTTCCAGAGCTGAGATATCGAAACTCAAAAATTCGACCCAAAAAAAAACGACAGTGGTACCCCTTACGTTTTTTTTTTTTGGGCGAAAAATTAAGTTTCTCCAATCTTCTCAAAACTCTGGATTCTGATAGAGGGCCATGAGACTTAAACCTGAGTGCAAAAATGGAGGCTCTAGACCCTTCCAGAGCTGAGATATCGAAACTCAAAAATTCGACCCAAAAAAAAAACGACAGTGGTACCCCTTACGTTTTTTTTTTTGGGCGAAAAATTAAGTTTCTCCAATCTTCTCAAAACTCTGGATTCTGATAGAGGGCCATGAGACTTAAACCTGAGTGCAAAAATGGAGGCTCTAGACCCTTCCAGAGCTGAGATATCGAAACTCAAAAATTCGACCCGAAAAAAAAACGACAGTGGTACCCCTTACGTTTTTTTTTTTCGGGCGAAAAATTAAGTTTCTCCAATCTTCTCAAAACTCTGGATTCTGATAGAGGGCCATGAGACTTAAACCTGAGTGCAAAAATGGAGGCTCTAGACCCTTCCAGAGCTGAGATATCGAAACTCAAAAATTCGACCCGAAAAAAAAAACGACAGTGGTACCCCTTACGTTTTTTTTTTTCGGGCGAAAAATTAAGTTTCTCCAATCTTCTCAAAACTCTGGATTCTGATAGAGGGCCATGAGACTTAAACCTGAGTGCAAAAATGGAGGCTCTAGACCCTTCCAGAGCTGAGATATCGAAACTCAAAAATTCGACCCGAAAAAAAAACGACAGTGGTACCCCTTACGTTTTTTTTTTTCGGGCGAAAAATTAAGTTTCTCCAATCTTCTCAAAACTCTGGATTCTGATAGAGGGCCATGAGACTTAAACCTGAGTGCAAAAATGGAGGCTCTAGACCCTTCCAGAGCTGAGATATCGAAACTCAAAAATTCGACCCGAAAAAAAAACGACAGTGGTACCCCTTTCGTTTTTTTTTTTTCGGGCGAAAAATTAAGTTTCTCCAATCTTCTCAAAACTCTGGATTCTGATAGAGGGCCATGAGACTTAAACCTGAGTGCAAAAATGGAGGCTCTAGACCCTTCCAGAGCTGAGATATCGAAACTCAAAAATTCGACCCGAAAAAAAAACGACAGTGGTACCCCTTACGTTTTTTTTTTTGGGCGAAAAATTAAGTTTCTCCAATCTTCTCAAAACTCTGGATTCTGATAGAGGGCCATGAGACTTAAACCTGAGTGCAAAAATGGAGGCTCTAGACCCTTCCAGAGCTGAGATATCGAAACTCAAAAATTCGACCCGAAAAAAAAAACGACAGTGGTACCCCTTACGTTTTTTTTTTTTTGGGCGAAAAATTAAGTTTCTCCAATCTTCTCAAAACTCTGGATTCTGATAGAGGGCCATGAGACTTAAACCTGAGTGCAAAAATGGAGGCTCTAGACCCTTCCAGAGCTGAGATATCGAAACTCAAAAATTCGACCCGAAAAAAAAACGACAGTGGTACCCCTTACGTTTTTTTTTTTTGGGCGAAAAATTAAGTTTCTCCAATCTTCTCAAAACTCTGGATTCTGATAGAGGGCCATGAGACTTAAACCTGAGTGCAAAAATGGAGGCTCTAGACCCTTCCAGAGCTGAGATATCGAAACTCAAAAATTCGACCCGAAAAAAAAAACGACAGTGGTACCCCTTTCGTTTTTTTTTTGGGCGAAAAATTAAGTTTCTCCAATCTTCTCAAAACTCTGGATTCTGATAGAGGGCCATGAGACTTAACCTGAGTGCAAAAATGGAGGCTCTAGACCCTTCCAGAGCTGAGATATCGAAACTCAAAAATTCGACCCGAAAAAAAACCCGACAGTGGTACCCCTTACGTTTTTTTTTTTGGGCGAAAAATTACGTTTCTCCAATCTTCTCAAAACTCTGGATTCTGATAGAGGGCCATAAGACTTAAACCTGAGTGCAAAAATGGAGGCTCTAGACCCTTCCAGAGCTGAGATATCGAAACTCAAAAATTCGACCCAAAAAAAAACGACAGTGGTACCCCTTACGTTTTTTTTTTTGGGCGAAAAATTAAGTTTCTCCAATCTTCTCAAAACTCTGGATTCTGATAGAGGGCCATGAGACTTAAACCTGAGTGCAAAAATGGAGGCTCTAGACCCTTCCAGAGCTGAGATATCGAAACTCAAAAATTCGACCCGAAAAAAAAAACGACAGTGGTACCCCTTTCGTTTTTTTTTTTTGGGCGAAAAATTAAGTTTCTCCAATCTTCTCAAAACTCTGGATTCTGATAGAGGGCCATGAGACTTAAACCTGAGTGCAAAAATGGAGGCTCTAGACCCTTCCAGAGCTGAGATATCGAAACTCAAAAATTCGACCCGAAAAAAAAAACGACAGTGGTACCCCTTACGTTTTTTTTTTTGGGCGAAAAATTAAGTTTCTCCAATCTTCTCAAAACTCTGGATTCTGATAGAGGGCCATGAGACTTAAACCTGAGTGCAAAAATGGAGGCTCTAGACCCTTCCAGAGCTGAGATATCGAAACTCAAAAATTCGACCCAAAAAAAAACGACAGTGGTACCCCTTTCGTTTTTTTTTTTTTGGGCGAAAAATTAAGTTTCTCCAATCTTCTCAAAACTCTGGATTCTGATAGAGGGCCATGAGACTTAAACCTGAGTGCAAAAATGGAGGCTCTAGACCCTTCCAGAGCTGAGATATCGAAACTCAAAAATTCGACCCAAAAAAAAAACGACAGTGGTACCCCTTTCGTTTTTTTTTTTGGGCGAAAAATTAAGTTTCTCCAATCTTCTCAAAACTCTGGATTCTGATAGAGGGCCATGAGACTTAAACCTGAGTGCAAAAATGGAGGCTCTAGACCCTTCCAGAGCTGAGATATCGAAACTCAAAAATTCGACCCGAAAAAAAAAACGACAGTGGTACCCCTTTCGTTTTTTTTTTTGGGCGAAAAATTAAGTTTCTCCAATCTTCTCAAAACTCTGGATTCTGATAGAGGGCCATGAGACTTAAACCTGAGTGCAAAAATGGAGGCTCTAGACCCTTCCAGAGCTGAGATATCGAAACTCAAAAATTCGACCCGAAAAAAAAACGACAGTGGTACCCCTTTCGTTTTTTTTTTTTCGGGCGAAAAATTAAGTTTCTCCAATCTTCTCAAAACTCTGGATTCTGATAGAGGGCCATGAGACTTAAACCTGAGTGCAAAAATGGAGGCTCTAGACCCTTCCAGAGCTGAGATATCGAAACTCAAAAATTCGACCCGAAAAAAAAAACGACAGTGGTACCCCTTTCGTTTTTTTTTTTTGGGCGAAAAATTAAGTTTCTCCAATCTTCTCAAAACTCTGGATTCTGATAGAGGGCCATGAGACTTAAACCTGAGTGCAAAAATGGAGGCTCTAGACCCTTCCAGAGCTGAGATATCGAAACTCAAAAATTCGACCCGAAAAAAAAAACGACAGTGGTACCCCTTTCGTTTTTTTTTTTTGGGCGAAAAATTAAGTTTCTCCAATCTTCTCAAAACTCTGGATTCTGATAGAGGGCCATGAGACTTAAACCTGAGTGCAAAAATGGAGGCTCTAGACCCTTCCAGAGCTGAGATATCGAAACTCAAAAATTCGACCCAAAAAAAAAACGACAGTGGTACCCCTTTCGTTTTTTTTTTTTGGGCGAAAAATTAAGTTTCTCCAATCTTCTCAAAACTCTGGATTCTGATAGAGGGCCATGAGACTTAAACCTGAGTGCAAAAATGGAGGCTCTAGACCCTTCCAGAGCTGAGATATCGAAACTCAAAAATTCGACCCGAAAAAAAAAACGACAGTGGTACCCCTTTCGTTTTTTTTTTTTGGGTGAAAAATTAAGTTTCTCCAATCTTCTCAAAACTCTGGATTCTGATAGAGGGCCATGAGACTTAACCTGAGTGCAAAAATGGAGGCTCTAGACCCTTCCAGAGCTGAGATATCGAAACTCAAAAATTCGACCCAAAAAAAAACGACAGTGGTACCCCTTTCGTTTTTTTTTTTTGGGCGAAAAATTAAGTTTCTCCAATCTTCTCAAAACTCTGGATTCTGATAGAGGGCCATGAGACTTAAACCTGAGTGCAAAAATGGAGGCTCTAGACCCTTCCAGAGCTGAGATATCGAAACTCAAAAATTCGACCCAAAAAAAAACGACAGTGGTACCCCTTTCGTTTTTTTTTTTCGGGCGAAAAATTAAGTTTCTCCAATCTTCTCAAAACTCTGGATTCTGATAGAGGGCCATGAGACTTAAACCTGAGTGCAAAAATGGAGGCTCTAGACCCTTCCAGAGCTGAGATATCGAAACTCAAAAATTCGACCCGAAAAAAAAAACGACAGTGGTACCCCTTTCGTTTTTTTTTTTGGGCGAAAAATTAAGTTTCTCCAATCTTCTCAAAACTCTGGATTCTGATAGAGGGCCATGAGACTTAGACCTGAGTGCAAAAATGGAGGCTCTAGACCCTTCCAGAGCTGAGATATCGAAACTCAAAAATTCGACCCGAAAAAAAAACGACAGTGGTACCCCTTTCGTTTTTTTTTTTCGGGCGAAAAATTAAGTTTCTCCAATCTTCTCAAAACTCTGGATTCTGATAGAGGGCCATGAGACTTAACCTGAGTGCAAAAATGGAGGCTCTAGACCCTTCCAGAGCTGAGATATCGAAACTCAAAAATTCGACCCGAAAAAAAAAACGACAGTGGTACCCCTTTCGTTTTTTTTTTTGGGCGAAAAATTAAGTTTCTCCAATCTTCTCAAAACTCTGGATTCTGATAGAGGGCCATGAGACTTAACCTGAGTGCAAAAATGGAGGCTCTAGACCCTTCCAGAGCTGAGATATCGAAACTCAAAAATTCGACCCAAAAAAAAACGACAGTGGTACCCCTTTCGTTTTTTTTTTTGGGCGAAAAATTAAGTTTCTCCAATCTTCTCAAAACTCTGGATTCTGATAGAGGGCCATGAGACTTAAACCTGAGTGCAAAAATGGAGGCTCTAGACCCTTCCAGAGCTGAGATATCGAAACTCAAAAATTCGACCCGAAAAAAAAAACGACAGTGGTACCCCTTTCGTTTTTTTTTTCGGGCGAAAAATTAAGTTTCTCCAATCTTCTCAAAACTCTGGATTCTGATAGAGGGCCATGAGACTTAAACCTGAGTGCAAAAATGGAGGCTCTAGACCCTTCCAGAGCTGAGATATCGAAACTCAAAATTTTCGACCCGAAAAAAAAAACGACAGTGGTACCCCTTTCGTTTTTTTTTTTGGGCGAAAAATTAAGTTTCTCCAATCTTCTCAAAACTCTGGATTCTGATAGAGGGCCATGAGACTTAAACCTGAGTGCAAAAATGGAGGCTCTAGACCCTTCCAGAGCTGAGATATCGAAACTCAAAAATTCGACCCAAAAAAAAAACGACAGTGGTACCCCTTACGTTTTTTTTTTTTGGGCGAAAAATTAAGTTTCTCCAATCTTCTCAAAACTCTGGATTCTGATAGAGGGCCATGAGACTTAAACCTGAGTGCAAAAATGGAGGCTCTAGACCCTTCCAGAGCTGAGATATCGAAACTCAAAATTCGACCCGAAAAAAAAAACGACAGTGGTACCCCTTTCGTTTTTTTTTTTCGGGCGAAAAATTAAGTTTCTCCAATCTTCTCAAAACTCTGGATTCTGATAGAGGGCCATGAGACTTAAACCTGAGTGCAAAAATGGAGGCTCTAGACCCTTCCAGAGCTGAGATATCGAAACTCAAAAATTCGACCCGAAAAAAAAAACGACAGTGGTACCCCTTTCGTTTTTTTTTTCGGGCGAAAAATTAAGTTTCTCCAATCTTCTCAAAACTCTGGATTCTGATAGAGGGCCATGAGACTTAAACCTGAGTGCAAAAATGGAGGCTCTAGACCCTTCCAGAGCTGAGATATCGAAACTCAAAAATTCGACCCCGAAAAAAAAAACGACAGTGGTACCCCTTACGTTTTTTTTTTTTTGGGCGAAAAATTAAGTTTCTCCAATCTTCTCAAAACTCTGGATTCTGATAGAGGGCCATGAGACTTAAACCTGAGTGCAAAAATGGAGGCTCTAGACCCTTCCAGAGCTGAGATATCGAAACTCAAAAATTCGACCCGAAAAAAAAAACGACAGTGGTACCCCTTACGTTTTTTTTTTTGGGCGAAAAATTAAGTTTCTCCAATCTTCTCAAAACTCTGGATTCTGATAGAGGGCCATGAGACTTAAACCTGAGTGCAAAAATGGAGGCTCTAGACCCTTCCAGAGCTGAGATATCGAAACTCAAAAATTCGACCCAAAAAAAAAACGACAGTGGTACCCCTTACGTTTTTTTTTTTTGGGCGAAAAATTAAGTTTCTCCAATCTTCTCAAAACTCTGGATTCTGATAGAGGGCCATGAGACTTAAACCTGAGTGCAAAAATGGAGGCTCTAGACCCTTCCAGAGCTGAGATATCGAAACTCAAAAATTCGACCCGAAAAAAAAACGACAGTGGTACCCCTTACGTTTTTTTTTTTTCTGGCGAAAAATTAAGTTTCTCCAATCTTCTCAAAACTCTGGATTCTGATAGAGGCCATGAGACTTAAACCTGAGTGCAAAAATGGAGGCTCTAGACCCTTCCAGAGCTGAGATATCGAAACTCAAAAATTCGACCCGGAAAAAAAAAACGACAGGTACCCCTTACGTTTTTTTTTTGGGCGAAAATTAAGTTTCTCCAATCTTCAAAAACTCTGGATTCTGATAGAGGGCCATGAGACTTAAACCTGAGTGCAAAAATGGAGGCTCTAGACCCTTCCAGAGCTGAGATATCGAAACTCAAAATTTGACCAGAAAAAAAAACGACAGTGGTACCCTTACGTTTTTTTTTTTGGGCGAAAAATTAAGTTTCTCCAATCTTCTCAAAACTCTGGATTCTGATAGAGGCCATGAGACTTAAACCTGAGTGCAAAAATGGAGGCTCTAGACCCTTCCAGAGCTGAGATATCGAAACTCAAAATTTCGACCAAAAAAAACGACAGTGGTACCCTTACGTTTTTTTTTTGGGGCGAAAATTAAGTTTCTCCAATCTTCTCAAAACTCTGGATTCTGATAGAGGGCCATAGACTTAAACCTGAGTGCAAAAATGGAGGCTCTAGACCTTCCAGAGCTGAGATATCGAAACTCAAAATTTCGACCGAAAAAAAAACGACCAGTGGTACCCTTACGTTTTTTTTTTGGCTTGGGCGAAAAATTAAGTTTCTCCAATCTTCTTCAAAACTCTGGATTCTGATAGAGGCCATGAGACTTAAACCTGAGTGCAAAATGGAGGCTCTAGACCTTCCAGAGCTGAGATATCGAAAATCAAAATTTTAACCAAAAAAAAAACGACAGTGGTACCCCTTACGTTTTTTTTTTGGGCGAAAAATTAAGTTTCTCCAATCTTCTCAAAACTCTGGATTCTGATAGAGGGCCATGAGACTTAAACCTGAGTGCAAAAATGGAGGCTCTAGACCTTCCAGAGCTGAGATATCGAACTCAAAATTTCGACCCGAAAAAAAACGACAGTGGTACCCTTACGTTTTTTTTTTTGGGGCGAAAATTAAGTTTCTCCCAATCTTCCTCAAACTCTGGATTCTGATAGAGGCCATGAGACTTTAACCTGAGTGCAAAAATGGGGCTCTAGACCCTTCCAGAGCTGAGATATCGAACTCAAAATTCGACCCGAAAAAAAAACGACAGTGGTACCCCTTACGTTTTTTTTTTTGGGGCGAAAAATTGAAGTTTCTCCATCTCTCAAAACTCTGGATTCTGATAGAGGGCCATGAGACTTAAACCTGAGTGCAAAAATGGAGGCTCTAGACCCTTCCAGAGCTGAGATATCGAAAATCTCAAAATTTCGACCCGAAAAAAAAACGACAGTGGTACCTTACGTTTTTTTTTTTTTTGGGCGAAAAATTAAGTTTCTCCAATCTTCTCAAAACTCTGGATTCTGATAGAGGGCCATGAGACTTAAACCTGAGTGCAAAAATGGAAGGCTCTAGACCCTTCCAGAGCTGAGATATCGAAACTCAAAAATTCGACCCAAAAAAAAAACGACAGTGGTACCCTTTACGTTTTTTTTTTGGGCGAAAAATTAAGTTTCTCCAATCTTCTCAAACTCTGGATTCTGATAGAGGCCATGAGACTTAAACCTGAGTGCAAAATGGAGGCTCTAGACCCTTCCAGAGCTGAGATATCGAAACTC
>NW_024121666.1:1967103-1988146 GCF_016745375.1 Pimephales promelas
GAAAAAAAAAAAACGACAGTTGGTACCCCTTACGTTTTTTTTTTCGGGCGAAAATTAAGTTTCTCCAATCTTCCCAAAATCTGGATTCTGATAGAGGGCCATGAGACTTAGACCTGAGTGCAAAAATGGAGGCTCTAGCCCCTTCCAGAGCTGAGATATCGAAACTCAAAAATTCGGCCCGAAAAAAAAAACGACAGTGGTACCCCTAACGTTTTTTTTTTTTCGGGCGAAAAATTAAGTTTCTCCAATCTTCCAAACTCTGGATTCTGATAGAGGGCCATGAGACTTAGACCTGAGTGCAAAAATGGAGGCTCTAGCCCTTCCAGAGCTGAGATATCGAAACTCAAAAATTCGGCCCGAAAAAAAAAACGACAGTGGTACCCCTTACGTTTTTTTTTTTCGGGCGAAAAATTAAGTTTCTCCAATCTTCCCAAAACTCTGGATTCTGATAGAGGGCCATGAGACTTAGACCTGAGTGCAAAAATGGAGGCTCTAGCCCCTTCCAGAGCTGAGATATCGAAACTCAAAAATTCGGCCCGAAAAAAAAACGACAGTGGTACCCCTTACGTTTTTTTTTTTGGGCGAAAATTAAGTTTCTCCAATCTTCCCAAAACTCTGGATTCTGATAGAGGGCCATGAGACTTAGACCTGAGTGCAAAAATGGAGGCTCTAGCCCCTTCCAGAGCTGAGATATCGAAACTCAAAAATTCGGCCCGAAAAAAAAAACGACAGTGGTACCCCTTACGTTTTTTTTTTCGGGCGAAAAATTAAGTTTCTCCAATCTTCCCAAAACTCTGGATTCTGATAGAGGGCCATGAGACTTAGACCTGAGTGCAAAAATGGAGGCTCTAGCCCCTTCCAGAGCTGAGATATCGAAACTCAAAAATTCGGCCCGAAAAAAAAACGACAGTGGTACCCCTTACGTTTTTTTTTTCGGGCGAAAAATTAAGTTTCTCCAATCTTCCCAAACTCTGGATTCTGATAGAGGGCCATGAGACTTAGACCTGAGTGCAAAAATGGAGGCTCTAGCCCTTCCAGAGCTGAGATATCGAAACTCAAAAATTCGGCCCGAAAAAAAAAACGACAGTGGTACCCTTACGTTTTTTTTTTTGGGCGAAAAATTAAGTTTCTCCAATCTCCCAAAACTCTGGATTCTGATAGAGGGCCATGAGACTTAGACCTGAGTGCAAAAATGGAGGCTCTAGCCCCTTCCAGAGCTGAGATATCGAAACTCAAAAATTCGGCCCGAAAAAAAAAACGACAGTGGTACCCCTTACGTTTTTTTTTTTGGGCGAAAAATTAAGTTTCTCCAATCTTCCCAAAACTCTGGATTCTGATAGAGGGCCATGAGACTTAGACCTGAGTGCAAAAATGGAGGCTCTAGCCCCTTCCAGAGCTGAGATATCGAAACTCAAAAATTCGGCCCGAAAAAAAAACGACAGTGGTACCCTTACGTTTTTTTTTTTTGGGCGAAAAATTAAGTTTCTCCAATCTTCCCAAAACTCTGGATTCTGATAGAGGGCCATGAGACTTAGACCTGAGTGCAAAAATGGAGGCTCTAGCCCCTTCCAGAGCTGAGATATCGAAACTCAAAAATTCGGCCCGAAAAAAAAAACGACAGTGGTACCCCTTACGTTTTTTTTTTGGGCGAAAAATTAAGTTTCTCCAATCTTCCCAAAACTCTGGATTCTGATAGAGGGCCATGAGACTTAGACCTGAGTGCAAAAATGGAGGCTCTAGCCCCTTCCAGAGCTGAGATATCGAAACTCAAAAATTCGGCCCGAAAAAAAAACGACAGTGGTACCCCTTACGTTTTTTTTTTGGGCGAAAAATTAAGTTTCTCCAATCTTCCCAAAACTCTGGATTCTGATAGAGGGCCATGAGACTTAGACCTGAGTGCAAAAATGGAGGCTCTAGCCCCTTCCAGAGCTGAGATATCGAAACTCAAAAATTCGGCCCGAAAAAAAAAAACGACAGTGGTACCCCTTACGTTTTTTTTTTTTGGGCGAAAAATTAAGTTTCTCCAATCTTCCAAAACTCTGGATTCTGATAGAGGGCCATGAGACTTAGACCTGAGTGCAAAAATGGAGGCTCTAGCCCCTTCCAGAGCTGAGATATCGAAACTCAAAAATTCGGCCCGAAAAAAAAACGACAGTGGTACCCCTTACGTTTTTTTTTTTGGGCGAAAAATTAAGTTTCTCCAATCTTCCCAAAACTCTGGATTCTGATAGAGGGCCATGAGACTTAGACCTGAGTGCAAAAATGGAGGCTCTAGCCCCTTCCAGAGCTGAGATATCGAAACTCAAAAATTCGGCCCGAAAAAAAAAACGACAGTGGTACCCCTTACGTTTTTTTTTTTGGGCGAAAAATTAAGTTTCTCCAATCTTCCCAAAACTCTGGATTCTGATAGAGGGCCATGAGACTTAGACCTGAGTGCAAAAATGGAGGCTCTAGCCCCTTCCAGAGCTGAGATATCGAAACTCAAAAATTCGGCCCGAAAAAAAAACGACAGTGGTACCCCTTACGTTTTTTTTTTTGGGCGAAAAATTAAGTTTCTCCAATCTTCCCAAAACTCTGGATTCTGATAGAGGGCCATGAGACTTAGACCTGAGTGCAAAAATGGAGGCTCTAGCCCCTTCCAGAGCTGAGATATCGAAACTCAAAAATTCGGCCCGAAAAAAAACGACAGTGGTACCCCTTACGTTTTTTTTTTGGGCGAAAAATTAAGTTTCTCCAATCTTCCCAAAACTCTGGATTCTGATAGAGGGCCATGAGACTTAGACCTGAGTGCAAAAATGGAGGCTCTAGCCCCTTCCAGAGCTGAGATATCGAAACTCAAAAATTCGGCCCGAAAAAAAAACGACAGTGGTACCCCTTACGTTTTTTTTTTTGGGCGAAAAATTAAGTTTCTCCAATCTTCCCAAAACTCTGGATTCTGATAGAGGGCCATGAGACTTAGACCTGAGTGCAAAAATGGAGGCTCTAGCCCCTTCCAGAGCTGAGATATCGAAACTCAAAAATTCGGCCCGAAAAAAAAACGACAGTGGTACCCCTTACGTTTTTTTTTTTGGGCGAAAAATTAAGTTTCTCCAATCTTCCCAAAACTCTGGATTCTGATAGAGGGCCATGAGACTTAGACCTGAGTGCAAAAATGGAGGCTCTAGCCCCTTCCAGAGCTGAGATATCGAAACTCAAAAATTCGGCCCGAAAAAAAAAACGACAGTGGTACCCCTTACGTTTTTTTTTTTGGGCGAAAAATTAAGTTTCTCCAATCTTCCCAAAACTCTGGATTCTGATAGAGGGCCATGAGACTTAGACCTGAGTGCAAAAATGGAGGCTCTAGCCCCTTCCAGAGCTGAGATATCGAAACTCAAAAATTCGGCCCGAAAAAAAAAACGACAGTGGTACCCCTTACGTTTTTTTTTTTGGGCGAAAAATTAAGTTTCTCCAATCTTCCCAAACTCTGGATTCTGATAGAGGGCCATGAGACTTAGACCTGAGTGCAAAAATGGAGGCTCTAGCCCCTTCCAGAGCTGAGATATCGAAACTCAAAAATTCGGCCCGAAAAAAAAACGACAGTGGTACCCCTTACGTTTTTTTTTTTGGGCGAAAAATTAAGTTTCTCCAATCTTCCCAAAACTCTGGATTCTGATAGAGGGCCATGAGACTTAGACCTGAGTGCAAAAATGGAGGCTCTAGCCCCTTCCAGAGCTGAGATATCGAAACTCAAAAATTCGGCCCGAAAAAAAAAACGACAGTGGTACCCCTTACGTTTTTTTTTTTGGGCGAAAAATTAAGTTTCTCCAATCTTCCCAAAACTCTGGATTCTGATAGAGGGCCATGAGACTTAGACCTGAGTGCAAAAATGGAGGCTCTAGCCCCTTCCAGAGCTGAGATATCGAAACTCAAAAATTCGGCCCGAAAAAAAAACGACAGTGGTACCCCTTACGTTTTTTTTTTTGGGCGAAAAATTAAGTTTCTCCAATCTTCCCAAAACTCTGGATTCTGATAGAGGGCCATGAGACTTAGACCTGAGTGCAAAAATGGAGGCTCTAGCCCCTTCCAGAGCTGAGATATCGAAACTCAAAAATTCGGCCCGAAAAAAAAAACGACAGTGGTACCCCTTACGTTTTTTTTTTTGGCGAAAAATTAAGTTTCTCCAATCTTCCCAAAACTCTGGATTCTGATAGAGGGCCATGAGACTTAGACCTGAGTGCAAAAATGGAGGCTCTAGCCCCTTCCAGAGCTGAGATATCGAAACTCAAAAATTCGGCCCGAAAAAAAAACGACAGTGGTACCCCTTACGTTTTTTTTTTTGGGCGAAAAATTAAGTTTCTCCAATCTTCCCAAAACTCTGGATTCTGATAGAGGGCCATGAGACTTAGACCTGAGTGCAAAAATGGAGGCTCTAGCCCCTTCCAGAGCTGAGATATCGAAACTCAAAAATTCGGCCCGAAAAAAAAACGACAGTGGTACCCCTTACGTTTTTTTTTTTGGGCGAAAAATTAAGTTTCTCCAATCTTCCCAAAACTCTGGATTCTGATAGAGGGCCATGAGACTTAGACCTGAGTGCAAAAATGGAGGCTCTAGCCCCTTCCAGAGCTGAGATATCGAAACTCAAAAATTCGGCCCGAAAAAAAAACGACAGTGGTACCCCTTACGTTTTTTTTTTTTGGCGAAAAATTAAGTTTCTCCAATCTTCCCAAAACTCTGGATTCTGATAGAGGGCCATGAGACTTAGACCTGAGTGCAAAAATGGAGGCTCTAGCCCCTTCCAGAGCTGAGATATCGAAACTCAAAAATTCGGCCCGAAAAAAAAACGACAGTGGTACCCCTTACGTTTTTTTTTTTGGGCGAAAAATTAAGTTTCTCCAATCTTCCCAAAACTCTGGATTCTGATAGAGGGCCATGAGACTTAGACCTGAGTGCAAAAATGGAGGCTCTAGCCCCTTCCAGAGCTGAGATATCGAAACTCAAAAATTCGGCCCGAAAAAAAAACGACAGTGGTACCCCTTACGTTTTTTTTTTTGGGCGAAAAATTAAGTTTCTCCAATCTTCCCAAAACTCTGGATTCTGATAGAGGGCCATGAGACTTAGACCTGAGTGCAAAAATGGAGGCTCTAGCCCCTTCCAGAGCTGAGATATCGAAACTCAAAAATTCGGCCCGAAAAAAAAACGACAGTGGTACCCCTTACGTTTTTTTTTTTGGGCGAAAAATTAAGTTTCTCCAATCTTCCCAAAACTCTGGATTCTGATAGAGGGCCATGAGACTTAGACCTGAGTGCAAAAATGGAGGCTCTAGCCCCTTCCAGAGCTGAGATATCGAAACTCAAAAATTCGGCCCGAAAAAAAAACGACAGTGGTACCCCTTACGTTTTTTTTTTTTGGGCGAAAAATTAAGTTTCTCCAATCTTCCCAAAACTCTGGATTCTGATAGAGGGCCATGAGACTTAGACCTGAGTGCAAAAATGGAGGCTCTAGCCCCTTCCAGAGCTGAGATATCGAAACTCAAAAATTCGGCCCGAAAAAAAAACGACAGTGGTACCCCTTACGTTTTTTTTTTTGGGCGAAAAATTAAGTTTCTCCAATCTTCCCAAAACTCTGGATTCTGATAGAGGGCCATGAGACTTAGACCTGAGTGCAAAAATGGAGGCTCTAGCCCCTTCCAGAGCTGAGATATCGAAACTCAAAAATTCGGCCCGAAAAAAAAACGACAGTGGTACCCCTTACGTTTTTTTTTTTGGGCGAAAAATTAAGTTTCTCCAATCTTCCCAAAACTCTGGATTCTGATAGAGGGCCATGAGACTTAGACCTGAGTGCAAAAATGGAGGCTCTAGCCCCTTCCAGAGCTGAGATATCGAAACTCAAAAATTCGGCCCGAAAAAAAAACGACAGTGGTACCCCTTACGTTTTTTTTTTTGGGCGAAAAATTAAGTTTCTCCAATCTTCCCAAAACTCTGGATTCTGATAGAGGGCCATGAGACTTAGACCTGAGTGCAAAAATGGAGGCTCTAGCCCCTTCCAGAGCTGAGATATCGAAACTCAAAAATTCGGCCCGAAAAAAAAACGACAGTGGTACCCCTTACGTTTTTTTTTTTGGGCGAAAAATTAAGTTTCTCCAATCTTCCCAAAACTCTGGATTCTGATAGAGGGCCATGAGACTTAGACCTGAGTGCAAAAATGGAGGCTCTAGCCCCTTCCAGAGCTGAGATATCGAAACTCAAAAATTCGGCCCGAAAAAAAAACGACAGTGGTACCCCTTACGTTTTTTTTTTTGGGCGAAAAATTAAGTTTCTCCAATCTTCCCAAAACTCTGGATTCTGATAGAGGGCCATGAGACTTAGACCTGAGTGCAAAAATGGAGGCTCTAGCCCCTTCCAGAGCTGAGATATCGAAACTCAAAAATTCGGCCCGAAAAAAAAACGACAGTGGTACCCCTTACGTTTTTTTTTTTGGGCGAAAAATTAAGTTTCTCCAATCTTCCCAAAACTCTGGATTCTGATAGAGGGCCATGAGACTTAGACCTGAGTGCAAAAATGGAGGCTCTAGCCCCTTCCAGAGCTGAGATATCGAAACTCAAAAATTCGGCCCGAAAAAAAAAACGACAGTGGTACCCCTTACGTTTTTTTTTTTGGGCGAAAAATTAAGTTTCTCCAATCTTCCCAAAACTCTGGATTCTGATAGAGGGCCATGAGACTTAGACCTGAGTGCAAAAATGGAGGCTCTAGCCCCTTCCAGAGCTGAGATATCGAAACTCAAAAATTCGGCCCGAAAAAAAAACGACAGTGGTACCCCTTACGTTTTTTTTTTTGGGCGAAAAATTAAGTTTCTCCAATCTTCCCAAAACTCTGGATTCTGATAGAGGGCCATGAGACTTAGACCTGAGTGCAAAAATGGAGGCTCTAGCCCCTTCCAGAGCTGAGATATCGAAACTCAAAAATTCGGCCCGAAAAAAAAACGACAGTGGTACCCCTTACGTTTTTTTTTTTGGGCGAAAAATTAAGTTTCTCCAATCTTCCCAAAACTCTGGATTCTGATAGAGGGCCATGAGACTTAGACCTGAGTGCAAAAATGGAGGCTCTAGCCCCTTCCAGAGCTGAGATATCGAAACTCAAAAATTCGGCCCGAAAAAAAAACGACAGTGGTACCCCTTACGTTTTTTTTTTTGGGCGAAAAATTAAGTTTCTCCAATCTTCCCAAAACTCTGGATTCTGATAGAGGGCCATGAGACTTAGACCTGAGTGCAAAAATGGAGGCTCTAGCCCCTTCCAGAGCTGAGATATCGAAACTCAAAAATTCGGCCCGAAAAAAAAACGACAGTGGTACCCCTTACGTTTTTTTTTTGGGCGAAAAATTAAGTTTCTCCAATCTTCCCAAAACTCTGGATTCTGATAGAGGGCCATGAGACTTAGACCTGAGTGCAAAAATGGAGGCTCTAGCCCCTTCCAGAGCTGAGATATCGAAACTCAAAAATTCGGCCCGAAAAAAAAAACGACAGTGGTACCCCTTACGTTTTTTTTTTTGGGCGAAAAATTAAGTTTCTCCAATCTTCCCAAAACTCTGGATTCTGATAGAGGGCCATGAGACTTAGACCTGAGTGCAAAAATGGAGGCTCTAGCCCCTTCCAGAGCTGAGATATCGAAACTCAAAAATTCGGCCCGAAAAAAAAAACGACAGTGGTACCCCTTACGTTTTTTTTTTTGGGCGAAAAATTAAGTTTCTCCAATCTTCCCAAAACTCTGGATTCTGATAGAGGGCCATGAGACTTAGACCTGAGTGCAAAAATGGAGGCTCTAGCCCCTTCCAGAGCTGAGATATCGAAACTCAAAAATTCGGCCCGAAAAAAAAACGACAGTGGTACCCCTTACGTTTTTTTTTTTGGGCGAAAAATTAAGTTTCTCCAATCTTCCCAAAACTCTGGATTCTGATAGAGGGCCATGAGACTTAGACCTGAGTGCAAAAATGGAGGCTCTAGCCCCTTCCAGAGCTGAGATATCGAAACTCAAAAATTCGGCCCGAAAAAAAAACGACAGTGGTACCCCTTACGTTTTTTTTTTTGGGCGAAAAATTAAGTTTCTCCAATCTTCCCAAAACTCTGGATTCTGATAGAGGGCCATGAGACTTAGACCTGAGTGCAAAAATGGAGGCTCTAGCCCCTTCCAGAGCTGAGATATCGAAACTCAAAAATTCGGCCCGAAAAAAAAACGACAGTGGTACCCCTTACGTTTTTTTTTTTGGGCGAAAAATTAAGTTTCTCCAATCTTCCCAAAACTCTGGATTCTGATAGAGGGCCATGAGACTTAGACCTGAGTGCAAAAATGGAGGCTCTAGCCCCTTCCAGAGCTGAGATATCGAAACTCAAAAATTCGGCCCGAAAAAAAAACGACAGTGGTACCCCTTACGTTTTTTTTTTTGGGCGAAAAATTAAGTTTCTCCAATCTTCCAAAACTCTGGATTCTGATAGAGGGCCATGAGACTTAGACCTGAGTGCAAAAATGGAGGCTCTAGCCCCTTCCAGAGCTGAGATATCGAAACTCAAAAATTCGGCCCGAAAAAAAAACGACAGTGGTACCCCTTACGTTTTTTTTTTTTGGGCGAAAAATTAAGTTTCTCCAATCTTCCCAAAACTCTGGATTCTGATAGAGGGCCATGAGACTTAGACCTGAGTGCAAAAATGGAGGCTCTAGCCCCTTCCAGAGCTGAGATATCGAAACTCAAAAATTCGGCCCGAAAAAAAAAACGACAGTGGTACCCCTTACGTTTTTTTTTTTGGGCGAAAAATTAAGTTTCTCCAATCTTCCCAAAACTCTGGATTCTGATAGAGGGCCATGAGACTTAGACCTGAGTGCAAAAATGGAGGCTCTAGCCCCTTCCAGAGCTGAGATATCGAAACTCAAAAATTCGGCCCGAAAAAAAAACGACAGTGGTACCCCTTACGTTTTTTTTTTTGGCGAAAAATTAAGTTTCTCCAATCTTCCCAAAACTCTGGATTCTGATAGAGGGCCATGAGACTTAGACCTGAGTGCAAAAATGGAGGCTCTAGCCCCTTCCAGAGCTGAGATATCGAAACTCAAAAATTCGGCCCGAAAAAAAAACGACAGTGGTACCCCTTACGTTTTTTTTTTTGGGCGAAAAATTAAGTTTCTCCAATCTTCCCAAAACTCTGGATTCTGATAGAGGGCCATGAGACTTAGACCTGAGTGCAAAAATGGAGGCTCTAGCCCCTTCCAGAGCTGAGATATCGAAACTCAAAAATTCGGCCCGAAAAAAAAACGACAGTGGTACCCCTTACGTTTTTTTTTTGGGCGAAAAATTAAGTTTCTCCAATCTTCCCAAAACTCTGGATTCTGATAGAGGGCCATGAGACTTAGACCTGAGTGCAAAAATGGAGGCTCTAGCCCCTTCCAGAGCTGAGATATCGAAACTCAAAAATTCGGCCCGAAAAAAAAACGACAGTGGTACCCCTTACGTTTTTTTTTTTGGGCGAAAAATTAAGTTTCTCCAATCTTCCCAAAACTCTGGATTCTGATAGAGGGCCATGAGACTTAGACCTGAGTGCAAAAATGGAGGCTCTAGCCCCTTCCAGAGCTGAGATATCGAAACTCAAAAATTCGGCCCGAAAAAAAAACGACAGTGGTACCCCTTACGTTTTTTTTTTTGGGCGAAAAATTAAGTTTCTCCAATCTTCCCAAAACTCTGGATTCTGATAGAGGGCCATGAGACTTAGACCTGAGTGCAAAAATGGAGGCTCTAGCCCCTTCCAGAGCTGAGATATCGAAACTCAAAAATTCGGCCCGAAAAAAAAACGACAGTGGTACCCCTTACGTTTTTTTTTTTGGGCGAAAAATTAAGTTTCTCCAATCTTCCCAAAACTCTGGATTCTGATAGAGGGCCATGAGACTTAGACCTGAGTGCAAAAATGGAGGCTCTAGCCCCTTCCAGAGCTGAGATATCGAAACTCAAAAATTCGGCCCGAAAAAAAAACGACAGTGGTACCCCTTACGTTTTTTTTTTTGGGCGAAAAATTAAGTTTCTCCAATCTTCCCAAAACTCTGGATTCTGATAGAGGGCCATGAGACTTAGACCTGAGTGCAAAAATGGAGGCTCTAGCCCCTTCCAGAGCTGAGATATCGAAACTCAAAAATTCGGCCCGAAAAAAAAACGACAGTGGTACCCCTTACGTTTTTTTTTTTGGGCGAAAAATTAAGTTTCTCCAATCTTCCCAAAACTCTGGATTCTGATAGAGGGCCATGAGACTTAGACCTGAGTGCAAAAATGGAGGCTCTAGCCCCTTCCAGAGCTGAGATATCGAAACTCAAAAATTCGGCCCGAAAAAAAAACGACAGTGGTACCCCTTACGTTTTTTTTTTTGGGCGAAAAATTAAGTTTCTCCAATCTTCCCAAAACTCTGGATTCTGATAGAGGGCCATGAGACTTAGACCTGAGTGCAAAAATGGAGGCTCTAGCCCCTTCCAGAGCTGAGATATCGAAACTCAAAAATTCGGCCCGAAAAAAAAACGACAGTGGTACCCCTTACGTTTTTTTTTTTGGGCGAAAAATTAAGTTTCTCCAATCTTCCCAAAACTCTGGATTCTGATAGAGGGCCATGAGACTTAGACCTGAGTGCAAAAATGGAGGCTCTAGCCCCTTCCAGAGCTGAGATATCGAAACTCAAAAATTCGGCCCGAAAAAAAAACGACAGTGGTACCCCTTACGTTTTTTTTTTTTGGGCGAAAAATTAAGTTTCTCCAATCTTCCCAAAACTCTGGATTCTGATAGAGGGCCATGAGACTTAGACCTGAGTGCAAAAATGGAGGCTCTAGCCCCTTCCAGAGCTGAGATATCGAAACTCAAAAATTCGGCCCGAAAAAAAAAACGACAGTGGTACCCCTTACGTTTTTTTTTTTGGGCGAAAAATTAAGTTTCTCCAATCTTCCCAAAACTCTGGATTCTGATAGAGGGCCATGAGACTTAGACCTGAGTGCAAAAATGGAGGCTCTAGCCCCTTCCAGAGCTGAGATATCGAAACTCAAAAATTCGGCCCGAAAAAAAAACGACAGTGGTACCCCTTACGTTTTTTTTTTTGGGCGAAAAATTAAGTTTCTCCAATCTTCCCAAAACTCTGGATTCTGATAGAGGGCCATGAGACTTAGACCTGAGTGCAAAAATGGAGGCTCTAGCCCCTTCCAGAGCTGAGATATCGAAACTCAAAAATTCGGCCCGAAAAAAAAACGACAGTGGTACCCCTTACGTTTTTTTTTTTTGGCGAAAAATTAAGTTTCTCCAATCTTCCCAAAACTCTGGATTCTGATAGAGGGCCATGAGACTTAGACCTGAGTGCAAAAATGGAGGCTCTAGCCCCTTCCAGAGCTGAGATATCGAAACTCAAAAATTCGGCCCGAAAAAAAAACGACAGTGGTACCCCTTACGTTTTTTTTTTTGGGCGAAAAATTAAGTTTCTCCAATCTTCCCAAAACTCTGGATTCTGATAGAGGGCCATGAGACTTAGACCTGAGTGCAAAAATGGAGGCTCTAGCCCCTTCCAGAGCTGAGATATCGAAACTCAAAAATTCGGCCCGAAAAAAAAACGACAGTGGTACCCCTTACGTTTTTTTTTTTGGGCGAAAAATTAAGTTTCTCCAATCTTCCCAAAACTCTGGATTCTGATAGAGGGCCATGAGACTTAGACCTGAGTGCAAAAATGGAGGCTCTAGCCCCTTCCAGAGCTGAGATATCGAAACTCAAAAATTCGGCCCGAAAAAAAAACGACAGTGGTACCCCTTACGTTTTTTTTTTTGGGCGAAAAATTAAGTTTCTCCAATCTTCCCAAAACTCTGGATTCTGATAGAGGGCCATGAGACTTAGACCTGAGTGCAAAAATGGAGGCTCTAGCCCCTTCCAGAGCTGAGATATCGAAACTCAAAAATTCGGCCCGAAAAAAAAAACGACAGTGGTACCCCTTACGTTTTTTTTTTTGGGCGAAAAATTAAGTTTCTCCAATCTTCCCAAAACTCTGGATTCTGATAGAGGGCCATGAGACTTAGACCTGAGTGCAAAAATGGAGGCTCTAGCCCCTTCCAGAGCTGAGATATCGAAACTCAAAAATTCGGCCCGAAAAAAAAAACGACAGTGGTACCCCTTACGTTTTTTTTTTTGGGCGAAAAATTAAGTTTCTCCAATCTTCCCAAAACTCTGGATTCTGATAGAGGGCCATGAGACTTAGACCTGAGTGCAAAAATGGAGGCTCTAGCCCCTTCCAGAGCTGAGATATCGAAACTCAAAAATTCGGCCCGAAAAAAAAACGACAGTGGTACCCCTTACGTTTTTTTTTTTTGGGCGAAAAATTAAGTTTCTCCAATCTTCCCAAAACTCTGGATTCTGATAGAGGGCCATGAGACTTAGACCTGAGTGCAAAAATGGAGGCTCTAGCCCCTTCCAGAGCTGAGATATCGAAACTCAAAAATTCGGCCCGAAAAAAAAACGACAGTGGTACCCCTTACGTTTTTTTTTTTGGGCGAAAAATTAAGTTTCTCCAATCTTCCCAAAACTCTGGATTCTGATAGAGGGCCATGAGACTTAGACCTGAGTGCAAAAATGGAGGCTCTAGCCCCTTCCAGAGCTGAGATATCGAAACTCAAAAATTCGGCCCGAAAAAAAAACGACAGTGGTACCCCTTACGTTTTTTTTTTTTGGGCGAAAAATTAAGTTTCTCCAATCTTCCCAAAACTCTGGATTCTGATAGAGGGCCATGAGACTTAGACCTGAGTGCAAAAATGGAGGCTCTAGCCCCTTCCAGAGCTGAGATATCGAAACTCAAAAATTCGGCCCGAAAAAAAAACGACAGTGGTACCCCTTACGTTTTTTTTTTTGGGCGAAAAATTAAGTTTCTCCAATCTTCCCAAAACTCTGGATTCTGATAGAGGGCCATGAGACTTAGACCTGAGTGCAAAAATGGAGGCTCTAGCCCCTTCCAGAGCTGAGATATCGAAACTCAAAAATTCGGCCCGAAAAAAAAACGACAGTGGTACCCCTTACGTTTTTTTTTTTGGGCGAAAAATTAAGTTTCTCCAATCTTCCCAAAACTCTGGATTCTGATAGAGGGCCATGAGACTTAGACCTGAGTGCAAAAATGGAGGCTCTAGCCCCTTCCAGAGCTGAGATATCGAAACTCAAAAATTCGGCCCGAAAAAAAAAACGACAGTGGTACCCCTTACGTTTTTTTTTTTGGGCGAAAAATTAAGTTTCTCCAATCTTCCCAAAACTCTGGATTCTGATAGAGGGCCATGAGACTTAGACCTGAGTGCAAAAATGGAGGCTCTAGCCCCTTCCAGAGCTGAGATATCGAAACTCAAAAATTCGGCCCGAAAAAAAAACGACAGTGGTACCCCTTACGTTTTTTTTTTTGGGGCGAAAAATTAAGTTTCTCCAATCTTCCCAAAACTCTGGATTCTGATAGAGGGCCATGAGACTTAGACCTGAGTGCAAAAATGGAGGCTCTAGCCCCTTCCAGAGCTGAGATATCGAAACTCAAAAATTCGGCCCGAAAAAAAAACGACAGTGGTACCCCTTACGTTTTTTTTTTTGGGCGAAAAATTAAGTTTCTCCAATCTTCCCAAAACTCTGGATTCTGATAGAGGGCCATGAGACTTAGACCTGAGTGCAAAAATGGAGGCTCTAGCCCCTTCCAGAGCTGAGATATCGAAACTCAAAAATTCGGCCCAAAAAAAAAACGACAGTGGTACCCCTTACGTTTTTTTTTTTGGGCGAAAAATTAAGTTTCTCCAATCTTCCCAAATTCTGATAGAGGGCCATGAGACTTAGACCTGAGTGCAAAAATGGAGGCTCTAGCCCCTTCCAGAGCTGAGATATCGAAACTCAAAAATTCGGCCCGAAAAAAAAACGACAGTGGTACCCCTTACGTTTTTTTTTTTTGGGCGAAAAATTAAGTTTCTCCAATCTTCCAAAACTCTGGATTCTGATAGAGGGCCATGAGACTTAGACCTGAGTGCAAAAATGGAGGCTCTAGCCCCTTCCAGAGCTGAGATATCGAAACTCAAAAATTCGGCCCGAAAAAAAAACGACAGTGGTACCCCTTACGTTTTTTTTTTTTGGGCGAAAAATTAAGTTTCTCCAATCTTCCCAAATCTGATAGAGGGCCATGAGACTTAGACCTGAGTGCAAAAATGGAGGCTCTAGCCCCTTCCAGAGCTGAGATATCGAAACTCAAAAATTCGGCCCGAAAAAAAAACGACAGTGGTACCCCTTACGTTTTTTTTTTTCGGCGAAAAATTAAGTTTCTCCAATCTTCCAAAACTCTGGATTCTGATAGAGGGCCATGAGACTTAGACCTGAGTGCAAAAATGGAGGCTCTAGCCCCTTCCAGAGCTGAGATATCGAAACTCAAAAATTCGGCCCGAAAAAAAAAACGACAGTGGTACCCCTTACGTTTTTTTTTTTTCGGCGAAAAATTAAGTTTCTCCAATCTTCCCAAAACTCTGGATTCTGATAGAGGGCCATGAGACTTAGACCTGAGTGCAAAAATGGAGGCTCTAGACCCTTCCAGAGCTGAGATATTGAAATTTATAATGGCATAAAATGCTACCTGGGATCTCAATATCTCAGCTCTGGAAGGTGTTGTGTAAAATGATGCAATTTATTTTATGATAACCATATGTAAACTGCTTGTAAAACTTCATAAACAGTCTTTTATGTAAAACAGCTTTTATATGAAAAAATATGTAAACTGCTAGTAAAGACTTTATAAACAGTCTTTCATGTAGAACAGCTTTTATAAAAACCATATGTAAAGGCATTATAGATAGTTTACGTATAAAAACTGTATAACACAAGACTGTTTATAAGAAAGACACAGAAACATATTGTAACAAATGTTTATTGGTTTTATAAGAAAGACACAGAAACATATTGTAACAAATGTTTATTGGTTTTATAAGAAAGACACAAATGTATTGTAACAAAATACTTTATTAATACAATGTAACCAGTATTATGCATGTGAGTAGTAAAGGGAAAATGTATTACCTTAATGTTGTGTTCTAGACTAAAAGGAGAAGGAGGCTGAGAAACCATGCGAGGAGAAGGAAGATCAAGATAAAGAAGGCCTTTTATAGGAGATTGTTGAAGTGATTAAAAGAGTTAAACTTGGATCCAGGACTAGGATTGGACAGATTGTGCATATGACTTGATTATGTAAGAGAGAGGTGTGACATGTAAATATATTAAGATTGTGCATATGACTTGATTATGTAAGAGAGAGGTGTGACATGTAAATATATTAAGATTGTGCATATGACTTGATTATGTAAGAGAGAGGTGTGACATGTAAATATATTATAAAACGTACATTGAAATGTATGGGGTTTGACTCTGGAAACTGGACCAGACTCTCCATTGTTTGATGATCCAAGCCTGACACCTGCTGGTGTAACTTGTGAACTGCATTTATTGAACTAATTTTGTTAAACTGTCTGATAGAAAAACTTTGGAAAACTCTATACAATAAAAATACAAATAATAGATAAAAGAAATTTGCCTGCCAAGAGTCTCTACTTGCAGTAAAGAACTTAGCCACGGAGGGGTCTTTCTACTGGGGTGTAAGTATGAATTTGTGTACTTAATATCTAATGTAGAATTTGACCATCTTTACCTTACCTGAGAATAAACAAAATAAGGTAGAAGGTAAATGATTTATAACTAGGATAGATCAAATACCATAAAACAAAGGGTCTAAAGCCTCCATTTTTGCACTCAGGTCTAAGTCCCATGGCCCTCTATCAGAATCCAGAGTTTCAAGAAGATCAGAGAAATTCAAAATGTTGACCCCCCCAAAAAAACGACAGTGGTACGTACCCCTTTCGTTTTTTGTTTTTTTTTTTGGTATGAATAATGAAGTTTTTCCAATCTTCTCAAAACTCTGGATTCTGATAGAGGGCCATGAGACTTAAACCTGAGTGCAAATATGGAGGCTCTAGACCCTTCCAGAGCTGAGATATCGAAACTCAAAAATTCGACCCGAAAAAAAAAAACGACAGTGTTACCCCTTACGTTTTTTTTTTGGGGGGCGAAAAATTAAGTTTCCCCAATCTTCTCAAAACTCTGGATTCTGATAGAGGGTCATGAGACTTAAACCTGAGTGCTAAAATGGAGGCTCTAGACCCTTCCCGAGCTGAGATATCGAAACTCAAAAATTCGACCCGAAAAAAAAAACGACAGTGGTACCCCTTACGGTTTTTTTTTTTGGGCGAAAAATTAAGTTTCCCCAATCTTCTCAAAACTCTGGATTCTGATAGAGGGTCATGAGACTTAGACCTGAGTGCAAAAATGGAGTCTCTAGACCCTTCCAGAGCTGAGATATTGAGATATTTATAATGGCAACGACAGGGGTACCCCTGTCCTGAGATATTGACCGTTTTGTCCACTGTGAAATGCTCCAGAAGTTAAAAAAGTGTGCTGACATGTGACATCCATTGTAATGGACACAGGGTCTGAATGGGTTAAGTGCCTAAGATGAACCACTTACAGTTTGGACAATGGAAAGCGCCAAATCATTAAAACAAGCCATTAAGCTAAATTGTTTTATTGGCCATAGACTGACTAATAAAAATGCAACAAGTACCCAATATTCATGTATTTTCAATGGACACCATGTTTGAAATATATAACATGACTAAAATTGAATAAAAAAATTAAAAATGTAAAGTTTTATAAAAGATTAATGCAATATACCATATCAGAATTTTGCTGTATCCAGTGTAACTGGATGTAAATTTAACTGAAGTGACTATTTAATAAGCTCAAAATCCAGTGGGACTGTTTAGTGTAACACTTATTTTACGTGTTTTGTTGCGTACTGTCATAAAACAGACATTGCACATTTGAACTAATATCTCTGGAACATGCCGTTTTCTTCACCAGATTTACTATCAGTGTGGTGCGTGTCACCATGTTATGCCCATTTCTGTCTCTAGATGAATGATTAAACTACTACAAAACATTGAATATGTTGAAGATGTGAATGTTTATTGACAGCAATGTAAAATACAGAAAGCAGCTGATTTTTAATGCTTGAGTCTGTAACGCTTGCTGAATTTTTCAATATAAAACATCCATAAAGCAACTGGTCATGCAAAATGGAATTTTACAACATTACACATTTTTCACAAAACAGACATTTTGCTAAATCTAATAAATTAAAGGAACGTCTTGTCAATTAAGGCATTTGCTCTTGATCATTTGTACCTGGCTATGACTTTAAGTTGAAATAAAGTTCAATCCAGGTCTTCTGTTTTGATTGTGGAGCTTTTATTTTGAGACCATCCAGACAGCTCAGTGAAAAGCTAATTGTAAGACACAGGATACAGATTTAGATTTGCGTATGTTGTATTACAGCAATTGTAATATGAAATGACCAAGCGAATGTATTCCTAGTTTAAAATGACAAATTAAGCAGAACCATGGTTTAAATGCATTACAAGAGCCACTCGCTACAATAAAATCTTTCAAATTAAAAGCAGAAAACCACTAGTTAAACAGCCTAATATATATATACAGCCTTTGGGAGAAATAATTCTACAAGTTGTTGAAACTGAATTGCTATTTTACTAATTTTACATCAGACATAGTAGAAAATAATGCCTGATACCACATAGATAAAATAAAATGGCATTTAACATTGCAGAAATCTCTTTTTATCTTCACTAGATCCGAGTCTGTAATTGAGACTCATAGCAAAGCATTTGTAAAGAATTGAACCAGATTCTGCACAACATTGAACAAAAACCCAAAGAGAATGAAGAGACACCAAGAACTTCAGCAAGATTAAACAAACTTTTCAATTTAAAATCTGCAAATCACACTCTGCAATACATTTACTAGAAGGTTAAAGGGATACTCCACTTTTTTTTAGAAATAGGCTCATTTTCCAACTCCCCCAGAGTTAAACTGTTGAGTTTTACCGTTTTTGAATCTATTCAGCCGATCTCCGGTTCTGGCGGTATCACTTTTAGCATAGCTCAGCATACATCATTGAAGTGCACAAGACCAAAGTGTTTCGATATGTTTCCTATTTAAAACTTGACTCTTCTGTGGTTACATCATGCATTAAGACCGACGGAAAATGTAAAGTTGTGATTTTATAGGCTGATATGACTAGGAACTATACTCTCATTCCGGCGTAATAATCAGGAAACTTCACTGCCGTACCATGAGTGCAGCAGGCGTAATGTTATGACGCAGCGCCTGAAAATAGTGCCCAGCTTCCAACGTGACCGGGACTAGGTTTGTGTAGTCATCCGCCTGTTGCACTCATGGTAGGGCAGTAAAGTTTCTTGATTATTACACAGGAATGAGAGTATAGGTCCCTACATATCAGCCTAGAAAATCGCAACTGCATTTTCCATCAGTCTTAATGCATGATTTAACTACAGAAGAGTCAAGTTTTAAATAGGAAAAATATTTAAAACTTGAGTCTGTAATGCTTGTTGTAATCCACTTTGCCAATTATTATTTTTTTTTAAGAAATGCTAATGGTCTTGTGCACTTCAATGATGTATGCTGAGCTATGCTAAAAGTGGTTCCGCCAGAACCGGAGATTGGCTGAATGGATTCAAAAACGATAAAACTCAACAGTTTAACTCTGGGGGAGTTGGAAAATGAGCCTATTTCCAAAAAAAGTGGAGTATCCCTTTAACTCAATTGGTATTTTATCCAAATAAAAGGAAAAGTGAGAAAATTGGACAACCCAAAACAAAGCCTCAATCTTTGTTAAATGCAACCCTCAACAAAATTGGTGAGATAAAGGAGATTCAGTGCATCTTTAAATTAAGAGTGATAAGTGCAACAGTGCTTCAAAAATTAGAAAGGACAATCAAACACTTTATAAAAGTGAAATGAAACTATCTCCTGTGAAGACGCATGTTTCAGATCATGAGAATGCAGAATGGGGTAAAGTTAGCTACTGCTAGAAATGGGTAGTCAGAGTGAGTTTGGTTTTTCAAAATAAAATGTCTGATTATGCTGTGAGAAATCACTCAGGCTCTTGACGGCTGCTGGCAAGCGCTTGGATAAATGATAAATATTTGCAGTTGGATTCACTTGGATTTTCTTCATGAAAGCTTTCAACTAGCCCTGGAAAAGAATATGATATAATGAGTCATTTACAAAAAAATGACAGAATGCTTTTACTGTGATCAACACAAGAAAGAACAAAGATATTTTTAAGGTCCCAGTAATCAGGCTCAGGTAAAAGATAAAGTGTCTAGAAGGTACTCATGCATACTCATAGATTCTCATACTCATGTTGATCCTTTACTCATCAACAGCCCTAAGCATGTATGGATATGCTAAATTCATGGTCACGAGAAGAACTTATGAAACCCATCCATCACAAAATATAACCCACAGTGATGCTTGTACGGCGTTCAAGAACTTTGGCCGTCCATTCATAGTGAGGCAACAAGTAGAACGCAGGAGAAACCTTCAACTTTGTAACACATTAAAGAGAAAGTTGCATAGTTACCATTGTCTTTACCATGTATGTGTTATAACTCTCCCTCTTGAGCTTTAGTCGCCACCTTTTCAGAATACACATGTTTTGACCTGCAATCCAAAAGTCCAATAATGGTCTGTATGTGCATAACTAAATATCTGCATATATTAAACTTCAATCCATCACCCACTTACCAATGCCATACTCAAACACACACACACAAAAAAAAACTATGGAAGCTTGTTTCTGCCATAGAATAAAAATAAATAAATAAATAATCTTTTAAAAATTATATACAAATATTAATATAATATATAATTATGACTTTCTCTCACAACTCTGACATCTTTTCCTCAGTGACTAGTGAATTCTGAGATTCAACTGTGAATGATAGTCAAAATAACTGCAAGATATAAACTTGAGACATATGACATACAATACTGAGAAGAAAAGTTTTGAATTTCAAGTTTATAAAATATAAACTCACAATTTTAAGAAAAAAATGGCAGAACTATGAGATATAAATTGTAATTGAGGGAGAAAATTATGAGAAAAAAAAAATTATTCTGTGAAGGAAACAAGCTTCCATAGAAAACCCTTCTACCCCCTAGAAGGAAAGCACCCAAAGTGTTCAAATTCACTCCTTTTCCTTCAAGTAGACTACATTAGTGGACTAATTAGGAGATAGCGAATGAGGGTATAGGGGGTAATTTTTAACCTATTATAAAAACAACACATTTGACTGCAAAATATTCAGATATATGCAAATATATCATATATCAAGTGAACAACTACATATAAAATAAAATACTTAAGAAAAAAAAATTATTATATTATTCCGAATGCTTCATGGAGGCAGTACTTTTTTTTTTTTTGAAAGGTAGAGATCTCTTCAGGATTATGGGTAATCTAGAGTCTGCATATTTTTAGAATACAGTTTTGAGCTGCAATCCAAAAGTCTGGTTATGGTCTGCATGTGCATGACTAAATATCTGAGTATATTAAACCTTAACCTCATGGCATCTCCATTTCCCATGGAAAATTTGTGGAAAACCACCCGTTTTATAAATCTGAATGCAAAACAATATTTTTTACCCAATATAAGAGTGTAAGAACAACAGCCAAGATATCACATAAGCAAAGAGCACCTCAGACAATGCAGAAAACTTACCGTTTCTTTATGTAGATAAAGCTTCCAATAATGATGGCTACAAAACAGAGAATAGTAAGTATTACAAATTACTTGCCTGATTCAAACAGATTTTTTTTAATAATTCTCTAAAAAATGTTTCAATCTCACATACATTTTTTTTTCTCAATTTCACAAATACAAATGACAACTGATAGTGTGCGACACTAAGCAGGTTTGAAAACTACAGTGATTTCCGGAATATTTTATTTTCATCCAATACATGCTGATAATGCAATTAATGTAAAGTACGCAAAATATGTGCAAAGCGGCCATTTCTAATAGATACAGTCGGTTGGTCTGGGAACGCCCCGGGGACCCCCCGTCACGTAATGTGAATTTAGCCC
>NW_024121666.1:1988646-2019844 GCF_016745375.1 Pimephales promelas
GAATCCAGAGTTTTGAGAAGATTGGGGAAACTTAATTTTTTGCCCAAAAAAAAAACGTAAGGGGTACACTGTCGTTTTTTTTTTCGGGTCGAATTTTTTGAGTTTCGATATCTCAGCTCTGGAAGGGTCTAGAGCCTCCATTTTTGCACTCAGGTTAAGTCTCATGGCCCTCTATCAGAATCCAGAGTTTTGAGAAGATTGGGGAAACTTAATTTTTCGCCCAAAAAAAAAAACGTAAGGGGTAACACTGTCGTTTTTTTTTCGGGTCGAATTTTTGAGTTTCGATATCTCAGCTCTGGAAGGGTCTAGAGCCTCCATTTTTGCACTCAGGTTTAAGTCTCATGGCCCTCTATCAGAATCCAGAGTTTTGAGAAGATTGGAGAAACTTAATTTTTCGCCCAAAAAAAAAAAAAAACGTAAGGGGTAACACTGTCGTTTTTTTTTCCGGGTCGAATTTTTGAGTTTCGATATCTCAGCTCTGGAAGGGTAGAGCCTCCATTTTTGCACTCAGGTTTAAGTCTCATGGCCCTCTATCAGAATCCAGAGTTTTGAGAAGATTGGAGAAACTTAATTTTTCGCCCCAAAAAAAAAAAACGAAAGGGGTACCACTGTCGTTTTTTTTTTTGGTCGAATTTTTGAGTTTCGATATCTCAGCTCTGGAAGGGTCTAGAGCCTCCATTTTTGCACTCAGGTTTAAGTCTCATGGCCCTCTAGAATCCAGAGTTTTGAGAAGATTGGAGAAACTTAATTTTTCGCCCAAAAAAAAAAACAAAAAAGGGTACCACTGTCGTTTTTTTTTTTGGTCGAATTTTGAGTTTCGATATCTCAGCTCTGGAAGGGTCTAGAGCCTCCATTTTTGCACTCAGGTTTAAGTCTCATGGCCCTCTATCAGAATCCAGAGTTTTGAGAAGATTGGAGAAACTTAATTTTTCGCCCAAAACACAAAAAAACAAAAGGGGTACCACTGTCGTTTTTTTTTTGGTCGAATTTTTGAGTTTCGATATCTCAGCTCTGGAAGGGTCTAGAGCCTCCATTTTTGCACTCAGGTTAAAGTCTCATGGCCCTCTATCAGAATCCAGAGTTTTGAGAAGATTGGAGAAACTTAATTTTTCGCCCAAAAACAAAAACAAAAGGGGTACCACTGTCGTTTTTTTTTTTGGTCGAATTTTTGAGTTTCGATATCTCAGCTCTGGAAGGGTCTAGAGCCTCCATTTTTGCACTCAGGTTTAAGTCTCATGGCCCTCTATCAGAATCCAGAGTTTTGAGAAGATTGGAGAAACTTAATTTTTCGCCCAAAACAAAAAAAAACAAAAGGGGTACCACTGTCGTTTTTTTTTTTGGTCGAATTTTTGAGTTTCGATATCTCAGCTCTGGAAGGGTCTAGAGCCTCCATTTTTGCACTCAGGTTTAAGTCTCATGGCCCTCTATCAGAATCCAGAGTTTTGAGAAGATTGGAGAAACTTCATTTTTCGCCCAAAACAAAAAAACAAAAGGGGTACCACTGTCGTTTTTTTTTTGGGTCGAATTTTTGAGTTTCGATATCTCAGCTCTGGAAGGGTCTAGAGCCTCCATTTTTGCACTCAGGTTTAAGTCTCATGGCCCTCTATCAGAATCCAGAGTTTTGAGAAGATTGGAGAAACTTAATTTTTCGCCCAAAACAAAAAAAACAAAAGGGGTACCACTGTCGTTTTTTTTTTTGGTCGAATTTTTGAGTTTCGATATCTCAGCTCTGGAAGGGTCTAGAGCCTCCATTTTTGCACTCAGGTTTAAGTCTCATGGCCCTCTATCAGAATCCAGAGTTTTGAGAAGATTGGAGAAACTTAATTTTTCGCCCAAAAACAAAAAAAAACAAAAGGGGTACCACTGTCGTTTTTTTTTTGGGTCGAATTTTTGAGTTTCGATATCTCAGCTCTGGAAGGGTCTAGAGCCTCCATTTTTGCACTCAGGTTTAAGTCTCATGGCCCTCTATCAGAATCCAGAGTTTTGAGAAGATTGGAGAAACTTAATTTTTCGCCCAAAACAAAAAAAACAAAAGGGGTACCACTGTCGTTTTTTTTTTTGGTCGAATTTTTGAGTTTCGATATCTCAGCTCTGGAAGGGTCTAGAGCCTCCATTTTTGCACTCAGGTTTAAGTCTCATGGCCCTCTATCAGAATCCAGAGTTTTGAGAAGATTGGAGAAACTTCATTTTTCGCCCAAAACACAAAAAAACAAAAGGGGTACCACTGTCGTTTTTTTTTGGGTCGAATTTTTGAGTTTCAATATCTCAGCTCTGGAAGGGTCTAGAGCCTCCATTTTTGCACTCAGGTTTAAGTCTCATGGCCCTCTATCAGAATCCAGAGTTTTGAGAAGATTGGAGAAACTTAATTTTTCGCCCAAAACACAAAAAAAACAAAAGGGGTACCACTGTCGTTTTTTTTTTTGGTCGAATTTTTGAGTTTCGATATCTCAGCTCTGGAAGGGTCTAGAGCCTCCATTTTTGCACTCAGGTTTAAGTCTCATGGCCCTCTATCAGAATCCAGAGTTTTGAGAAGATTGGAGAAACTTCATTTTTCGCCCAAAACAAAAAACAAAAGGGGTACCACTGTCGTTTTTTTTTGGTCGAATTTTTGAGTTTCGATATCTCAGCTCTGGAAGGGTCTAGAGCCTCCATTTTTGCACTCAGGTTTAAGTCTCATGGCCCTCTATCAGAATCCAGAGTTTTGAGAAGATTGGAGAAACTTAATTTTTCCCCAAAAAAAAAACGTAAGGGGTAACACTGTCGTTTTTTTTTCGGGTCGAATTTTTGAGTTTCGATATCTCAGCTCTGGAAGGGTCTAGAGCCTCCATTTTTGCACTCAGGTTTAAGTCTCATGGCCCTCTATCAGAATCCAGAGTTTTGAGAAGATTGGAGAAACTTAATTTTTCGCCCAAAACAAAAAAACAAAAGGGGTACCACTGTCGTTTTTTTTTTGGGTCGAATTTTTGAGTTTCGATATCTCAGCTCTGGAAGGGTCTAGAGCCTCCATTTTTGCACTCAGGTTTAAGTCTCATGGCCCTCTATCAGAATCCAGAGTTTTGAGAAGATTGGAGAAACTTAATTTTTCGCCCAAAAAAAAAAAACGTAAGGGGTACCACTGTCGTTTTTTTTTGGGTCGAATTTTTGAGTTTCGATATCTCAGCTCTGGAAGGGTCTAGAGCCTCCATTTTTGCACTCAGGTTTAAGTCTCATGGCCCTCTATCAGAATCCAGAGTTTTGAGAAGATTGGAGAAACTTAATTTTTCGCCCAAAAAAAAAAAAACGTAAGGGGTAACACTGTCGTTTTTTTTTCGGGTCGAATTTTTGAGTTTCGATATCTCAGCTCTGGAAGGGTCTAGAGCCTCCATTTTTGCACTCAGGTTTAAGTCTCATGGCCCTCTATCAGAATCCAGAGTTTTGAGAAGATTGGAGAAACTTTTTTTTCGCCCCCCCAAAAAAAAAAACGTAAGGGGTAACACTGTCGTTTTTTTTTGGGTCGAATTTTTGAGTTTCGATATCTCAGCTCTGGAAGGGTCTAGAGCCTCCATTTTTGCACTCAGGTTTAAGTCTCATGGCCCTCTATCAGAATCCAGAGTTTTGAGAAGATTGGAGAAACTTAATTTTTTGCCCCAAAAAAAAAAACGTAAGGGGTAACACTGTCGTTTTTTTTCGGGTCGAATTTTTGAGTTTCGATATCTCAGCTCTGGAAGGGTCTAGAGCCTCCATTTTTGCACTCAGGTTTAAGTCTCATGGCCCTCTATCAGAATCCAGAGTTTTGAGAAGATTGGAGAAACTTAATTTTTTGCCCAAAAAAAAAAACGTAAGGGGTAACACTGTCGTTTTTTTTTCGGGTCGAATTTTTGAGTTTCGATATCTCAGCTCTGGAAGGGTCTAGAGCCTCCATTTTTGCACTCAGGTTTAAGTCTCATGGCCCTCTATCAGAATCCAGAGTTTTGAGAAGATTGGGGAAACTTAATTTTTTGCCCCAAAAAAAAACGTAAGGGGTAACACTGTCGTTTTTTTTTTCAGGTCGAATTTTTGAGTTTCGATATCTCAGCTCTGGAAGGGTCTAGAGCCTCCATTTTTGCACTCAGGTTTAAGTCTCATGGCCCTCTATCAGAATCCAGAGTTTTGAGAAGATTGGGGAAACTTAATTTTTCGCCCAAAAAAAAAAAACGTAAGGGGTAACACTGTCGTTTTTTTTTCGGGTCGAATTTTTGAGTTTCGATATCTCAGCTCTGGAAGGGTCTAGAGCCTCCATTTTTGCACTCAGGTTTAAGTCTCATGGCCCTCTATCAGAATCCAGAGTTTTGAGAAGATTGGAGAAACTTAATTTTTCGCCCAAAAAAAAAAACGTAAGGGGTAACACTGTCGTTTTTTTTTCGGGTCGAATTTTTGAGTTTCGATATCTCAGCTCTGGAAGGGTCTAGAGCCTCCATTTTTGCACTCAGGTTTAAGTCTCATGGCCCTCTATCAGAATCCAGAGTTTTGAGAAGATTGGGGAAACTTTTTTTCCCCCCCCCAAAAAAACGTAAGGGGTAACACTGTCGTTTTTTTTTTGGGTCGAATTTTTGAGTTTCGATATCTCAGCTCTGGAAGGGTCTAGAGCCTCCATTTTTGCACTCAGGTTTAAGTCTCATGGCCCTCTATCAGAATCCAGAGTTTTGAGAAGATTGGAGAAACTTCATTTTTCGCCCAAAACAAAAAAAAACAAAAGGGGTACCACTGTCGTTTTTTTTTTTTGGTCGAATTTTTGAGTTTCGATATCTCAGCTCTGGAAGGGTCTAGAGCCTCCATTTTTGCACTCAGGTTTAAGTCTCATGGCCCTCTATCAGAATCCAGAGTTTTGAGAAGATTGGAGAAACTTAATTTTTCGCCCAAAAAACAAAAAACAAAAGGGGTACCACTGTCGTTTTTTTTTTTGGTCGAATTTTTGAGTTTCGATATCTCAGCTCTGGAAGGGTCTAGAGCCTCCATTTTTGCACTCAGGTTTAAGTCTCATGGCCCTCTATCAGAATCCAGAGTTTTGAGAAGATTGGAGAAACTTAATTTTTCGCCCAAACACAAAAAAACAAAAGGGGTACCACTGTCGTTTTTTTTTTTTTGGTCGAATTTTTGAGTTTCGATATCTCAGCTCTGGAAGGGTCTAGAGCCTCCATTTTTGCACTCAGGTTTAAGTCTCATGGCCCTCTATCAGAATCCAGAGTTTTGAGAAGATTGGAGAAACTTCATTTTTCGCCCAAAACACAAAAAAACAAAAGGGGTACCACTGTCGTTTTTTTTTTTGGTCGAATTTTTGAGTTTTGATATCTCAGCTCTGGAAGGGTCTAGAGCCTTCATTTTTGCACTCAGGTTTAAGTCTCATGGCCCTCTATCAGAATCCAGAGTTTTGAGAAGATTGGAGAAACTTAATTTTTCGCCCAAAACACAAAAAAACAAAAGGGGTACCACTGTCGTTTTTTTTTTTGGTCTAATTTTTGAGTTTCAATATCTCAGCTCTGGAAGGGTCTAGAGCCTCCATTTTTGCACTCAGGTTTAAGTCTCATGGCCCTCTATCAGAATCCAGAGTTTTGAGAAGATTGGAGAAACTTAATTTTTCGCCCAAAACAAAAAAAACAAAAGGGGTACCACTGTCGTTTTTTTTTTGGTCGAATTTTTGAGTTTCGATATCTCAGCTCTGGAAGGGTCTAGAGCCTCCATTTTTGCACTCAGGTTTAAGTCTCATGGCCCTCTATCAGAATCCAGAGTTTTGAGAAGATTGGAGAAACTTCATTTTTCGCCCAAAACACAAAAAAACAAAAGGGGTACCACTGTCGTTTTTTTTTTGGGTCGAATTTTTGAGTTTCGATATCTCAGCTCTGGAAGGGTCTAGAGCCTCCATTTTTGCACTCAGGTTTAAGTCTCATGGCCCTCTATCAGAATCCAGAGTTTTGAGAAGATTGGAGAAACTTAATTTTTCGCCCAAAACACAAAAAAACAAAAGGGGTACCACTGTCGTTTTTTTTTTTGGTCTAATTTTTGAGTTTCGATATCTCAGCTCTGGAAGGGTCTAGAGCCTCCATTTTTGCACTCAGGTTTAAGTCTCATGGCCCTCTATCAGAATCCAGAGTTTTGAGAAGATTGGAGAAACTTCATTTTTCGCCCAAAAACAAAAAAACAAAAGGGGTACCACTGTCGTTTTTTTTTTGGGTCGAATTTTGAGTTTCGATATCTCAGCTCTGGAAGGGTCTAGAGCCTCCATTTTTGCACTCAGGTTTAAGTCTCATGGCCCTCTATCAGAATCCAGAGTTTTGAGAAGATTGGGGAAACTTAATTTTTTTCCCCCAAAAAAAAACGTAAGGGGTAACACTGTCGTTTTTTTTTCGGGTCGAATTTTTGAATTTCAATATCTCAGCTCTGGAAGGGTCTAGAGCCTCCATTTTTGCACTCAGGTTTAAGTCGCATGGCCCTCTATAAGAATCCAGAGTTTTGAGAAGATTGGAGAAACTTAATTTTTCGCCCAAAACACAAAAAAACAAAAGGGGTACCACTGTCGTTTTTTTTTGGTCGAATTTTTGAGTTTCATATCTCAGCTCTGGAAGGGTCTAGAGCCTCCATTTTTGCACTCAGGTTTAAGTCTCATGGCCCTCTATCAGAATCCAGAGTTTTGAGAAGATTGGAGAAACTTCATTTTTCGCCCAAAACAAAAAAAACAAAAGGGGTACCACTGTCGTTTTTTTTTGGGTCGAATTTTTGAGTTTCGATATCTCAGCTCTGGAAGGGTCTAGAGCCTCCATTTTTGCACTCAGGTTTAAGTCTCATGGCCCTCTATCAGAATCCAGAGTTTTGAGAAGATTGGAGAAACTTAATTTTTCGCCCAAAACACAAAAAAACAAAAGGGGTACCACTGTCGTTTTTTTTTTTGGTCTAATTTTTGAGTTTCAATATCTCAGCTCTGGAAGGGTCTAGAGCCTCCATTTTTGCACTCAGGTTTAAGTCGCATGGCCCTCTATAAGAATCCAGAGTTTTGAGAAGATTGGAGAAACTTCATTTTTCGCCCAAAACACAAAAAAACAAAAGGGGTACCACTGTCGTTTTTTTTTTGGGTCGAATTTTTGAGTTTCGATATCTCAGCTCTGGAAGGGTCTAGAGCCTCCATTTTTGCACTCAGGTTTAAGTCTCATGGCCCTCTATCAGAATCCAGAGTTTTGAGAAGATTGGGGAAACTTAATTTTTTTCCCAAAAAAAAAAAACGTAAGGGGTAACACTGTCGTTTTTTTTTCGGGTCGAATTTTTGAATTTCGATATCTCAGCTCTGGAAGGGTCTAGAGCCTCCATTTTTGCACTCAGGTCAAAGTCTCATGGCCCTCTATCAGAATGCAGAGTTTTGAGAAGATTGGGGAAACTTTTTTTTCGTACCAAAAAAAAAACGAAAGGGGTACATACCACTGTCGTTTTTTTGGGGGGTCGAAATTTTGAGTTTCTCTGATCTTCTTGAAACTGGATTCTGATAGAGGGCCATGGGACTTAGACCTGAGTGCAAAAATGGAGGCTCTAGACCCTTTGTTTTATGGTATTAGATCTATCCTAGTTATAAATCATTTACCTTCTACCTTATTTTGTTTATTCTCAGGTAAGGTAAAGATGGTCAAATTCTACGTTAGAAATTAAGTACACAAATTCATACTTACACCCCAGTAGAAAGACCCCTCCGTGGCTAAGTTCTTTACTGCAAGCAGAGACTCTTGGCAGGCAAACTTCTTTTATCTATTATTTGTATTTTTATTGTATAGAGTTTTCCAAAGTTTTTCTTTCAGACAGTTTAACAAAATTAGTTCAATAAATGCAGTTCACAAGTTACACCAGCAGGTGTCAGGCTTGGATCATCAAACAATGGAGAGTCTGGTCCAGTTTCCAGAGTCAAACCCCATACATTTCAATGTACATTTTATAATACATTTACATGTCACACCTCTCTCTTACATAATCAAGTCATATGCACAATCTGTCCAAACCTAGTCCTGGATCCAAGTTTAACTCTTTTAATCCCTTCAACAATCTCCTATAAAAGGCCTTCTTTATCTTCCTTCTCCTCACATGGTTTCTCAGCCTCCTTCTCCTTTTAGTCTAGAACACAACATTAAGGTAATACATTTTTCCTTTATTACTCACATGAATAATAATACTGGTTACATTGTATTAATAAAGTATTTTGTTACAATACATTTGTGTCTTTCTTATAAAACCAATAAACATTTGTTAGAATATGTTTCTGTGTCTTTCTTATAAAACCAATAAACATTGTTACAATATGTTTCTGTTTTTCTTATAAACAATTTACGTATAAAAACTCTATAACACAAGACTATCTATAATGCCTTTACATATGTTTTTATAAAAGCTGTTCTACATGAAAGACTGTTTATAAAGTCTTTACAAGCAGTTTACATATTTTTTCATATAAAAGCTGTTTTACATAAAAGACTGTTTATAAACTTTTACAAGCAGTTTACATATGGTTATCATAAAAGAAATTGCATCATTTCGCACAACACCTTCCAGAGCTGAGATATTGAGATCCCATTTATGCCATTATAAATATCTCAATATCTCAGCTCTGGAAGGGTCTAGAGCCTCCATTTTTGCACTCAGGTTTAAGTCTCATGGCCCTCTATCAGAATGCAGAGTTTTGAGAAGATTGGGGAAACTTTTTTTTCGCGCCCCCCCAAAAAAAACGTAAGGGGTAACACTGTCGTTTTTTTTTCAGGTCGAAATTTTGAGTTTCGCTGATCTTCTTGAAATTCTGGATTCTGATAGAGGGCCATGAGACTTTGACCTGAGTGCAAAAATGGAGGCTCTAGACCCTTCCAGAGCTGAGATATCAAAATTCAAAATTTCGACCCGAAAAAAAAACGACAGTGTTACCCCTTTTTTTTTTTTCATTTTTGGGCGAAAAATTAAGTTTCTCCAATCTTCTCAAAACTCTGGATTATGATAGAGGGCTGTGAAACTTTGACCTGAGTGCAAAAATGGAGGCTCTAGACCCTTCCAGAGCTGAGATATCAAAATTCAAAATTTCGACCCGAAAAAAAAAACGACAGTGTTACCCCTTTTGTTTTTTTCATTTTTGGGCGAAAAATTAAGTTTCTCCAATCTTCTCAAAACTCTGGATTATGATAGAGGGCTGTGAGACTTTGACCTGAGTGCAAAAATGGAGGCTCTAGACCCTTCCAGAGCTGAGATATCAAAATTCAAAATTTCGACCCGAAAAAAAAAACGACAGTGTTACCCCTTTTGTTTTTTTTCATTTTTGGGCGAAAAATTAAGTTTCTCCAATCTTCTCAAAACTCTGGATTATGATAGAGGGCTGTGAGACTTTGACCTGAGTGCAAAAATGGAGGCTCTAGACCCTTCCAGAGCTGAGATATCAAAATTCAAAATTTCGACCCGAAAAAAAAACGACAGTGTTACCCCTTTTTTTTTTTTTTTTTTTGGGCGAAAAATTAAGTTTCTCCAATCTTCTCAAAACTCTGGATTATGATAGAGGGCTGTGAGACTTTGACCTGAGTGCAAAAATGGAGGCTCTAGACCCTTCCAGAGCTGAGATATCAAAATTCAAAATTTCGACCCGAAAAAAAAACGACAGTGTTACCCCTTTTGTTTTTTTTCATTTTTGGGCGAAAAATTAAGTTTCTCCAATCTTCTCAAAACTCTGGATTATGATAGAGGGCTGTGAGACTTTGACCTGAGTGCAAAAATGGAGGCTCTAGACCCTTCCAGAGCTGAGATATCAAAATTCAAAATTTCGACCCGAAAAAAAAACGACAGTGTTACCCCTTTCGTTTTTTTTCATTTTTGGGCGAAAAATTAAGTTTCTCCAATCTTCTCAAAACTCTGGATTATGATAGAGGGCTGTGAAACTTTGACCTGAGTGCAAAAATGGAGGCTCTAGACCCTTCCAGAGCTGAGATATCAAAATTCAAAATTTCGACCCGAAAAAAAAAACGACAGTGTTACCCCTTTTGTTTTTTTTCATTTTTGGGCGAAAAATTAAGTTTCTCCAATCTTCTCAAAACTCTGGATTATGATAGAGGGCCACGAGACTTTGACCTGAGTGCAAAAATGGAGGCTCTAGACCCTTCCAGAGCTGAGATATCAAAATTCAAAATTTCGACCCGAAAAAAAAACGACAGTGTTACCCCTTTCGTTTTTTTTCATTTTTGGGCGAAAAATTAAGTTTCTCCAATCTTCTCAAAACTCTGGATTATGATAGAGGGCTGTGAGACTTTGACCTGAGTGCAAAAATGGAGGCTCTAGACCCTTCCAGAGCTGAGATATCGAAATTCAAAATTTCGACCCGAAAAAAAAACGACAGTGTTACCCCTTTCGTTTTTTTTCATTTTTGGGCGAAAAATTAAGTTTCTCCAATCTTCTCAAAACTCTGGATTATGATAGAGGGGTGAGACTTTGACCTGAGTGCAAAAATGGAGGCTCTAGACCCTTCCAGAGCTGAGATATCGAAATTCAAAATTTCGACCCGAAAAAAAAACGACAGTGTTACCCCTTACGTTTTTTTTTTTGGGGGCGAAAAATTAAGTTTCTCCAATCTTCTCAAAACTCTGGATTATGATAGAGGGCTGTGAGACTTTGACCTGAGTGCAAAAATGGAGGCTCTAGACCCTTCCAGAGCTGAGATATCAAAATTCAAAATTTCGACCCGAAAAAAAAAACGACAGTGTTACCCCTTTCGTTTTTTTTCATTTTTGGGCGAAAAATTAAGTTTCTCCAATCTTCTCAAAACTCTGGATTATGATAGAGGGCTGTGAGACTTTGACCTGAGTGCAAAAATGGAGGCTCTAGACCCTTCCAGAGCTGAGATATCAAAATTCAAAATTTCGACCCGAAAAAAAAACGACAGTGTTACCCCTTTCGTTTTTTTTCATTTTTGGGCGAAAAATTAAGTTTCTCCAATCTTCTCAAAACTCTGGATTATGATAGAGGGCCACGAGACTTTGACCTGAGTGCAAAAATGGAGGCTCTAGACCCTTCCAGAGCTGAGATATCAAAATTCAAAATTTCGACCCGAAAAAAAAAACGACAGTGTTACCCCTTTCGTTTTTTTTCATTTTTGGGCGAAAAATTAAGTTTCTCCAATCTTCTCAAAACTCTGGATTATGATAGAGGGCTGTGAGACTTTGACCTGAGTGCAAAAATGGAGGCTCTAGACCCTTCCAGAGCTGAGATATCAAATTCAAAATTTCGACCCGAAAAAAAAACGACAGTGTTACCCCTTTTGTTTTTTTTCATTTTTGGGCGAAAAATTAAGTTTCTCCAATCTTCTCAAAACTCTGGATTATGATAGAGGGCTGTGAGACTTTGACCTGAGTGCAAAAATGGAGGCTCTAGACCCTTCCAGAGCTGAGATATCAAAATTCAAAATTTCGACCCGAAAAAAAAAACGACAGTGTTACCCCTTTCGTTTTTTTTCATTTTTGGGCGAAAAATTAAGTTTCTCCAATCTTCTCAAAACTCTGGATTATGATAGAGGGCCATGAGACTTTGACCTGAGTGCAAAAATGGAGGCTCTAGACCCTTCCAGAGCTGAGATATCAAAATTCAAAATTTCGACCCGAAAAAAAAACGACAGTGTTACCCCTTTGTTTTTTTTCATTTTTGGGCGAAAAATTAAGTTTCTCCAATCTTCTCAAAACTCTGGATTATGATAGAGGGCTGTGAGACTTTGACCTGAGTGCAAAAATGGAGGCTCTAGACCCTTCCAGAGCTGAGATATCGAAATTCAAAATTTCGACCCGAAAAAAAAAACGACAGTGTTACCCTTTTCGTTTTTTTCATTTTTGGGCGAAAAATTAAGTTTCTCCAATCTTCTCAAAACTCTGGATTATGATAGAGGGCTGTGAGACTTTGACCTGAGTGCAAAAATGGAGGCTCTAGACCCTTCCAGAGCTGAGATATCGAAATTCAAAATTTCGACCCGAAAAAAAAACGACAGTGTTACCCCTTTCGTTTTTTTTTTCATTTTGGGCGAAAAATTAAGTTTCTCCAATCTTCTCAAAACTCTGGATTATGATAGAGGGGCGCGAGACTTTGACCTGAGTGCAAAAATGGAGGCTCTAGACCCTTCCAGAGCTGAGATATCGAAATTCAAAATTTCGACCCGAAAAAAAAACGACAGTGTTACCCCTTTCGTTTTTTTTTTTTTTTTGGCGAAAAATTAAGTTTCTCCAATCTTCTCAAAACTCTGGATTCTGATAGAGGGCGTGAGACTTTGACCTGAGTGCAAAAATGGAGGCTCTAGACCCTTCCAGAGCTGAGATATCGAAACTCAAAATTCGACCCGAAAAAAAAAACGACAGTGTTACCCCTTTCGTTTTTTTTTGGGGGCGAAAAAAAAGTTTCTCCAATCTTCTCAAAACTCTGGATTCTGATAGAGGGCCATGAGACTTTGACCTGAGTGCAAAAATGGAGGCTCTAGACCCTTCCAGAGCTGAGATATCGAAATTCAAAATTTCGACCCGAAAAAAAAAACGACAGTGTTACCCCTTTCGTTTTTTTTCATTTTTGGGCGAAAAATTAAGTTTCTCCAATCTTCTCAAAACTCTGGATTATGATAGAGGGCCATGAGACTTTGACCTGAGTGCAAAAATGGAGGCTCTAGACCCTTCCAGAGCTGAGATATCAAAATTCAAAATTTCGACCCGAAAAAAAAACGACAGTGTTACCCCTTTGTTTTTTTCATTTTTGGGCGAAAAATTAAGTTTCTCCAATCTTCTCAAAACTCTGGATTATGATAGAGGGCTGTGAGACTTTGACCTGAGTGCAAAAATGGAGGCTCTAGACCCTTCCAGAGCTGAGATATCAAAATTCAAAAATTCGACCCGAAAAAAAAACGACAGTGTTACCCCTTTTGTTTTTTTTTGTTTTTGGGCGAAAAATTAAGTTTCTCCAATCTTCTCAAAACTCTGGATTATGATAGAGGGCTGTGAGACTTTGACCTGAGTGCAAAAATGGAGGCTCTAGACCCTTCCAGAGCTGAGATATCAAAATTCAAAATTCGACCCGAAAAAAACGACGACAGTGTTACCCCTTTCGTTTTTTTTCATTTTGGGCGAAAAATTAAGTTTCTCCAATCTTCTCAAAACTCTGGATTATGATAGAGGGCTGTGAGACTTTGACCTGAGTGCAAAAATGGAGGCTCTAGACCCTTCCAGAGCTGAGATATCAAAATTCAAAATTTCGACCCGAAAAAAAAACGACAGTGTTACCCTTTTGTTTTTTTCATTTTTGGGCGAAAAATTAAGTTTCTCCAATCTTCTCAAAACTCTGGATTATGATAGAGGGCCACGAGACTTTGACCTGAGTGCAAAAATGGAGGCTCTAGACCCTTCCAGAGCTGAGATATCAAAATTCAAAATTTCGACCCGAAAAAAAAAACGACAGTGTTACCCCTTTCGTTTTTTTTTCATTTTTGGGCGAAAAATTAAGTTTCTCCAATCTTCTCAAAACTCTGGATTATGATAGAGGGCTGTGAGACTTTGACCTGAGTGCAAAAATGGAGGCTCTAGACCCTTCCAGAGCTGAGATATCAAAATTCAAAATTTCGACCCGAAAAAAAAACGACAGTGTTACCCCTTTTGTTTTTTTTCATTTTTGGGCGAAAAATTAAGTTTCTCCAATCTTCTCAAAACTCTGGATTATGATAGAGGGCTGTGAGACTTTGACCTGAGTGCAAAAATGGAGGCTCTAGACCCTTCCAGAGCTGAGATATCAAAATTCAAAATTTCGACCCGAAAAAAAAACGACAGTGTTACCCCTTTCGTTTTTTTTTCATTTTTGGGCGAAAATTAAGTTTCTCCAATCTTCTCAAAACTCTGGATTATGATAGAGGGCCATGAGACTTTGACCTGAGTGCAAAAATGGAGGCTCTAGACCCTTCCAGAGCTGAGATATCGAAATTCAAAATTTCGACCCGAAAAAAAAACGACAGTGTTACCCCTTTCGTTTTTTTTTGGGGGCGAAAAATTAAGTTTCTCCAATCTTCTCAAAACTCTGGATTCTGATAGAGGGCCATGAGACTTTGACCTGAGTGCAAAAATGGAGGCTCTAGACCCTTCCAGAGCTGAGATATCGAAATTCAAAATTTCGACCCGAAAAAAAAACGACAGTGTTACCCCTTTCGTTTTTTTTTTTTTGGGCGAAAAATTAAGTTTCTCCAATCTTCTCAAAACTCTGGATTCTGATAGAGGGCCATGAGACTTTGACCTGAGTGCAAAAATGGAGGCTCTAGACCCTTCCAGAGCTGAGATATCGAAACTCAAAATTCGACCCGAAAAAAAAACGACAGTGTTACCCCTTTCGTTTTTTTTTTTTGGGCGAAAAATTAAGTTTCTCCAATCTTCTCAAAACTCTGGATTATGATAGAGGGCATGAGACTTTGACCTGAGTGCAAAAATGGAGGCTCTAGACCCTTCCAGAGCTGAGATATCGAAACTCAAAATTTCGACCCGAAAAAAAACGACAGTGTTACCCCTTTCGTTTTTTTTTCATTGGGGCGAAAAATTAAGTTTCTCCAATCTTCTCAAAACTCTGGATTCTGATAGAGGGCCATGAGACTTTGACCTGAGTGCAAAAATGGAGGCTCTAGACCCTTCCAGAGCTGAGATATCGAAATCAAAATTCGACCCGAAAAAAAAAACGACAGTGTTACCCCTTTCGTTTTTTTTTTTGGGGCGAAAAAAAAGTTTCTCCAATCTTCTCAAAACTCTGGATTCTGATAGAGGGCCATGAGACTTTGACCTGAGTGCAAAAATGGAGGCTCTAGACCCTTCCAGAGCTGAGATATCGAAACTCAAAAATTCGACCCGAAAAAAAAACGACAGTGTTACCCCTTACGTTTTTTTTGGGGGGGGAAAAAAAAAGTTTCCCCAATCTTCTCAAAACTCTGGATTCTGATAGAGGGCCATGAGACTTTGACCTGAGTGCAAAAATGGAGGCTCTAGACCCTTCCAGAGCTGAGATATCGAAACTCAAAATTCGACCCGAAAAAAAAAACGACAGTGTTACCCCTTACGTTTTTTTTCATTTTTGGGCGAAAAATTAAGTTTCTCCAATCTTCTCAAAACTCTGGATTATGATAGAGGGCCACGAGACTTTGACCTGAGTGCAAAAATGGAGGCTCTAGACCCTTCCAGAGCTGAGATATCGAAATTCAAAATTTCGACCCGAAAAAAAAACGACAGTGTTACCCCTTTCGTTTTTTTTCGTTTTCGGGCGAAAAATTAAGTTTCTCCAATCTTCTCAAAACTCTGGATTATGATAGAGGGCTGTGAGACTTTGACCTGGGTGCAAAAATGGAGGCTCTAGACCCTTCCAGAGCTGAGATATCGAAATTCAAAATTTCGACCCGAAAAAAAACGACAGTGTTACCCCTTTCGTTTTTTTTTTAGTTTTTGGGCGAAAAATTAAGTTTCTCCAATCTTCTCAAAACTCTGGATTATGATAGAGGGCTGTGAGACTTTGACCTGAGTGCAAAAATGGAGGCTCTAGACCCTTCCAGAGCTGAGATATCAAAATTCAAAATTTCGACCCGAAAAAAAAACGACAGTGTTACCCCTTTCGTTTTTTTCGTTTTTGGGCGAAAAATTAAGTTTCTCCAATCTTCTCAAAACTCTGGATTATGATAGAGGGCTGTGAGACTTTGACCTGAGTGCAAAAATGGAGGCTCTAGACCCTTCCAGAGCTGAGATATCGAAATTCAAAATTTCGACCCGAAAAAAAAACGACAGTGTTACCCCTTTCGTTTTTTTTTCATTTTTGGGCGAAAAATTAAGTTTCTCCAATCTTCTCAAAACTCTGGATTATGATAGAGGGCCGAGACTTTGACCTGAGTGCAAAAATGGAGGCTCTAGACCCTTCCAGAGCTGAGATATCAAAACTCAAAATTTCGACCCGAAAAAAAAAACGACAGTGTTACCCCTTACGTTTTTTTTTCATTTTTGGGCGAAAAATTAAGTTTCTCCAATCTTCTCAAAACTCTGGATTATGATAGAGGGCTGTGAGACTTTGACCTGAGTGCAAAAATGGAGGCTCTAGACCCTTCCAGAGCTGAGATATCAAAATTCAAAATTTCGACCCGAAAAAAAAACGACAGTGTTACCCCTTTTGTTTTTTTTCATTTTTGGGCGAAAAATTAAGTTTCTCCAATCTTCTCAAAACTCTGGATTATGATAGAGGGCCATGAGACTTTGACCTGAGTGCAAAAATGGAGGCTCTAGACCCTTCCAGAGCTGAGATATCAAAATTCAAAATTTCGACCCGAAAAAAAAACGACAGTGTTACCCCTTTCGTTTTTTTTCATTTTTGGGCGAAAAATTAAGTTTCTCCAATCTTCTCAAAACTCTGGATTCTGATAGAGGGCCATGAGACTTTGACCTGAGTGCAAAAATGGAGGCTCTAGACCCTTCCAGAGCTGAGATATCGAAACTCAAAAATTCGACCCGAAAAAAAAAACGACAGTGTTACCCCTTACGTTTTTTTTGGGGGGGCCAAAAAAAAGTTTCCCCAATCTTCTCAAAACTCTGCATTCTGATAGAGGGCCATGAGACTTTGACCTGAGTGCAAAAATGGAGGCTCTAGACCCTTCCAGAGCTGAGATATCGAAACTCAAAAATTCGACCCGAAAAAAAAAACGACAGTGTTACCCCTTACGTTTTTTTTTTTTGGGCGAAAAATTAAGTTTCTCCAATCTTCTCAAAACTCTGGATTCTGATAGAGGGCCATGAGACTTTGACCTGAGTGCAAAAATGGAGGCTCTAGACCCTTCCAGAGCTGAGATATCGAAACTCAAAATTCGACCCGAAAAAAAAACGACAGTGTTACCCCTTACGTTTTTTTTTTTGGGCGAAAAATTAAGTTTCTCCAATCTTCTCAAAACTCTGGATTCTGATAGAGGGCCATGAGACTTTGACCTGAGTGCAAAAATGGAGGCTCTAGACCCTTCCAGAGCTGAGATATCGAAACTCAAAAATTCGACCCGAAAAAAAAACGACAGTGTTACCCCTTACGTTTTTTTTTTTTGGGGCGAAAAATTAAGTTTCTCCAATCTTCTCAAAACTCTGGATTCTGATAGAGGGCCATGAGACTTTGACCTGAGTGCAAAAATGGAGGCTCTAGACCCTTCCAGAGCTGAGATATCGAAACTCAAAAATTCGACCCGAAAAAAAAAACGACAGTGTTACCCCTTACGTTTTTTTTTTTTGGGGCGAAAAAAAAGTTTCTCCAATCTTCTCAAAACTCTGGATTCTGATAGAGGGCCATGAGACTTTGACCTGAGTGCAAAAATGGAGGCTCTAGACCCTTCCAGAGCTGAGATATCGAAACTCAAAAATTCGACCCGAAAAAAAAACGACAGTGTTACCCCTTACGTTTTTTTTTTTGGGCGAAAAAAAAGTTTCTCCAATCTTCTCAAAACTCTGGATTCTGATAGAGGGCCATGAGACTTTGACCTGAGTGCAAAAATGGAGGCTCTAGACCCTTCCAGAGCTGAGATATCGAAACTCAAAAATTCGACCCGAAAAAAAAACGACAGTGTTACCCCTTACGTTTTTTTTTTGGGGCGAAAAAAAAGTTTCTCCAATCTTCTCAAAACTCTGGATTCTGATAGAGGGCCATGAGACTTTGACCTGAGTGCAAAAATGGAGGCTCTAGACCCTTCCAGAGCTGAGATATCGAAACTCAAAAATTCGACCCGAAAAAAAAAAACGACAGTGTTACCCCTTACGTTTTTTTTTTTTGGGGGCAAAAAAAAGTTTCTCCAATCTTCTCAAAACTCTGGATTCTGATAGAGGGCTGTGAGACTTTGACCTGAGTGCAAAAATGGAGGCTCTAGACCCTTCCAGAGCTGAGATATCGAAACTCAAAATTTCGACCCGAAAAAAAAACGACAGTGTTACCCCTTACGTTTTTTTTTTTTTGGGCGAAAAATTAAGTTTCTCCAATCTTCTCAAAACTCTGGATTATGATAGAGGGCCATGAGACTTTGACCTGAGTGCAAAAATGGAGGCTCTAGACCCTTCCAGAGCTGAGATATCGAAACTCAAAATTTCGACCCGAAAAAAAAACGACAGTGTTACCCCTTACGTTTTTTTTTTTTGGGGCGAAAAATTAAGTTTCTCCAATCTTCTCAAAACTCTGGATTCTGATAGAGGGCCATGAGACTTTGACCTGAGTGCAAAAATGGAGGCTCTAGACCCTTCCAGAGCTGAGATATCGAAACTCAAAATTTCGACCCGAAAAAAAAACGACAGTGTTACCCCTTACGTTTTTTTTTTTTGGGCGAAAAAAAGTTTCTCCAATCTTCTCAAAACTCTGGATTCTGATAGAGGGCCATGAGACTTTGACCTGAGTGCAAAAATGGAGGCTCTAGACCCTTCCAGAGCTGAGATATCGAAACTCAAAATTCGACCCGAAAAAAAAACGACAGTGTTACCCCTTACGTTTTTTTTTTTTTGGGGCAAAATTAAGTTTCTCCAATCTTCTCAAAACTCTGGATTCTGATAGAGGGCCATGAGACTTTGACCTGAGTGCAAAAATGGAGGCTCTAGACCCTTCCAGAGCTGAGATATCGAAACTCAAAATTTCGACCCGAAAAAAAAACGACAGTGTTACCCCTTACGTTTTTTTTTTTTTTGGCGAAAAATTAAGTTTCTCCAATCTTCTCAAAACTCTGGATTCTGATAGAGGGCCATGAGACTTTGACCTGAGTGCAAAAATGGAGGCTCTAGACCCTTCCAGAGCTGAGATATCGAAACTCAAAAATTCGACCCGAAAAAAAAACGACAGTGTTACCCCTTACGTTTTTTTTTTTGGGGGCGAAAAATTAAGTTTCTCCAATCTTCTCAAAACTCTGGATTCTGATAGAGGGCCATGAGACTTTGACCTGAGTGCAAAAATGGAGGCTCTAGACCCTTCCAGAGCTGAGATATCGAAACTCAAAAATTCGACCCGAAAAAAAAAACGACAGTGTTACCCCTTACGTTTTTTTCATTTTTGGGCGAAAAATTAAGTTTCTCCAATCTTCTCAAAACTCTGGATTATGATAGAGGGCTGTGAGACTTTGACCTGAGTGCAAAAATGGAGGCTCTAGACCCTTCCAGAGCTGAGATATCGAAATTCAAAATTTCGACCCGAAAAAAAAACGACAGTGTTACCCCTTTTGTTTTTTTTCATTTTTGGGCGAAAAATTAAGTTTCTCCAATCTTCTCAAAACTCTGGATTATGATAGAGGGCTGTGAGACTTTGACCTGAGTGCAAAAATGGAGGCTCTAGACCCTTCCAGAGCTGAGATATCAAAATTCAAAATTTCGACCCGAAAAAAAAACGACAGTGTTACCCCTTTCGTTTTTTTTTTTTTTTGGGCGAAAAATTAAGTTTCTCCAATCTTCTCAAAACTCTGGATTATGATAGAGGGCTGTGAGACTTTGACCTGAGTGCAAAAATGGAGGCTCTAGACCCTTCCAGAGCTGAGATATCAAAATTCAAAATTTCGACCCGAAAAAAAAACGACAGTGTTACCCCTTTCGTTTTTTTTCATTTTTGGGCGAAAAATTAAGTTTCTCCAATCTTCTCAAAACTCTGGATTATGATAGAGGGCTGTGAGACTTTGACCTGAGTGCAAAAATGGAGGCTCTAGACCCTTCCAGAGCTGAGATATCAAATTCAAAATTTCGACCCGAAAAAAAAACGACAGTGTTACCCCTTTTGTTTTTTTTCATTTTTGGGCGAAAAATTAAGTTTCTCCAATCTTCTCAAAACTCTGGATTATGATAGAGGGCCATGAGACTTTGACCTGAGTGCAAAAATGGAGGCTCTAGACCCTTCCAGAGCTGAGATATCAAAATTCAAAATTTCGACCCGAAAAAAAAACGACAGTGTTACCCCTTTCGTTTTTTTTTTCATTTTTGGGCGAAAAATTAAGTTTCTCCAATCTTCTCAAAACTCTGGATTATGATAGAGGGCTGTGAGACTTTGACCTGAGTGCAAAAATGGAGGCTCTAGACCCTTCCAGAGCTGAGATATCGAAATTCAAAATTTCGACCCGAAAAAAAAACGACAGTGTTACCCCTTTCGTTTTTTTTCATTTTTGGGCGAAAAATTAAGTTTCTCCAATCTTCTCAAAACTCTGGATTATGATAGAGGGCTGTGAGACTTTGACCTGAGTGCAAAAATGGAGGCTCTAGACCCTTCCAGAGCTGAGATATCGAAATTCAAAATTTCGACCCGAAAAAAAAACGACAGTGTTACCCCTTTCGTTTTTTTTCATTTTTGGGCGAAAAATTAAGTTTCTCCAATCTTCTCAAAACTCTGGATTCTGATAGAGGGCCATGAGACTTTGACCTGAGTGCAAAAATGGAGGCTCTAGACCCTTCCAGAGCTGAGATATCGAAATTCAAAATTTCGACCCGAAAAAAAAACGACAGTGTTACCCCTTTCGTTTTTTTTTTTGGGGCGAAAAATTAAGTTTCTCCAATCTTCTCAAAACTCTGGATTCTGATAGAGGGCCATGAGACTTTGACCTGAGTGCAAAAATGGAGGCTCTAGACCCTTCCAGAGCTGAGATATCGAAATTCAAAATTTCGACCCGAAAAAAAAAACGACAGTGGTACCCCTTACGTTTTTTTTTTGGGGCGAAAAATTAAGTTTCTCCAATCTTCTCAAAACTCTGGATTATGATAGAGGGCTGTGAGACTTTGACCTGAGTGCAAAAATGGAGGCTCTAGACCCTTCCAGAGCTGAGATATCGAAATTCAAAATTTCGACCCGAAAAAAAAACGACAGTGTTACCCCTTTCGTTTTTTTTTCATTTTTGGGCGAAAAATTAAGTTTCTCCAATCTTCTCAAAACTCTGGATTATGATAGAGGGCTGTGAGACTTTGACCTGAGTGCAAAAATGGAGGCTCTAGACCCTTCCAGAGCTGAGATATCGAAATTCAAAATTTCGACCCGAAAAAAAAAACGACAGTGTTACCCCTTTCGTTTTTTTTCATTTTTGGGCGAAAAATTAAGTTTCTCCAATCTTCTCAAAACTCTGGATTATGATAGAGGGCCATGAGACTTTGACCTGAGTGCAAAAATGGAGGCTCTAGACCCTTCCAGAGCTGAGATATCGAAATTCAAAATTTCGACCCGAAAAAAAAAACGACAGTGTTACCCCTTTCGTTTTTTTTTCATTTTTGGGCGAAAAATTAAGTTTCTCCAATCTTCTCAAAACTCTGGATTATGATAGAGGGCTGTGAGACTTTGACCTGAGTGCAAAAATGGAGGCTCTAGACCCTTCCAGAGCTGAGATATCGAAATTCAAAATTTCGACCCGAAAAAAAAACGACAGTGTTACCCCTTTCGTTTTTTTTCATTTTTGGGCGAAAAATTAAGTTTCTCCAATCTTCTCAAAACTCTGGATTATGATAGAGGGCTGTGAGACTTTGACCTGAGTGCAAAAATGGAGGCTCTAGACCCTTCCAGAGCTGAGATATCGAAATTCAAAATTTCGACCCGAAAAAAAAACGACAGTGTTACCCCTTTCGTTTTTTTTCATTTTTGGGCGAAAAATTAAGTTTCTCCAATCTTCTCAAAACTCTGGATTATGATAGAGGGCCATGAGACTTTGACCTGAGTGCAAAAATGGAGGCTCTAGACCCTTCCAGAGCTGAGATATCGAAATTCAAAATTTCGACCCGAAAAAAAAACGACAGTGTTACCCCTTTCGTTTTTTTTCATTTTTGGGCGAAAAATTAAGTTTCTCCAATCTTCTCAAAACTCTGGATTATGATAGAGGGCCATGAGACTTTGACCTGAGTGCAAAAATGGAGGCTCTAGACCCTTCCAGAGCTGAGATATCGAAATTCAAAATTTCGACCCGAAAAAAAAAACGACAGTGTTACCCCTTTCGTTTTTTTTCATTTTGGGCGAAAAATTAAGTTTCTCCAATCTTCTCAAAACTCTGGATTATGATAGAGGGCCATGAGACTTTGACCTGAGTGCAAAAATGGAGGCTCTAGACCCTTCCAGAGCTGAGATATCGAAATTCAAAATTTCGACCCGAAAAAAAAAACGACAGTGTTACCCCTTTCGTTTTTTTTTCATTTTCGGGCGAAAAATTAAGTTTCTCCAATCTTCTCAAAACTCTGGATTCTGATAGAGGGCCATGAGACTTTGACCTGAGTGCAAAAATGGAGGCTCTAGACCCTTCCAGAGCTGAGATATCGAAATTCAAAATTTCGACCCGAAAAAAAAACGACAGTGTTACCCCTTTCGTTTTTTTTTTTTTTGGCGAAAAATTAAGTTTCTCCAATCTTCTCAAAACTCTGGATTCTGATAGAGGGCCATGAGACTTTGACCTGAGTGCAAAAATGGAGGCTCTAGACCCTTCCAGAGCTGAGATATCGAAACTCAAAAATTCGACCCGAAAAAAAAACGACAGTGTTACCCCTTACGTTTTTTTTTTTTGGGGCGAAAAAAAGTTTCTCCAATCTTCTCAAAACTCTGGATTCTGATAGAGGGCCATGAGACTTTGACCTGAGTGCAAAAATGGAGGCTCTAGACCCTTCCAGAGCTGAGATATCGAAACTCAAAAATTCGACCCGAAAAAAAAAACGACAGTGTTACCCCTTACGTTTTTTTTTTTTTTGGGCGAAAAATTAAGTTTCTCCAATCTTCTCAAAACTCTGGATTATGATAGAGGGCCATGAGACTTTGACCTGAGTGCAAAAATGGAGGCTCTAGACCCTTCCAGAGCTGAGATATCGAAATTCAAAATTTCGACCCGAAAAAAAAACGACAGTGTTACCCCTTACGTTTTTTTCATTTTTGGGCGAAAAATTAAGTTTCTCCAATCTTCTCAAAACTCTGGATTATGATAGAGGGCCATGAGACTTTGACCTGAGTGCAAAAATGGAGGCTCTAGACCCTTCCAGAGCTGAGATATCGAAATTCAAAATTTCGACCCGAAAAAAAAACGACAGTGTTACCCCTTTCGTTTTTTTTTTTTTTGGGCGAAAAATTAAGTTTCTCCAATCTTCTCAAAACTCTGGATTATGATAGAGGGCTGTGAGACTTTGACCTGAGTGCAAAAATGGAGGCTCTAGACCCTTCCAGAGCTGAGATATCGAAATTCAAAATTTCGACCCGAAAAAAAAACGACAGTGTTACCCCTTTCGTTTTTTTCATTTTTGGGCGAAAAATTAAGTTTCTCCAATCTTCTCAAAACTCTGGATTATGATAGAGGGCTGTGAGACTTTGACCTGAGTGCAAAAATGGAGGCTCTAGACCCTTCCAGAGCTGAGATATCAAAATTCAAAATTTCGACCCGAAAAAAAAACGACAGTGTTACCCCTTTCGTTTTTTTTTTTTTTGGGCGAAAAATTAAGTTTCTCCAATCTTCTCAAAACTCTGGATTATGATAGAGGGCCATGAGACTTTGACCTGAGTGCAAAAATGGAGGCTCTAGACCCTTCCAGAGCTGAGATATCGAAATTCAAAATTTCGACCCGAAAAAAAAACGACAGTGTTACCCCTTTCGTTTTTTTTTTCATTTTTGGGCGAAAAATTAAGTTTCTCCAATCTTCTCAAAACTCTGGATTATGATAGAGGGCTGTGAGACTTTGACCTGAGTGCAAAAATGGAGGCTCTAGACCCTTCCAGAGCTGAGATATCGAAATTCAAAATTTCGACCCGAAAAAAAAACGACAGTGTTACCCCTTTCGTTTTTTTTCATTTTTGGGCGAAAAATTAAGTTTCTCCAATCTTCTCAAAACTCTGGATTATGATAGAGGGCCATGAGACTTTGACCTGAGTGCAAAAATGGAGGCTCTAGACCCTTCCAGAGCTGAGATATCGAAATTCAAAATTTCGACCCGAAAAAAAAACGACAGTGTTACCCCTTTCGTTTTTTTTCATTTTTGGGCGAAAAATTAAGTTTCTCCAATCTTCTCAAAACTCTGGATTCTGATAGAGGGCCATGAGACTTTGACCTGAGTGCAAAAATGGAGGCTCTAGACCCTTCCAGAGCTGAGATATCGAAACTCAAAAATTCGACCCGAAAAAAAAACGACAGTGTTACCCCTTACGTTTTTTTTTTGGGGGCGAAAAAAAGTTTCTCCAATCTTCTCAAAACTCTGGATTCTGATAGAGGGCCATGAGACTTTGACCTGAGTGCAAAAATGGAGGCTCTAGACCCTTCCAGAGCTGAGATATCGAAACTCAAAAATTCGACCCGAAAAAAAAACGACAGTGTTACCCCTTTCGTTTTTTTTTTTTGGGCGAAAAATTAAGTTTCTCCAATCTTCTCAAAACTCTGGATTCTGATAGAGGGCCATGAGACTTTGACCTGAGTGCAAAAATGGAGGCTCTAGACCCTTCCAGAGCTGAGATATCGAAACTCAAAAATTCGACCCGAAAAAAAAAACGACAGTGTTACCCCTTACGTTTTTTTTTTTGGGCGAAAAATTAAGTTTCTCCAATCTTCTCAAAACTCTGGATTCTGATAGAGGGCCATGAGACTTTGACCTGAGTGCAAAAATGGAGGCTCTAGACCCTTCCAGAGCTGAGATATCGAAACTCAAAATTCGACCCGAAAAAAAAACGACAGTGTTACCCCTTACGTTTTTTTTTTTGGGGGCAAAAAAAAGTTTCTCCAATCTTCTCAAAACTCTGGATTCTGATAGAGGGCCATGAGACTTTGACCTGAGTGCAAAAATGGAGGCTCTAGACCCTTCCAGAGCTGAGATATCGAAACTCAAAATTTCGACCCGAAAAAAAAACGACAGTGTTACCCCTTTCGTTTTTTTTTTTTGGGCGAAAAATTAAGTTTCTCCAATCTTCTCAAAACTCTGGATTATGATAGAGGGCCATGAGACTTTGACCTGAGTGCAAAAATGGAGGCTCTAGACCCTTCCAGAGCTGAGATATCGAAATTCAAAATTTCGACCCGAAAAAAAAACGACAGTGTTACCCCTTTCGTTTTTTTTTTTTTGGGCGAAAAATTAAGTTTCTCCAATCTTCTCAAAACTCTGGATTCTGATAGAGGGCCACGAGACTTTGACCTGAGTGCAAAAATGGAGGCTCTAGACCCTTCCAGAGCTGAGATATCGAAACTCAAAATTTCGACCCGAAAAAAAAACGACAGTGTTACCCCTTACGTTTTTTTTTTTTTGGCGAAAAATTAAGTTTCTCCAATCTTCTCAAAACTCTGGATTCTGATAGAGGGCCACGAGACTTTGACCTGAGTGCAAAAATGGAGGCTCTAGACCCTTCCAGAGCTGAGATATCGAATTTCAAAATTTCGACCCGAAAAAAAAACGACAGTGTTACCCCTTACGTTTTTTTTCATTTTTGGGCAAAAAATTAAGTTTCTCCAATCTTCTCAAAACTCTGGATTCTGATAGAGGGCCACGAGACTTTGACCTGAGTGCAAAAATGGAGGCTCTAGACCCTTCCAGAGCTGAGATATCGAAATTCAAAATTTCGACCCGAAAAAAAAACGACAGTGTTACCCCTTTCGTTTTTTTTCATTTTTGGGCGAAAAATTAAGTTTCTCCAATCTTCTCAAAACTCTGGATTATGATAGAGGGCCATGAGACTTTGACCTGAGTGCAAAAATGGAGGCTCTAGACCCTTCCAGAGCTGAGATATCGAAATTCAAAATTTCGACCCGAAAAAAAAACGACAGTGTTACCCCTTTCGTTTTTTTTTTTTTTGGGCGAAAAATTAAGTTTCTCCAATCTTCTCAAAACTCTGGATTATGATAGAGGGCCATGAGACTTTGACCTGAGTGCAAAAATGGAGGCTCTAGACCCTTCCAGAGCTGAGATATCGAAATTCAAAATTTCGACCCGAAAAAAAAAACGACAGTGTTACCCCTTACGTTTTTTTTTTTTTTTGGGCGAAAAATTAAGTTTCTCCAATCTTCTCAAAACTCTGGATTATGATAGAGGGCCATGAGACTTTGACCTGAGTGCAAAAATGGAGGCTCTAGACCCTTCCAGAGCTGAGATATCGAAACTCAAAATTTCGACCCGAAAAAAAAACGACAGTGTTACCCCTTCGTTTTTTTTTTTTTGGGCGAAAAATTAAGTTTCTCCAATCTTCTCAAAACTCTGGATTCTGATAGAGGGCCATGAGACTTTGACCTGAGTGCAAAAATGGAGGCTCTAGACCCTTCCAGAGCTGAGATATCGAAACTCAAAATTTCGACCCGAAAAAAAAACGACAGTGTTACCCCTTACGTTTTTTTTTTTTTGGGCGAAAAATTAAGTTTCTCCAATCTTCTCAAAACTCTGGATTCTGATAGAGGGCCATGAGACTTTGACCTGAGTGCAAAAATGGAGGCTCTAGACCCTTCCAGAGCTGAGATATCGAAACTCAAAATTCGACCCGAAAAAAAAACGACAGTGTTACCCCTTACGTTTTTTTTGGGGGGGGCAAAAAAAAAGTTTCCCCAATCTTCTCAAAACTCTGGATTCTGATAGAGGGCCATGAGACTTAAACCTGAGTGCAAAAATGGAGGCTCTAGACCCTTCCAGAGCTGAGATATCGAAACTCAAAAATTCGACCCGAAAAAAAAAAACGACAGTGTTACCCCTTACGTTTTTTTTCATTTTTGGGCGAAAAATTAAGTTTCTCCAATCTTCTCAAAACTCTGGATTATGATAGAGGGCCACGAGACTTTGACCTGAGTGCAAAAATGGAGGCTCTAGACCCTTCCAGAGCTGAGATATCAAAATTCAAAATTTCGACCCGAAAAAAAAACGACAGTGTTACCCCTTTCGTTTTTTTTTTTTTGGGCGAAAAATTAAGTTTCTCCAATCTTCTCAAAACTCTGGATTCTGATAGAGGGCTGTGAGACTTTGACCTGAGTGCAAAAATGGAGGCTCTAGACCCTTCCAGAGCTGAGATATCAAATTCAAAATTTCGACCCGAAAAAAAAACGACAGTGTTACCCCTTTCGTTTTTTTTTTTTTTGGGCGAAAAATTAAGTTTCTCCAATCTTCTCAAAACTCTGGATTATGATAGAGGGCTGTGAGACTTTGACCTGAGTGCAAAAATGGAGGCTCTAGACCCTTCCAGAGCTGAGATATCAAAATTCAAAATTTCGACCCGAAAAAAAAACGACAGTGTTACCCCTTTCGTTTTTTTTCATTTTTGGGCGAAAAATTAAGTTTCTCCAATCTTCTCAAAACTCTGGATTATGATAGAGGGCTGTGAGACTTTGACCTGAGTGCAAAAATGGAGGCTCTAGACCCTTCCAGAGCTGAGATATCAAAATTCAAAATTTCGACCCGAAAAAAAAACGACAGTGTTACCCCTTTTGTTTTTTTTCATTTTTGGGCGAAAAATTAAGTTTCTCCAATCTTCTCAAAACTCTGGATTATGATAGAGGGCCATGAGACTTTGACCTGAGTGCAAAAATGGAGGCTCTAGACCCTTCCAGAGCTGAGATATCAAATTCAAAATTTCGACCCGAAAAAAAAAACGACAGTGTTACCCCTTTCGTTTTTTTTCATTTTTGGGCGAAAAATTAAGTTTCTCCAATCTTCTCAAAACTCTGGATTATGATAGAGGGCCATGAGACTTTGACCTGAGTGCAAAAATGGAGGCTCTAGACCCTTCCAGAGCTGAGATATCGAAACTCAAAATTTCGACCCGAAAAAAAAACGACAGTGTTACCCCTTTCGTTTTTTTTTTTTTGGGCGAAAAATTAAGTTTCTCCAATCTTCTCAAAACTCTGGATTATGATAGAGGGCTGTGAGACTTTGACCTGAGTGCAAAAATGGAGGCTCTAGACCCTTCCAGAGCTGAGATATCGAAATTCAAAATTTCGACCGAAAAAAAAACGACAGTGTTACCCCTTTCGTTTTTTTCATTTTTGGGCGAAAAATTAAGTTTCTCCAATCTTCTCAAAACTCTGGATTCTGATAGAGGGCCATGAGACTTTGACCTGAGTGCAAAAATGGAGGCTCTAGACCCTTCCAGAGCTGAGATATCGAAACTCAAAATTCGACCGAAAAAAAAAACGACAGTGTTACCCCTTACGTTTTTTTTTTGGGGCGAAAAAAAAGTTTCCCAATCTTCTCAAAACTCTGGATTCTGATAGAGGGCCATGAGACTTAAACCTGAGTGCAAAAATGGAGGCTCTAGACCCTTCCAGAGCTGAGATATCGAAACTCAAAAATTCGACCCGAAAAAAAAAACGACAGTGTTACCCCTTACGTTTTTTTTTTTTTGGCAAAAAATTAAGTTTCCCCATCTTCTCAAAACTCTGGATTCTGATAGAGGGCCATGAGACTTAAACCTGAGTGCAAAAATGGAGGCTCTAGACCCTTCCAGAGCTGAGATATCGAAACTCAAAATTCGACCCGAAAAAAAAAACGACAGTGTTACCCCTTACGTTTTTTTTTTTGGGCGAAAAATTAAGTTTCCCCAATCTTCTCAAAACTCTGGATTCTGATAGAGGGCCATGAGACTTAAACCTGAGTGCAAAAATGGAGGCTCTAGACCCTTCCAGAGCTGAGATATCGAAACTCAAAAATTCGACCGAAAAAAAAACGACAGTGTTACCCCTTACGTTTTTTTTTTTTGGGCAAAAAATTAAGTTTCCCCAATCTTCTCAAAACTCTGGATTCTGATAGAGGGCCATGAGACTTTGACCTGAGTGCAAAAATGGAGGCTCTAGACCCTTCCAGAGCTGAGATATCGAAACTCAAAAATTCGACCCGAAAAAAAAAACGACAGTGTTACCCCTTACGTTTTTTTTGGGGGGGCCAAAAAAAAGTTTCCCCAATCTTCTCAAAACTCTGCATTCTGATAGAGGGCCATGAGACTTAAACCTGAGTGCAAAAATGGAGGCTCTAGACCCTTCCAGAGCTGAGATATCGAAACTCAAAATTCGACCCGAAAAAAAAACGACAGTGTTACCCCTTACGTTTTTTTTTTGGGGCGAAAAAAAAGTTTCCCAATCTTCTCAAAACTCTGGATTCTGATAGAGGGCCATGAGACTTAAACCTGAGTGCAAAAATGGAGGCTCTAGACCCTTCCAGAGCTGAGATATCGAAACTCAAAAATTCGACCCGAAAAAAAAAAACGACAGTGTTACCCCTTACGTTTTTTTTGGGGGCGAAAAAAAGTTTCCCCAATCTTCTCAAAACTCTGGATTCTGATAGAGGGCCATGAGACTTAACCTGAGTGCAAAAATGGAGGCTCTAGACCCTTCCAGAGCTGAGATATCGAAACTCAAAAATTCGACCCCAAAAAAAAACGACAGTGTTACCCCTTACGTTTTTTTTTTTTGGGCGAAAAATTAAGTTTCCCAATCTTCTCAAAACTCTGGATTCTGATAGAGGGCCATGAGACTTTGACCTGAGTGCAAAAATGGAGGCTCTAGACCCTTCCAGAGCTGAGATATCGAAACTCAAAAATTCGACCCGAAAAAAAAAACGACAGTGTTACCCCTTACGTTTTTTTTTTTTGGGCGAAAAATTAAGTTTCCCCAATCTTCTCAAAACTCTGGATTCTGATAGAGGGCCATGAGACTTTGACCTGAGTGCAAAAATGGAGGCTCTAGACCCTTCCAGAGCTGAGATATCGAAACTCAAAATTCGACCGAAAAAAAAACGACAGTGTTACCCCTTACGTTTTTTTTTTTTGGGCGAAAAATTAAGTTTCCCAATCTTCTCAAAACTCTGGATTCTGATAGAGGGCCATGAGACTTAAACCTGAGTGCAAAAATGGAGGCTCTAGACCCTTCCAGAGCTGAGATATCGAAACTCAAAAATTCGACCCGAAAAAAAAAACGACAGTGTTACCCCTTACGTTTTTTTTTTTTGGGCAAAAAATTAAGTTTCCCCAATCTTCTCAAAACTCTGGATTCTGATAGAGGGCATGAGACTTAGACCTGAGTGCAAAAATGGAGGCTCTAGACCCTTCCAGAGCTGAGATATCGAAACTCAAAAATTCGACCCGAAAAAAAAAACGACAGTGTTACCCCTTACGTTTTTTTTTTTTGGGCAAAAAATTAAGTTTCCCCAATCTTCTCAAAACTCTGGATTCTGATAGAGGGCCATGAGACTTAAACCTGAGTGCAAAAATGGAGGCTCTAGACCCTTCCAGAGCTGAGATATCGAAACTCAAAAATTCGACCCGAAAAAAAAAACGACAGTGTTACCCTTACGTTTTTTTTTTGGGGCGAAAAAAAAGTTTCCCAATCTTCTCAAAACTCTGGATTCTGATAGAGGGCCATGAGACTTAACCTGAGTGCAAAAATGGAGGCTCTAGACCCTTCCAGAGCTGAGATATCGAAACTCAAAAATTCGACCAAAAAAAAAACGACAGTGTTACCCCTTACGTTTTTTTTTTTGGGCGAAAAAAAAGTTTCCCAATCTCTCAAACTCTGGATTCTGATAGAGGGCCATGAGACTTAGACCTGAGTGCAAAATGGAGGCTCTAGACCCTTCCAGAGCTGAGATATCGAAACTCAAAAATTCGACCCGAAAAAAAAAACGACAGTGTTACCCTTACGTTTTTTTTTTTGGGCGAAAAATAAGTTTCCCAATCTTCTCAAAACTCTGGATTCTGATAGAGGGCATGAGACTTAGACCTGAGTGCAAAAATGGAGGCTCTAGACCCTTCCAGAGCTGAGATATCGAAACTCAAAATTTCGACCCGAAAAAAAAAACGACAGTGTTACCCCTTACGTTTTTTTTTGGGCGAAAAATTAAGTTTCCCCAATCTTCTCAAAACTCTGGATTCTGATAGAGGGCCATGAGACTTAGACCTGAGTGCAAAAATGGAGGCTCTAGACCCTTCCAGAGCTGAGATATCGAAACTCAAAAATTCGACCGAAAAAAAACGACAGTGTTACCCCTTACGTTTTTTTTTTTTTGGGCGAAAATTAAGTTTCCCCAATCTTCTCAAAACTCTGGATTCTGATAGAGGGCATGAGACTTAGACCTGAGTGCAAAAATGGAGGCTCTAGACCCTTCCAGAGCTGAGATATCGAAACTCAAAATTCGACCAAAAAAAAAACGACAGTGTTACCCCTTACGTTTTTTTTTTTTTTGGCGAAAAAAAAAGTTTCCCCAATCTTCTCAAAACTCTGGATTCTGATAGAGGTCCATGAGACTTAAACCTGAGTGCAAAAATGGAGGCTCTAGAC
>NW_024121666.1:2042836-2077836 GCF_016745375.1 Pimephales promelas
AAGAGAGAGATAAATTTCGACCACGAAAAAAAAACGACAGTGTTACCCTTTCGTTTTTTTTCATTTTTGGGCGAAAAATTAAGTTTCTCCAATCTTCTCAAAACTCTGGATTATGATAGAGGGCTGTGAGACTTTGACCTGAGTGCAAAAATGGAGGCTCTAGACCCTTCCAGAGCTGAGATATCGAAATTCAAAATTTCGACCCGAAAAAAAAAACGACAGTGTTACCCCTTTCGTTTTTTTTTCATTTTTGGGCGAAAAATTAAGTTTCTCCAATCTTCTCAAAACTCTGGATTATGATAGAGGGCTGTGAGACTTTGACCTGAGGTGCAAAAATGGAGGCTCTAGACCCTTCCAGAGCTGAGATATCGAAATTCAAAATTTCGACCCGAAAAAAAAACGACAGTGTTACCCCTTTCGTTTTTTTTTTTTGGGCGAAAAATTAAGTTTCTCCAATCTTCTCAAAACTCTGGATTATGATAGAGGGCTGTGAGACTTTGACCTGAGTGCAAAAATGGAGGCTCTAGACCCTTCCAGAGCTGAGATATCGAAATTCAAAATTTCGACCCGAAAAAAAACGACAGTGTTACCCCTTTCGTTTTTTTTTTCATTTTTGGGCGAAAAATTAAGTTTCTCCAATCTTCTCAAAACTCTGGATTATGATAGAGGGCTGTGAGACTTTGACCTGAGTGCAAAAATGGAGGCTCTAGACCCTTCCAGAGCTGAGATATCGAAATTCAAAATTTCGACCCGAAAAAAAAACGACAGTGTTACCCCTTTCGTTTTTTTTTCATTTTTGGGCGAAAAATTAAGTTTCTCCAATCTTCTCAAAACTCTGGATTATGATAGAGGGCTGTGAGACTTTGACCTGAGTGCAAAAATGGAGGCTCTAGACCCTTCCAGAGCTGAGATATCGAAATTCAAAATTTCGACCCGAAAAAAAAACGACAGTGTTACCCCTTTCGTTTTTTTTTCATTTTTGGGCGAAAATTAAGTTTCTCCAATCTTCTCAAAACTCTGGATTATGATAGAGGGCTGTGAGACTTTGACCTGAGTGCAAAAATGGAGGCTCTAGACCCTTCCAGAGCTGAGATATCGAAATTCAAAATTTCGACCCGAAAAAAAAAAACGACAGTGTTACCCCTTTCGTTTTTTTCATTTTTGGGCGAAAAATTAAGTTTCTCCAATCTTCTCAAAACTCTGGATTATGATAGAGGGCTGTGAGACTTTGACCTGAGTGCAAAAATGGAGGCTCTAGACCCTTCCAGAGCTGAGATATCGAAATTCAAAATTTCGACCCGAAAAAAAAACGACAGTGTTACCCCTTTCGTTTTTTTTCATTTTTGGGCGAAAAATTAAGTTTCTCCAATCTTCTCAAAACTCTGGATTATGATAGAGGGCTGTGAGACTTTGACCTGAGTGCAAAAATGGAGGCTCTAGACCCTTCCAGAGCTGAGATATCGAAATTCAAAATTTCGACCCGAAAAAAAAACGACAGTGTTACCCCTTTCGTTTTTTTTCATTTTTGGGCGAAAAATTAAGTTTCTCCAATCTTCTCAAAACTCTGGATTATGATAGAGGGCTGTGAGACTTTGACCTGAGTGCAAAAATGGAGGCTCTAGACCCTTCCAGAGCTGAGATATCGAAATTCAAAATTTCGACCCGAAAAAAAAAACGACAGTGTTACCCCTTTCGTTTTTTTTCATTTTTGGGCGAAAAATTAAGTTTCTCCAATCTTCTCAAAACTCTGGATTATGATAGAGGGCTGTGAGACTTTGACCTGAGTGCAAAAATGGAGGCTCTAGACCCTTCCAGAGCTGAGATATCGAAATTCAAAATTTCGACCCGAAAAAAAAACGACAGTGTTACCCCTTTTGTTTTTTTTCATTTTCGGGCGAAAAATTAAGTTTCTCCAATCTTCTCAAAACTCTGGATTATGATAGAGGGCTGTGAGACTTTGACTGAGTGCAAAAATGGAGGCTCTAGACCCTTCCAGAGCTGAGATATCGAAATTCAAAATTTCGACCCGAAAAAAAAACGACAGTGTTACCCCTTTCGTTTTTTTTTCATTTTTGGGCGAAAAATTAAGTTTCTCCAATCTTCTCAAAACTCTGGATTATGATAGAGGGCTGTGAGACTTTGACTTAGGTGCAAAAATGGAGGCTCTAGACCCTTCCAGAGCTGAGATATCGAAATTCAAAATTTCGACCCGAAAAAAAAACGACAGTGTTACCCCTTTCGTTTTTTTTCATTTTTGGGCGAAAAATTAAGTTTCTCCAATCTTCTCAAAACTCTGGATTATGATAGAGGGCTGTGAGACTTTGACCTGAGTGCAAAAATGGAGGCTCTAGACCCTTCCAGAGCTGAGATATCGAAATTCAAAATTTCGACCCGAAAAAAAAAACGACAGTGTTACCCCTTTCGTTTTTTTCATTTTTGGGCGAAAAATTAAGTTTCTCCAATCTTCTCAAAACTCTGGATTATGATAGAGGGCTGTGAGACTTTGACCTGAGTGCAAAAATGGAGGCTCTAGACCCTTCCAGAGCTGAGATATCGAAATTCAAAATTTCGACCCGAAAAAAAAAACGACAGTGTTACCCCTTTCGTTTTTTTTCATTTTTGGGCGAAAAATTAAGTTTCTCCAATCTTCTCAAAACTCTGGATTATGATAGAGGGCTGTGAGACTTTGACCTGAGTGCAAAAATGGAGGCTCTAGACCCTTCCAGAGCTGAGATATCGAAATTCAAAATTTCGACCCGAAAAAAAAACGACAGTGTTACCCCTTTTTTTTTTTCATTTTCGGGCGAAAAATTAAGTTTCTCCAATCTTCTCAAAACTCTGGATTATGATAGAGGGCTGTGAGACTTTGACCTGAGTGCAAAAATGGAGGCTCTAGACCCTTCCAGAGCTGAGATATCGAGATTCAAAATTTCGACCCGAAAAAAAAACGACAGTGTTACCCCTTTCGTTTTTTTTCATTTTTGGGCGAAAAATTAAGTTTCTCCAATCTTCTCAAAACTCTGGATTATGATAGAGGGCTGTGAGACTTTGACCTGAGTGCAAAAATGGAGGCTCTAGACCCTTCCAGAGCTGAGATATCGAGATTCAAAATTTCGACCCGAAAAAAAAACGACAGTGTTACCCCTTTCGTTTTTTTTCATTTTTGGGCGAAAAATTAAGTTTCTCCAATCTTCTCAAAACTCTGGATTATGATAGAGGGCTGTGAGACTTTGACTGAGTGCAAAAATGGAGGCTCTAGACCCTTCCAGAGCTGAGATATCGAAATTCAAAATTTCGACCCGAAAAAAAAACGACAGTGTTACCCCTTTCGTTTTTTTTCATTTTTGGGCGAAAAATTAAGTTTCTCCAATCTTCTCAAAACTCTGGATTATGATAGAGGGCTGTGAGACTTTGACCTGAGTGCAAAAATGGAGGCTCTAGACCCTTCCAGAGCTGAGATATCGAGATTCAAAATTTCGACCCGAAAAAAAAACGACAGTGTTACCCCTTTCGTTTTTTTTCATTTTTGGGCGAAAAATTAAGTTTCTCCAATCTTCTCAAAACTCTGGATTATGATAGAGGGCTGTGAGACTTTGACTTAGGTGCAAAAATGGAGGCTCTAGACCCTTCCAGAGCTGAGATATCGAAATTCAAAATTTCGACCCGAAAAAAAAACGACAGTGTTACCCCTTTTGTTTTTTTTCATTTTCGGGCGAAAAATTAAGTTTCTCCAATCTTCTCAAAACTCTGGATTATGATAGAGGGCTGTGAGACTTTGACTTAGGTGCAAAAATGGAGGCTCTAGACCCTTCCAGAGCTGAGATATCGAAATTCAAAATTTCGACCCGAAAAAAAAAACGACAGTGTTACCCCTTTCGTTTTTTTTCATTTTTGGGCGAAAAATTAAGTTTCTCCAATCTTCTCAAAACTCTGGATTATGATAGAGGGCTGTGAGACTTTGACTTAGGTGCAAAAATGGAGGCTCTAGGCCCTTCCAGAGCTGAGATATCGAGATTCAAAATTTCGACCCGAAAAAAAAACGACAGTGTTACCCCTTTCGTTTTTTTTCATTTTCGGGCGAAAAATTAAGTTTCTCCAATCTTCTCAAAACTCTGGATTATGATAGAGGGCTGTGAGACTTTGACTTGAGTGCAAAAATGGAGGCTCTAGACCCTTCCAGAGCTGAGATATCGAGATTCAAAATTTCGACCCGAAAAAAAAAACGACAGTGTTACCCCTTTTGTTTTTTTTCATTTTCGGGCGAAAAATTAAGTTTCTCCAATCTTCTCAAAACTCTGGATTATGATAGAGGGCTGTGAGACTTTGACTTAGGTGCAAAAATGGAGGCTCTAGGCCCTTCCAGAGCTGAGATATCGAGATTCAAAATTTCGACCCGAAAAAAAAAACGACAGTGTTACCCCTTTCGTTTTTTTTCATTTTTGGGCGAAAAATTAAGTTTCTCCAATCTTCTCAAAACTCTGGATTATGATAGAGGGCTGTGAGACTTTGACTTAGGTGCAAAAATGGAGGCTCTAGGCCCTTCCAGAGCTGAGATATCGAGATTCAAAATTTCGACCCGAAAAAAAAAAACGACAGTGTTACCCCTTTTGTTTTTTTCGTTTTTGGGCGAAAAATTAAGTTTCTCCAATCTTCTCAAAACTCTGGATTATGATAGAGGGCTGTGAGACTTTGACTTGAGTGCAAAAATGGAGGCTCTAGACCCTTCCAGAGCTGAGATATCGAAATTCAAAATTTCGACCCGAAAAAAAAAAAACGACAGTGTTACCCCTTTCGTCTTTTTTCATTTTCGGGCGAAAAATTAAGTTTCTCCAATCTTCTCAAAACTCTGGATTATGATAGAGGGCTGTGAGACTTTGACCTGAGTGCAAAAATGGAGGCTCTAGACCCTTCCAGAGCTGAGATATCGAGATTCAAAATTTCTACCCCAAAAAAAAAACGACAGTGTTACCCCTTTCGGGTTTTTTTTCAGGCGAAAAATTAAGTTTCTCCAATCTTCTCAAAACTCTGGATTCTGATAGAGGGCTGTGAGACTTAAACCTGAGTGCAAAAATGGAGGCTCTAGACCCTTCCAGAGCTGAGATATGGAAACTCAAAAATTCGACCCGAAAAAAAAAACGACAGTGGTACCCCTTTTGTTTTTTTTGTTTTTCGGGCGAAAAATTACGTTTCTCCAATCTTCAAAACTCTGGATTATGATAGAGGGCTGTGGGACTTGGACTTGAGTGCAAAAATGGAGGCTCTAGACCCTTCCAGAGCTGAGATATCGAAACTCAAAATTTCGACCCGAAAAAAAAAACGACAGTGTTACCCCTTTCGTTTTTTTTTTCAGGCGAAAAATTAAGTTTCTCCAATCTTCTCAAAACTCTGGATTATGATAGAGGGCTGTGGGACTTGGACTTGAGTGCAAAAATGGAGGCTCTAGACCCTTCCAGAGCTGAGATATCGAAACTCAAAATTTCGACCCGAAAAAAAAAACGACAGTGTTACCCCTTTCGGGTTTTTTTTCAGGCGAAAAATTAAGTTTCTCCAATCTTCTCAAAACTCTGGATTCTGATAGAGGGCTGTGAGACTTAAACCTGAGTGCAAAAATGGAGGCTCTAGACCCTTCCAGAGCTGAGATATGGAAACTCAAAAATTCGACCCGAAAAAAAAAACGACAGTGGTACCCCTTTTGTTTTTTTTGTTTTTCGGGCGAAAAATTACGTTTCTCCAATCTTCAAAACTCTGGATTCTGATAGAGGGCTGTGAGACTTAGACTTTAGTGCAAAAATGGAGGCTCTAGACCCTTCCAGAGATGAGATATCAAATCTCAAAGTTTCAACCCGAAATAAGTTTCTCCAATCTAACAATCTAACTCCAATCCAAACGTACGCCAACTTACCGAACGTATGTCGATCGTTGCCGGAAGTCAGATATTTTCATTTATAAAGTTTTAAATATGTATATTTTTACGACAATACCGCACGGATTAGACCTCAGAAGGCCTTCGTTTATCCCACTGGAGCCGGATGGATTACTTTTGTGAATGTTGTATGCACATTTTTGGGACTTGAAGGAGCTGGACCCCATTTCTTCACATTATATCCACTGAAGGGTCTAATACATTTTCTAAAATAACTGAAAATGTGTTCGTCTGAAACACGATTGACATATGCATCTCGAACGGCTTGAGGGTGAGTAATGCATGTGTTAAATATCATTTTTGGCCGAACTATCCCTTTAAGCACCCAAACACGGCGTCTTCAGCAGAGACCCCATTTACACCTGGTATTAAAATGCGATCTGTATCCAGATAAGTTATCCGGAAAATAAGTACCGATTCCATTTACACCTGGCCACAAAAATGTGTTTTTGCAAAACGGATATAAATCCGATCTTCAACTCCCGCATTATATGCAGATTTAATGGATTGCACACCATCAAAAGCAACAGATATGAGCAGCATTTTGGTGATCATCAGCTAATTTCCAAATCAAAGACATCAATAAGAGAGTGGCAACAGCGTTGGTAAGATAATTTCGTTTCTTTACTTGAAAATGATCGTGTGTTAAGCGTCTGTGACTTACTTTCACTTTTATTTGCGATGTTTGCACGTTGGCTCGATGAATAGACGCTCAGCTGCTCATCTGCGGTGATGCGTGATGCGTGTCGCAGTAGCGCCGTAATATCTGACTATAACATGACATATTGCCTACATAACAAGCTCTCACTCGTTTATTTTTTTGCATTTTTGGGAGGAGTGAAATATACATAATATGTGGTTTCAACAACCAGATTGCGTTTACACCTAGTAAAGATCCGGACACAATGCGAGCCGACTACCTCCAGATGTGGTCAGGCAGATCCGATCACGATCCGATCACAACGCATTTACACCTTGCATCAACATGCGTTTTTTATTATCCGGATAACTTATCTGGATACAGATCGCATTTTAATTCCAGGTGTAAATGGGGTCAGAGTGTCTGGCGTTTTCAGCTGACTAAAACGCTTTGGTGGACACACGGCCTAAGTAAGAGGTCGACCGATAGTGGATTTTAGCGATAATGATAACTAGGACCACCCAGGACAATAACAACTAATTAACTGATAGTTTTTAAAATGGAAACTGAATGAAAACTAACATACCACATGAAAAAGTGCTGAACTTTTATTACAAAAATTTAAAAACAATACTGAACCTTGAAAATATTAATATATTAATTATACATTGATCATTCATGTTAGTTTATGATGCTAATGTTAAGAGATATGTTTCTTGTATGTATTCAACATTTACGAATACAAAAATATGCATTAGTAAATGTTGAAATTAGCTAATTCACTACTACTTTTATTAAACTTCGGTAATGTTAGAAATTGACACTTATTTTAAAGTGTTTATCAGTGTTTCAACCGCAGAAAGAAGTCAAGAAAAGAGCTGGTGAACAATAGGTCACGTAATGTTACATCTACCTCAGGAAAACCATTCTAATGTCCAAATCAGTGTCAGATAGAAATAAAACAACTAATTTAGCTAAATATATTCACTGTATTAGTCGTTACATTTTTTTACTAAACCTGTTGTCTTCATTATTTATGTTTAAATAAATATGTCATGAAACAAGTGATGATAGCCACTGTTTAAATGTTTATAAATAAACAACTTACATTAAAAAGTTGTACAACTGAAATGTTTACACCCTTTTTTAATTGAGTGTTGATTTACACAAAAATGCAATGAATTGATTGACTATTACATGAGATTTATTTCCAATTTCAGCTTCAGTAATAATAATAATAATAATAATAATAATAAATAATAATACTAAAGTAACATACTGTACAACAAACCTTTCTCAGATTCAGAATTAATTAATACTAATGATTACATACAATTCTACCAAAAAGTGCCTTTTTGGAAACTAAAGGAACCTTTGAGATTTGGGCATCTTTAGATTTTGGTGAAAAATAAATAAAAAATAAATAAATAATGGAAATGAGGACAAACAATTATATAATATAACTCAAACCAACATTTCTCCATCACGAGCACCAAGGGTCAATGTATCCGTAACACATGGACTAAACCACCGAGCCACAACTGCTAGTGAAAAAATCTTTACTTGAAAAAAGTTAGTCGTATTAACATTATTTCTACCTGCTTGCTTGACCTTTACGACTCGGTTCTCTCTGAGTAGCGATGGCTGAGGAAGTGCTGAGAGTGCGTCGAATTCCTTTAATAAAACACACACAAACATCCACTGAAAAATGACCAAATATCTGAAAAACGACAGTTTTATATGAAAAAAAAAAAGGTAATACGTCAGTCATACAAGATTTGACAGCGGAGAGGGAATCAGACAGCAGGAATGGCTCACCTGTGAAGGAATAGTTCATCCGAGACGAGGACAGCTCTGACAGACAGTCTACTGAGCCATGAATCCTGCTAGTTAAAACAAAGTGAATGTTCAGTATTACTTCTTCCACAACTGCACGACTGATGCTCTGGCAGAAAACTGTCAAGACACATTATTTTACCCATGCGTATACTCTGGTAGCTGTCAAACAACAAATTTATCACTTCAAAATAGTGACAGTCACATGGGTTTATTTTGACAAATGCTTGTCAAAGTTGTCACACACAATTTGACATGTAAATATATAGCAGGAACAAAATCACATGTTAGGACGGGGGGAATGTTTCTCCAACGGACAGGTAACAACACTTTGAAGACAACATGAAACACAATTTACTTCCATAATTTGATGGAAATCTGAGCTTGCAGTAAATCGTTGAAGACGACAACACGTTGACTTGACTCCCAACAAACCCCATTAGAGGAGGCGTTATCAAGAGGATGTGGGGCTGAGGGTCAAGTTCGGTCATATTCGAAATTTGAAGGGGTCATGAACTGGCTTTTTATTTTTATTTTTTTATATATACAGTATATTGTTGTCTGAGGTCAACTTATGACGTTCGCTTGGTTTTTACATTAAAGGGGTCATGAACTGGCTTTTTAAATTGTATTATATTGTTGTCTGAGGTCAACTTATGACGTTCGCTTGTAGTATAGATATTAGTATAGACTAAATTACTATAAAAGGTGTTTATTAAAACATCAAATCATCTCAGCATACCTGAAGAGTTTTAGTTCTTTTTAAATATATTTGCTATTATTCCTGTAATCTTTGCTAACCATCATTAAAACCCATACAACATTAGAAGGCTATTTTATAGAAGGTGATTACACAAAAAGTTTCTATTGGGTGCACTGGTAATCGTCACAGTATTTTGAAATTTGACCACGGTGTGTGGTTTAGCCATTGATATTAATGGGTTTCATAGCGCAGTGCTGCGCATCCTGTTGGAAAAGCATGTAAAAAAAAAAAACTAAATCAAGTTAAAATTGGTTTGCGTTAACGCAGTTAATAACGCGTTTAACAACAGCGCTTGTTTATACGTTTTGTTTCAAAGGTTATAATAAGTTTCAATTATTAGGCAAGGCAAGATAAGTTTTGGGAATATTAAAACAGTTATAAAAGAAATTAAGACATGATATATAGATAAACTGCTCATCTGGTATCACATTTGTTACAATTCCCAGTTTTATTATAAGATTTTCCCATGGTGATTTCACTGTCTGTGGTGTTCTTTCAACGCGCCTAAGACGTCTACTGGACATCTCCAATAGACCGTATTTTTCCCTAAAATCCGACTGACTCACTAGTTAACCTCGGGTTCACTTTCCCGCCAGTCCGCAACCCAAAGATTTGTTCGGAAGCTCTAAGAATGTTCATTTTATTAGTATGTTTCTCACGCACACACTTATAGTTTCGCTTCAGAAGACATTGATCGGGTCATGTCATGTTCATTTTGTGTGGTTTTTGAAGAGTCAACTTTGAGGGTTCCATCCACTTGCATTAAATGGACTTACAGAGATGAATTGTTTTTCTAAAAAAAATCTTTCTTTGTATTCCACAGAAAAAAAGTAAATGTAAGAGTAAATGAAAGAGAGAGTTTTAATTTTTGGTTGTCGAATCCTTTTAAAACAAGGAAAATGCATTAAGAAATAAATAGTGGCTATTTCAATTTGAAGAGCCTCTGACAAAATGAATGGAAGCGGGTGGGATCTCTCTGCCGGCGTGTCTGAGGCTGTCCCGAGGGTTAATTAAGAAGACACAACGAAAGAAAGCGTTTAGAACAATGAGCTTATCAGTCGCTCAGACCCTTTACAAAAATACAATGGGAAAGAAAGAGCGGAATATGGCATAGGTGAATGGTTCTGAATTAAGAATATATGATTCATGACAGATGGAGAAGATCCGAACACTGATCATTTGTTGAATAACCGGCAGGAGAATAAAGGCAGTAAAAGGTACAGAGGGACAAATGGAGGGCAGACCGCTGTCAATGGGAAGGATTAAAGTCATAATGGAAGACTGACTGGAGAAAAGTAAATGGGATACAAAGAAAAAAAGGCTGGATATTTAATTAAAAGACAGTAGAAAGGAAGTAATTCCTTTCCTGTCAAATTAAAGTAAAAGTCAACTATAAACTACACTTTATGAAGTACCAGCCCCCTGCTACAGTATAGGGTGTGTGGCTCCCAGGGCATTTCTATGCAATTGCTAAGGCTTATGACTCCTCTTTTAAATACTATTGAATTTTTCACAAATGTTATTGTCTGCCAGAAGTCTAATTGCCAAAAAGTATCCCAACAGTTGTATCTGTGATGCCAAAGTAAATATCTTTTGAGGACAAGGGCAGGACGGTTATTTTCTGTGGGGACCGTTACATCTCTCATGCAGAAATGACTTACAAATGTCGATGCACAATCTTATTAATGCTTCTGTACAGAAAGGTCGAAATCTCAGTTCAACAATCAAAGACACAGTCGACTAGAAATAATCACGCTAAAAGTCAGCAAGATGCCAGAAATAAGACTCTGCAAATTCTCCACTTGCCTCTGAACTCGTGAGGGTGGGGCGAAGACTCCGTGTTTAGGAGGACAGCTGAAGTATCGCACTCCTCCAACTGATCCGTCATTCTTCCCGCTCGGCTTGTCCAACTCAATCCCCAACCAAAATCCTGCCAGGGACACACACACACACACACACACACGTTTTGAGAAATGTAGCGATTCTCTTGCCGACCTGAGCTTGGTAAACAATCTCCAATCTGTCATCTCTCAGTACAGCTCGAGCCCAAACAAACGAATACCAAATCCTGCGATTTGAGTAAATCCAGTTATTCCTTTCAAAAGCTTTGTGATGCTTTGTAATGCAGGGACAAACAGTTGCTTTTTTTAGTAAACAAAGAACAAACCACAGGGTGAGTTGTATTCTATAAATGTGTGAATAGCAGATGAAAAGGTCACATTGAGAGGAAGATGGATTTCACCTTAAGGTACCCTATCAATAAAATGGCACGATCCACGTTCTTATAGAGAAAATAGAAAGTGAGGGCACTGCCACTTAAGTTCGGTTCCTTTCCAGCGGTCCAAAGCCTTCATAAGCAACTATCGTTCAGTTGAAAAAGTTGTCAAGCTTCATGCTGCATGTGTTTCATTATAGAAGTGTAATAATGGTCAACCTTAGCAGGGGTTGGAAGTAATAGCTCTCATTCTGCCTGAAATAGAATTGATTTGTGTTCATATAATTTGGTAATAAGATATTAGTTTTCAGTTCAATACCGGGCACTTCCAAGTCTTTATGTACTCGATGAGTGTCTTTCTAGAAATACGGTCTTAATATCACTTAATTTTTAGTAACATGGGATTTTGGTAAATTGCTTAATGCCCACACAGCTATAATACACGTAATATCCTGTGGGTTGATGAAAACGTAATGCGATGGACTGCCTCAAAGGCATACGGTATGGCATGGCATATCAGAGCTGTTTACTTACAAAAAGGAGATTACAAACTATATTGAATAAATTAGTACCATTAATTGTGGCCAATGTGTTTTGGAGAAAAAAACATATTTCATAAAGAGATTTTCCTCCATTTTTCAATTAATTTGCTTCAACGAACGGTTCGATTTTGGTGATTTTTTAAAATGAAAGGATCACAAGTATTAAAAATGCAGATTTATTGTCACAGGCTTACCAAGGGTGCTAATAATTCTGACCATGACTGCATAATGTACTTTATTACATGTTGTCCCTTCTGTGCATATAATGGCATTGGCCAATATAATATGTGTTGTAGTAAGCTATCACTGCCTTCTCTCCAAATCTGCTTTTAGCTTTTTTTTTTTTCCTGAAAGTGCTCTCCACACAAAACTCAGAGTCAGAGCGGAGTTCAACAGCACTTAGGGGCAATTAATTAGCAGACTAGAGTACGCCTTTTAAGGCTTTTTATGGGAATAGTTTAGCTACTCTTGTTTTCCAAACCCTGAACCAGCAGCAATCGGGCATAAATATTCAATCACATGTTTGAGTACAAGTACATGTTTTTTTTCTTCATAATTTTAACATGCTACTTACAATACAACTGCTACAATCTTATCATTTCTTTTATTTGGCATGCCTTTTCATTTCTATAATCTGAGCCCTAAAAGGATGTAGCTGAAGGTTCTTGGAATACAACGAGTGTCCTTGAAATTCTGCAAAATATCCAATGTATTGCAGTAAATACAGTGACTAACTTCCCAGTGCTGAAGAACTGCTGAGCTCACCTGAGCACCAGTTCCATTAAGCGGATAACCTTTATACGGCGCACATTTAAAAACTGCTGCATTCAACTTAAAGACCTGGAAGAGTAGCAGACATAAAGTCCCACCAGAAACCTACGTAAAGTGCACATTAAGTGAATTTGAGTGGCTGGCCTTTTTTTTTACTCATTTATAAAAAGTTTCTTTATCCATTGTGTGATATTAGACATCTTGAAACATTTATGCTGCTACTGAAATATGGCTTTAATTCATCCAGAGGTTACATAAAGGAGAAGGATCCAAGTACTTTGACAAAGGAGTAGCCATTGAATATCTCTAAATGTGCAATTAACCCCGACCCATAGCACACTTTCCTGAGCTATCGCACACTGCAGGAGGTTGTAGTGAAAGAAAAGCGATAGAAAGGCGATAGTGTCATACCTGGAGCAAAACTGGTCTTCCCGTAAAACCGCACAACCCCTGTCCTTTGTCCCACCACCAATACGCGCTCCCCTAAATGCACATCTGAGCTCTCATATGCTGTGCTGCTGACGGAAGGGGTCCTGCTGTGAGAAATTCCTGATGAAAAAAAAAAAAAAATCACATTTCAAAACATCTCATAATCTCTAAATGCACTAATAAAGGGATAGTTCACCCAAAAGTATGCTACTCTATTGGCTTTAGTCGACTTGCATTCGGCTGTTTGTCGAAAGCTACAGTAGTTATCTTAGTCGATATGGTTTTAAATATGGATATTTTTCTCACTTCACTTTAGAAGGCCTTTATTAACCCGCCAAAGCTTTGTGGAGCACTTTTATCATGGATGGATGCACTTTGATGGACTTCCAAAAAAATATACCCATTGACTACCATTATTAAGCTTGGAAGAGCCAGGACATGTTTTTAATATAACTCCCGATCGTATTCGTCCGGAAGAAGGTCATATACACCTAGGATGACTTCGGGGTGAGTAAATCATGGGCTAATTTTCAAAACTATCCCTTTAATATTCATCTAAAAACATCACACATTTTACATTCAAAACCTGGTAGAGACTACCCAATCGTTACCGTAATAACGATTGGGTTAGAAATGTTCCAGTTACTTACATAAAAAAATACCTTCCCATGGCTTGTTTTTTGATATCTTTACACAATGCAAATAATGTATAAAGACTCGGCAAAGGGATAATGCTTGAATAGGCCGTGTGTCCACCAAATGGCGCTCCCATTGAAAACATACGCCAGGCGTGTGGAAAAATGGCCTAAGTATTTTTAGTTTTATTATTTTGATAAAATAACTCACTTATGTTCATTTATTTGCTGGGATTAGGCTTTGTAGATGAGGGTGATGCAAGACTGTGTTTGGAACCTGATCCCTCATTAGGGTTGACTGTCATAATGATAGTGGATTTTGCTATTTACAAATAAACATTCAAGGCTAATTATTGATGGTCAAAAGTAATGTACCAGAGTGTGGGGTGGTGGTGAGGGAACGGGAGGGCGGAGGAGTAGATCTGGTGCTCGGAGGAGTCCGTTCCTGCCATGGGCGCAGAGGTGGTCTCTGTCGTGGTGGTGGTCTTGGTGGTCGTATGGAAGCTTGTCTGGAGTCCAAAGAAGAAGAGGATGTGGAACAACTGCGTGAAAGTAGACCTGTGCAGACACAAAGGAGGTGAGAAAGGACAGAGTGGAACTGTAACAAAGCAGATTTAAAAAAAAAAATAAGAATATTTCCAAAATTGATGCAATTTAAAGATGGATTTCAGGCACACACTTTTGGTGGAAACAAGAAAATCCATGACAAATTTGACTTCACTGATCATAAAGTTGGAAATGTATGATACTTTTATTGGATATTAGCAGCCTCTACGAACAGAATGACATTTTGACAAAATTTGACATGTTCCCTAATTTCCTGATGTCTATACCAAGTTTTGTTATGCGTGGACTTTGTTTGGATGGATATAGAAAACATGAGTTCAACAGCTAAACAAAAATAAAAATGCAATGGAATGGAAAATGCAGATATTGTAGGTATGGTCACATTAGCAAAATTGTGTAGGCAAAAAAGTTTCACTGTCTACTATAAATTGTGTTAAATAAAAAAAAAAAATTGTAGAAACGGCTCAAGGGCACTTTTTTGTGATACACCAAAACACACGCGACAAATCGCTTTCGTCATTCGTGACGTCATCATCCACACACTCTTATCGGTAAAAGGCCAATTTCGTAATGTTGTTTTTTTTTTTTTTTCGCATATTCACTTTGTCGATAACATAACAGTGGAAAAAGTGGATACAAGCTTATTGTTGCGCCACCTAGTTTAGGATGTGCTTGATGATTGGGATTTCCTTATTAATCAAGGTGCAGCAATACAGTTGTACTCTAGTCTCTCAGAACTGTGGAGGTGCCACTGATTCTGGAGGTGAAAGTGCACAGAAATTGCAGTAAAGTGCATTCAAAGTAAGTCTGAGTTTGAGTTTGATGTGTGGAAAATTTCTGCATGATCATGAAAATCTTTTTGTTCATGCATCACACAGAATCGAATTATACAGAACAAGAAAATTGCTCCCAGATACCATTAACTTTTCCTTCTTCTTGCCTATCTAATGCAAGGCAGATCACGTGTGCTTTACTCCTATTGGTATTCGCAACGTAGTATTACTTATCATTTGCATTAAGCTAGACTTTAACACCCCCACGCTGTTAATTGTCACCAATATTGTAAGCTCTCACTTAAATTAACTGACTTTTGGCCCCTTTGACACCGCATATTGCTGTCAATATGAATGCCCCTTGATTAGACAAATGTTAAATGTTCATTAAGCTGCCATTCATATTTGCAGAAGCATGAATTAACACTAGATTTAATCCAACTAAGGTTTATGAATGCCATTTAAGTGGTCAAACAAATTAAGTAATTAACCACTGATTATCGTACTAAATAATTAGCACGAAAAAACAGGTGAGTAAAGCCCTTTTATTCACAGAAAAATGGATATAAAAACTGAACAGGCAAGTATCTGACAGAAATTGAGGCCTGGCAACATCTAAAGGTCAAGTGACATGTTATGAGAATGCTGCTAAACAATTTGCTTCCAAGTTGACAGGGTGAATTTCAAACCATTTATTTTTGGCTGAATGACAAAACTTCAAACGTTCCTTGAAAAATAACAGTGATATTCTATTTCCAACATTATAGGAAAAGTGGCCAAAATAACACTACGTTCAGTCAGAATTTTTGGCAAAATCATTACCTCGTTGGTCTACAGATATATAATAATAATAATAATAATAATTCAAAGATAGCTATGATATGGCTGATTGGATATAACAATGATATATGATATAATCTCTAGGTATGGCTCGGATCCATATTCCAATGCAAGCATATGCGTTTGGTCTTCTATTTATCATCTGCTAGAAGAAAATCATGAGCCTGTGGCTTTGAAACATATCATCTCCTCAACGAGCAGTAACTTGATTTGAGTTTGATTTAATCCATGGCCACGGCTCAAACGGTGCAGGACGAGATTCATGCCAAAGTTTAATACATACTGTAGGGTAAGAGGTTTGTTCATATTTGTTGCACTTTCAGTAAATTCTTATAAGACTCCAAATTACCAATAACATACCAGAAACCGACATTTATCAAAGTCCCTTTGTTTAATTATTTAAGCATTCCAGCCCTTTTAAATGTAGTCTTTGAAGGCTGTCTGAGTTCCAGCCAAATGTTAATCTTATGGAACCATGGAAAAGTGCCCAAGCCTTGGCACAGCTCTGCAGACATCTAACAAGACCTACAAACTTTATCTACTGCACTTAAATGACCAAGAAATAGGCCACATGAGAGAAGCAGCTTTAACCTTCCAGCTCTTGGAAAGCAGTTTGAAATGAGGTCTCTCATTAAGCCATCATATTCACAGACCTTCATGGGCTAAAGAGTTCATTAATGAAACAAGTTTGGAAGCTAAATGATAAGTGATAGCCAAGACGTTTGGAATTTACAGTCTGGTGTTAAAAGTCCAAAAAAGATATCTAAACCCAAAGTGTTGGACCACACTCATTTAGAAAATGGCAGTGGTGTTGGAGGAATGTAGAAAGAATTCAAATTGAAGGACATCATCTTTTTACTGCTCTTGGAGAGCATGAAGCAACATAGTGTTGAAAATGACAAAAAGTCTTCGCTCCTTTTTCGGGTTGTCAAACATTAACAAACCCAGCAGTCCATAGTTAAAGGGATACTTCACCTCTGGAAAGATGAATGTGAATTTAAAATGGGTCATTTATGTAGAAGAAATGTGAAATTATTTTTGAATTTGGAGCTTTCTAGACTGAGAAAAGACAGAAAATGTGTTTTTGGCTTATGTGGATGAAAGACAACAACTCCCAGAATGCACTTGCTTCGCTGCCCTAGGAGGCCACGCCTACCGGTAACAGAGCGCAGTAGTTAAAAGTCTAGGCTACTAGTGAGTCTCCATGATGAGTCTGCCCGAAAATGTGTTTCGAGATCGCCCAAAATGTCCGGGATTGGGCTTTTGCGTTCTACAGTCGCCATTCATCATGTTTACCGTGGCGAGTGGGACGAGTGAGGAAAATGTCGCGAGGCCGGTGGCGTTATTACCGATGAGCGACACCTGTGAGACGCACCGGTCTCGTATCTCTCATGGAGGAGCGGGAATTTTCTTAGCAATGTTAAAACGCACATCAACCGATCACTTGTTTAGCGTTCATGTAAACACTACATTCAGATTCACCAATCGCAATGAATTCAGTTAGATTGAAACAAAATCTGTGCTTTTAAACAATGAATGGCGACTGCAGAAAGCAAAAGCTGAATCCCGGACATCGACGGCCGGACATGTTCAGGAAAAAGAGGATGGTAACCCCGACTACTCAGCTTTCTCCACAGAACAAAAGCCTACTAGCTTAGCTTCCAAATCAAGATGGCCGACACTATGTGTTCATTCTGTGAGTGAGATCACCCTCTATGGAGGTGATCTATTGGCTTGTAGCCAATCAGCACTAGGGGGCGTGTCCACTCATGATGGGGGAGGAGAGAGAGTGAGATTTGAAGGAGGACTGTAGAAAGAGAGATGGCTGAGAGACATTACCAAAAAGAAAAGCTCAGATGAATATCACAGGAAAAAGAAGGGTTATGATCAGGCAAGAGCTTTAGGACCAGCATTAATATTACAAAAAAGCTTTCCAACACCTTCAATTCATTTTTCATAAATCATTATTTTGCTTGGTTTCAGCAATGATAGAGACATTCACTCTTGCATTGTGTGTTTGTGCATTTTAGGGGCGGAGCTGTGTTTGTTTGGGCTGATTTCAAATATCAACAGTGTTTCTCGGAAATCTCTTAATGCAACTTTAATGTCATGAACTTCATCTATAGATAGAGTAAGGCAAAAAGTAATTGAGAAATATGTCTGTTTGCAGATGCTACTTGATATAGTCTTAGCTTGTGCAATTACATTTTGAGAAAGTATACACAAATACTTTTTGAATTTCGAGGTCACAGTTGCTCCGAATCGTATGAAGCATGTAAAACGGGGAATGTACATCATGTTCAACAGCACAAAAACAAAAGCATCAGAATCATTAGTGCCGTACACAAGGCCCGCTCAAAGAAGTCACATCCACTGGAGTGTTACGACACACACTCCCCAAGGACCCCCTTAAAATGCTAATATATGCACAGTGAGAACACCAAAACAACCAAGATGGTGTCATCCCTGACCTTTGCAAACATTATTAAGACTAAACAGTTCAATATTAACTCTGGAATAATATTGCATAAACAGACAGCTATTAATAAAGCAGAGCACACACTGTAGATCATGTTGAATCTGTACTTGGCTACACTAGAGGTCTTGCTGGTGATCTACAGGTACGATATTAAAGTAAATATAGTGTGTGTTCACAGTGACTTTAACACGGTTAAGGAGATTTCATAAAGTGGAGTATCTAAAAACAAAACATATTTTTAAAATCAATTAAATGTATTTAATTAAATACATTAAAAAAATCTAAAACGGCAAAAACAATATGAATTATGAGAAATGCCAGTTAAACATAATAATAATCACAATTAACAATTCCTCCACCAATTAATATTTAAACAATATTACAAAAACACTACATAAAAAAAATTATTCAGTAACACTTTACTTGAAGGGTTATGCATAAGACTAACATGACACCTTCATAATCATGACATGACATATGTTATGGATATGAAGGAAGTTTTATGCATGTTTGTGACGACTGTCAAGTGTCATTCGCTCAGTTATGACATTTTAATGCAAATATGACATTGTTTGAGATGTCTTTGTTATGACACCTTGACATAAACCAATACGTCATAACCTGTCAGTATCTTTGTCATGACAACTTGACATTACTAAGACAACACCACCTGTCTTTAACATGACAATTATCAAACTTAAGAAACCACCTAGCTTCATTGGTTAACATTACATTAAACTGTCAGGTGGTTGGTTTTGACATTGGCAGTCATGATGATGCCATTATAACTTTTTAATGAGAAATTCAATTAGTACCACTGTAGTTGAGGTCACGAAAAATATCCATGACACAGCTATAATGGCCTCATGACAGCTAATGTCAAAGCCAACCACATGACATTTTAACTTCATTTAATGTCAAGTTGTCATGACAAAGACACTGACAGGTTATGATTTATGTGAAGGTGTCATAACAAAGACATCTTAAACAGTGTCATATTTGCATTCAAAATGTCATTATTGAGCGAATGACACTTAATGACAGTTGTCACAAACATGCATAAACCTTTCTTCATATTCAAGACATATGTATGTCATGGTTATGAAGGTGTCATGCCAGTCTTATGCACACCCCTTCAAGTAAAGTGTTACCAGTTATGCTTATATAGAAGTTTGTTCTATTTATTAATCTATGTCTTGACTGCTTTAAAAACTTCTTTAAAAACAACTGAGACTGCAACACTAGAGATGGATATGAAAAGTATAAAAGTATTCAGAGATAATGTTTGGGAACATTATTCATGCAGACAGTCAAACACTTTTAGTTCCCAATACGTTCTCAGACTCGCAGGAATAAATTTAGAACATATTTATTCTCAACAATCCATATGCTATGTCAATTAAATAGAATTTTCCATTGAAAAGTCCTAATTAACTTTGGCAAGCTGAATCTTGAGGACAAGCCATTTCGGCACCATTAAAACATAAAGCCTGCATAAATTGTGCATTGTGATGTGCTGAACGAAATAAACACTAAAGAACCACAAGTAGCAAAATGCAAATGAATTAGTCCATGAAATCTGGTTCAGTCCATTTAAATGTAGTACGTGAGTGTTTTAAAGATGCTAAAAATGAGAGTAAAACATTCATGCCGCATTTTATGAAAGTCATTCTTATGCAGCCCACCCAAAACATTTATGGCCCACCCTAAAGCAAAACCATTAAACCCGCGCTAGGCTCATCATCTGTCTTTATGGATCACATTTCTCAAAGAAATAGCCTTTTATCATACTAAAATCAACAAAACATCATTTCAAATCAAATATAAAAAAAGTTTTCTCAGTTTGCAAATTATGTGGCTGAACTTTTAGAGACTTTAATGCGAGCTAGGTTTCTATTTTTTTTGCAAAAATAAAATACATTGGACTGATTCCATTTTTGGGTGAACCTAATTAATCACGTTTTCAACCAACATATTTCCATGTGCATTTATTAACAGTGTAATATTTTACGAATGATTTTTTGACCCCTATAAACGATCGTTCGCCAAATATCAAGTTTACTTCAAAAGAAAATTGAGATTGTTGCACAACCAGATACAATATAAAGGGTTAGAGCAGTAACAAACACACCACTTCTATCCCCCGTTCCTTTCCATGACAAATTACTGCCTGTTTGTTCAGACCGAAGTGAGGACTGCTCATTAAGCTTGGCTTCATTGGACAATCAATCAACAGGGAACACAGAAATACACCAAGGTCCACTATTCAAATCACCTCGGGAATAAAAAAGAGAGGAAAAAACACCTTGAAACGGCTCTAATTAGAGGACACCATGGAGCTGTGGTTTCTTCAGCTTTGGCCAGTGACATCATTAAAGAGTCATTATAAACACAACGCATTGCTTGGATATGGTTATTGTGAGCACGTTGGAGGTGTAAGACGGCATGCGGAGGCTTTTTGGTAATCATGTGTTTGAATGTGCGTCATAGTTGAAGTCGGCCTACAAGTGACTCACAAGTGCTCAAGAAAGCATGGCTTCGGTGTCCGTCCTTGGATGTGCGCATTAGTTTTAATGCAGACAGCGTGACTCAACACTGAGTCCTCAAACCAGATATAGAGGAACATGACAAAGACGTTTAAGAACATAAAAACAGTGGGTGAATGGGTGAAATATTATTGTGCCTCTTTGAAAAGATGTGACTGAATTGAAGTCCACGAATTCATTACAAAGAGGGATTAATTATTCACAAATATGTAAAAATGGGTCTGGGTCTCTCCCTTCAAAAGTAATAATAATAAAAGCAATAAATAAAATGGATAATTAACTGACTACTATAGTTAGCTAAAACTAAAGCATAAAAACAAATGTCACTTGCTAGTTCAAGTTTTAAAGGATTAGTTCACTTTTGAAAAAAAACTTTTGCTGATAATTTACTCACTCCCATGTCATCCAAGATGTCCATGTCATTCTTTCTTCAGTCGAAAACAAATTAAGGTTTTTGATGAAAACATTCGAGGATTTTTCTCCATATAATGGACTTCAATGGGAACCAAACGGTTCAGGGTCCAAAAGACAGTTTCAGTGCAAACTGCAAACTGTTCAAAGGGCTTTAAACGATTCCAGACGATGAATAAGGGTCTTATCAAGCGAAACGATCACTCATTTAATAAAAAAATAACAAAGTTTAAGTTTTATAAGCTCAATTGGTCGCCTTGCTTTGTTCTGTGATGTGCATTCGTGACCCTCCGGTTCGAATTCGTTTATCAAAATGAACAACTCTTTTTCCGAGTCATTTGGTTCGTTCAACGAACAAAACGAACAAATTGACTTTGAAAAAGATTCGTTCATTTTGATAAACGAGTAAGCACAGCTGCTTAAGACAACATTATAAATTTAATAATGACAATAATATTAACATTAAGACATTATGATTTGATTTTGAATAGTTTTTATGAGAATTACACAAACTTTGCCACTAAATTCTTATGAACCACTAAAAGTACAGACAGACAGAGAAAAAAAAAAACAAATCAAATAAAAAAAAAAGTATGAGAGGGAGCAGAAAAGGCATTTTTCGTAACGCAATGCCTTAAGGGCTTTTCATAAAAGTGCTTTTGCCACACAAAGCTATTGAGATCCATATGTCTGCATTTAGCTGTCTGAGTGGACAATACCTGAGCCCTGGAGGAAGACCGTGGAAATGCTTGTCTAGGAAAACAGATCAACAAATGTACACCAATCTGGAGTAAAGATCCCCCAAAACACAGACGAGCAAGGGCAAGTCTCTAGTGTAACAGAGGAGGTGATGAGAGTGCACTAATGGAAGCCTGTGTGGGAACACTATCGCTCTCTGCAGACTTATATTATGATAACGTGTCGGCAGTCTCGGCAGCGTACAGCATATTTGGGTGTGTTATGTTAAAGGGATACTCCACTTTTTTTTTGGAAATAGGCTCATTTTAACACTCCCCCAGAGTTAAACAGTCGAGTTTTACCGTTTTCGAATGTATTCAGATGATTTTTTGATATTTAGAAGAATATCAGTAACCAGACAGTTTCTGGTCTCATTGACTTCCATAGTAGGAAAAAAAATATATACTATAGAAGTCAATGAGAGCAGAAACTGTCTGGTTACTGATATTCTTCTAAATATCAAAAACATCGGCTGAATAATTTTTTTTTTTCCCATCAACATCACAATCAGTGTTGTAATTAGTAATTAGTTACTGTAATTGAATTACTTTTCCCTTGAAAATGTAAAGTAAGCGATTACTCTTCATTTATCTGTAATTTAATTACAGTTACTTTTGATGTAATTGAGGTAAATACTGTGTATAGATCAATCCGATCTCATAGCGATTCATATGCATTTTATGAGGTGTCTAAATTGTATGACCGCACTCGTACAAATTTGTATGAATTATTGTAAAATATGTATAAAAAAAATGTCATGAGATCAGACATAAAACAATAGTGGGTTTAACATCAAAATGTATTGTCTGATGCTAAAAAGTAGCCTATGTTTTTATAATGTAAACTTCTCCACCTTGGTCAGTTTAAGGATAATTCATGCAATATTTATAGTATTTTTTTGAAAGAATTAAAACAGATTCATGTCTATCCTTGTATTATTCAGCTGGTTGAGATTGATATGGGATTTTGAAAGTAATTAGTAATTAAACGTAATTAAATACTTTTTAGAGAGAGTAATTAGTACAGTAATCTAATTACACTGTTCAAGAGGTAATTAGTAACTAGTAATTAATGACTTTTTTAGAGTAACTTACCCAACACTGATCACAATTTTAGACTTAGAGATACAGGTCCTACAACTGGTCATGATTAAATAAGCTTTTTCACAATTTGTATGGTCCTGTAGTGTAGGCCAGACTATGGTTATATGAAAATAATAATACTCATGATGAATAGTTAAGTAGCATCATGTCAGCAAGAGATCAGCATGACTTTTAGATAACAACAGCCAAGCAGGACCACAATTTAGATTTTTAGAAAAAAAGTTAAATTGAAAGGAAATTAAATATTGTGTAACTTTAGGCAATATTGTCAATTAGTCTGCTAACAAAAAAAGTGGTATTTGGTAACTGGATGTATAAATATTTTTGAACAAATTGGTTGAGTGAATAATACAATGATCTGCACGTTTCCCCTACAGAATGTCACAGCGCTAGTTTTTTTTTTTTTTTTTTTTTAGTATAAATATTCCATGTAGTTATTGAATTAATGTAAGGTCTAAAACAAAATGAGCTAATGCTAAAATAGTTTTAGAGGAGCAAGTGTAGCATTTCACTACAGAACATGTCCAATTTTCAAAATGTCAACTTCCCTTGTAGAAAATCCCTCTGAGGCTTGTCTGTCATGGATGATAATGGAGGAGTTTAAATGAGTCATTTGTCCTCTTTCATGTGCATAAGTGACAAAAAAGAGAGTTTATGCATGTTAGAGTGATTCACTCCACACATTGGTGGGTGTCACGTCTGTGTAAACGGCCCCTAGGGTGAACGCTGTAATGGCGCACAAGTGACGTTAGCTCCCTCAATGATTGCTCCATTTCTTCAGAGCTCACATGGCTTTTTATTGTCTCTACAACCCCGAAGGGGACAGAATAAAGCGGTAACACCAACAGCTTTATCACCACTATCGCTGTTCACGCTTGTGTAAGTTTATTTATCAAGCGGGTCCTCTGGGATGGTAATTAGCTTTGTGTCTGTGGTGGCCACTGGGTTCCTCCTGATATTGGGTTTGTGAGCTGTAAAGAGGGTCATTAAGCAACCGGGTCAGTGAGAAATGTACCTGTGTTGACCTTGGACGTGACCCGCGCCAAGTCAATTCGTCTAGGGTGGGGGATGGGAGCGGAGGGCTGGCGGGGACTGTTTTTACGTCGTTCCGAGAGTTTGCTGAGTTTGGAGAGGGGGGCGAAGATGCCTGGAGAGTGTCAGAGAGAAATCATTTTGTTAGCAACTGAGGACAGATAAGAAAGCAAGACCTGAATTGTAAGCGGATAAAGAATTGAAAAACATGAAAACTGCCAATGACAAATGCCCAGCTGATAAAAAAAATGAAAATAAGGGGTTGGGTATCACCAATGACCTTATGATATGATCATCCACATTGGGCTAATTGTGATACATATGTGAAGATTCTATAAAATTTGTGTGAAATAATGTGAAAAAGCAATGCGTGCCAATATCGTAATTATGGCAAACTTTTGTCCGAACATGTGCCACATGAATAAAAAACACAATGCAAGGATTTAAGGATCATTGTAACATTTTTAGAGAACCTATCATTGTATATAACAATACATGATTGTGTCAAGCATGTGACCTAGTGATGCACTGATGTGAAAATTGTGGCCGATACCGATAACCGATATTAATATTGCTGTTATAGCCGATACCAATATTTACCGATGTATAGAAAACACATAGCGAGGATTAGGGCTGCACGATATTGGCAAAAAATGACATTGCGATATTTTATTTTTCTCCAAAAATAATTTCACCAGATGACTTGAATTAGGCCTGTTGGAACGAATTCCGAAATTTGAATATAATTTGAATATATAAAAAAAAAAAAAAAAAAAATCAATACTATTCGGATGCTGAAGTTACTGTTCGAATATTGCTTATCATGTATATTTTAAAAAATTGTCTTTTATATGCAATCTTGCCTTTTCGCCGCCTTGGCTTACACGCATTTGAAAACGAAATGCCTTTGTTTCGTCTGATGAACAATAAAGTTTTTGAATCGTAACACAAGTGGGCACGTTATCCATGGTGTATAATCATAACAACTGTCAAAAATGTTTAACAACGTAAAAAAGCGCCCCCCAAAGCACATGTGAAGCGAAAAGCGCAAATATCTCAACGGATTCGGTGCGCATCGAGCTTGTTGGAACCGTCTAGTCAAACTAAAAAGAACGATAAGAGTTTCGGAATTTTTGGTGGTGTTTTCGTGGAGATATCAGCCGAAAACCATCAGAAGCGCTTCAACCATAGTCAGCATGAAGAAAATGTGTATTTGATGTCCCTCTAGTGGACTGAACGTGTAACAACAACCACATAGTGGCATTGGCGATCCATAAGCATGTGCAATGTCGTAAATATTAATTATAAGATAAATTTTAGCATTTAATATTTGAATAATATTTGAATATTAAATAAAACAAGGAATTGAATTTGAATAGTATTGTAGAGGAAGATTGACAGCCCTACCTTGAATAGCTTTGTTTGGAAAGAATGAATCATTCTAGAATGACTCGGGTGGTTTTGATATGGAGTAAATCCACATAGAAACAAATATTAATAGAATGTTAACTAATGTAGTTAACTAGAATTTAATAAATGGAACCTTATTTGTAAAGTGTTTCCGATTTATGTCTCTTGAGTTCAGTGTTGGACAGATCAGTTGTTTTAACCATTCATTAAAGTGAATCGGTTCAAAGGAGTCATTAGTTCGCGAATCGGACTTGTCATTAACTAGTTTGTAAACCTACTATTTATGCTCAAATATCGTCATACCTCACTTATCACAATTGCTGGCTTAGACAAAAACTCAAAAAGACATGATTTATTGCTTGACCTTTTATCACGTTTCACCTGGTAAGCTAGTTAGTAAACATTATGTTTAATAGTTATCGAGCTGGGTTCACGGTATCACATTTGTCACAGTCTGGTTAGCTGGTTAAGACAAAAAATTCTGAGTAACATGGAACAGACATGACTCATCCTAATTGTGTTATACCTGGCTAGCTTGTTGTAATGTAATGTTAGCATTACACTAGTTAGCAAATGATTTAACATAACCTTTTGCAAGGAACTATAATAAGAGAAAAGCATGCACATTTAAACTCTTACCATGTTTAATTGGGCAGGTGAAGTACTGGACGCCAGCTACCGATCCATCATTCTTGCCCACTGGTTGGTGAAGCTCCACCCCTGCCCAAAGACCCCCAGCAAACTCGGTACTACCGCAAAACCGCAGAGTCCCGACCTTCCAAAACAAACCAGAGGGTAGATTAAACTAAGATTTACACATTTCCGTAAAGCATTTAATCCTGGGACCACGAGAGCATCCTGCAGAAACAGTAGGAAACAGAGGGGGGACAGTGTGAGTAATAGTTTTCCGGCCGCGTGGGCTGCCGAGGTGATAATACATGTTCAATAAACCCGTTTCATGCTCTCTTTATCTCGCTCTGTACTCCGGAGGGCAATGGAAAGTGATTACTTCTTTACTCCAGAAACAAACAAGTGCATCCACACAGAGCAGCACATATTTAGGCTCAGTCGACAGGCCGTCCTTGTTTTTGTATGCGCCGACATTCATAAACAGGCAAATTAGTTTGGAAACAAAATAATGTTAAAAGTAAAATGGGGATCAAAGAAAGCCAGCGGCGCCAAGGATCCCTGAAGATAATGGGGTTTTGATTAGCCAATCTGTAGATTCCCGGCACTCTGCTTACTTTAGTCCCAATGCGGTGGAGGATTTTATTAATGGATAAATTGTTGTCTAGGTATGCGAGTGCGAGAGCAGGTCAAAAAACTACAAAAACATGTAAAAGAAATATTTCTGCACGGAGAAAGCAGAGCATGCACTCTAGTCTCTTCACTCCCGCCATTATCCTTACCCACTGCAAATGGGTTTGAGAGCCCCAGCTGATTCCCTGCTCATTACTGGTGGGCATGTAGGACAGATTTGATTGGGTGGCAGCTTTAGGATACTATTCACTGACATTTTAGTTCTTTGCTAGGAGCAGTGCATGAAGTGATTTCTTTCTGACAACTCTCATTTTGTGGAACATGTGTGGGGGTGTGCGCCTGTTTCTATTAAATCTGATTTCTCAACGGCTTCGATCAATATCAATCACAGCAAACCTGTTATGTTCGAACACTAGCATCCGTAACCCCTGTCCTTATATTATATGTGAGGACCAGGAAGTACACACATTTCCTTCATTTTTGAAGCAGACAGATGTACATGTTCTCCCAACATACACTACCGGTCAAAAGTTTTAGATCAGTGAGAATGAAGTCTCTTGTGCTCACCAAGGCTGCTTTATTTGATGAAAAAAAAGACAAACAGTAATATTGTGAAATATTATGACAATTTAAAATGACTGTTTTCTATTTTAATATATTTTAAAATGTCAACATTACTGTTGCTGATTACACATCAGTTTTCAGTGTCACATGATCCTTCAGAAATCATTCTAATATGCTGATTTTATGCTCAAAAAACATAAATTATTATTTTCAATGTCGAAAACAGTCGTGTACCATTTCCCCCCCAAATTCTATGATGAATAGAAAGTTCAAAAGAACAGCATTGATTTAAAACATAATCTTTTCTAACATTATAAATGTCTTTACTGTAACTTTTGATCAATTTAACTCATCCTTGATGAATAAAATCTTTTCAAATTTTTCTTTCCCCCAAAAATAAAAAATTAATTTTTACTGACCCCAAACTTTTGAATGGTAGTGATTAATGTTACAAAAGCTTTCCATCTCAGATCAATTCTGTTCTTTTGAACTTTCTATTCATCAAAGAATCCTGAAATAAAAAAGTAAAAAAAAAACTGTTTTCAACATGGATAATAGTCATAAATGTTTCTTGAGCATCATATTATAATAATTTCTGTAGGATCATTGAAGACTGGAGTAATGATGCTGTAAATTCAGCTTTGATCACAGGAATAAATTACACTTCACTATATATTCACATAGAAAACCGCTGTTTTAAATTGTAACAATATTTCACAATATTACTGTTTTTTTGTGCATTTTTAATCAAATAATTGCAGCCTTGGTGAGCAGAAGAGACATTTAAAAACAAAAAATCTTACCGTTTGACCGGTAGTGTACATACACACACAAACAGATTGGGTTTCCATGTTTTCTGTGGACTTTATGAGATAAATGTCCAAATGTTTCCAAATGCTTTTTGAGGCCACTATATTACATATACATATAAATAAAATATGTTTGCTCCTGAACAGCAGTGCTCATTACACGCTCACAGAAATCCAGAACTTATGCAGTACCTTTTGACCAGCGATGACCACTTTGTCTCCAAGGTGAAGGCCCATACTTGAAAGCTGGGCACGAGCTTTGTCCGAGAGGACACCTGGAGGTCTGGCAGGCAGGAGAGGGAGAAGGAGAGTGAGGGGAGAGTCGGGTCTGGGCAGGACGTCCCGGAGCAGAGTGCGCAGCTCTTTAACCTGGACTGAGGCGTCAGCCATTTCCACAGGCATATCTACAGGGTCTGGAACAACATCAGCCGGACACTGGCCCTTGTCATTCTAGAGAAACACATACAGGTTTAAAACAGATGCTATAAAACATAAAGCATCTTAGACAAGTGTTGGGCCACCAGAGGAGCATCATAGAATTAAAGAATGAAAGTGATCTCTCAGAACAACTTAGTATTGATTTGCAGGATGGATTTTCCTTAAATTGTTCACCCGTCTTATTTATATCACAAATCCCAAGAGCCATCTTTAGGAAAATAGCTAACAAGCTTCTCATAATGCAAGTAGTTAAGCTGCAGTCAAGCAACTCTTTTAAAAAAGCATTTCGATTCACTAACAGCTACTAACATAAAGTGTCTAACTAGATTAAAAGCTATTTAAGGAGAAACATCTTTTTAATTATATTACAACTGATTGTATTTTCCTGACGATCTCAATTTGCACGGCTGCCTCAACCTCAAACACATAATCAACACTAAATAAATCCCAAAATAATAAATATACAACTAAAAAATATATTAACATCAGTGTTTTAACTAAATGTATGCATTTCTAAATATTATATTATTTATAGGCAGGGGGATGTGGGTAGCAGTTGACTCTAAACGAATTACGTAAATACATTTAATTGAATAAACCCATTCACTAAATGAATGAGACTTCCCAATGCTTCCTGGAACAGAGAGGATCTTCTAGAAGAGCGTGTTTGATTATTACCGCCGATTTCTCCCGGGATCCACAACATGAGATACAAAGCCAAGCAATGTAGTGTTTTGTCATGCCACATCTCTACCTTTGAGGTTAAAAGCTTCTTCTTGGAAAAGCTACACTATTTTGTAAACCGTTGAACTGTCAGGTTCTTAAAAATTGAGAAATATTGCTTCTTTTAGCCAACTTTTGACTTTTGCGTTAACATACACGCCACTTTTAAGTCAAGTGGCGTGTTATCTATACGCATTTTGAGCTATCCACACCTAAACGAACCATCATCTTTTTCGTTAAATGTCCGAGTGATTCCGCATGTAGCTATGTACACGTCGTTAAAAGTCCGAGCGGAACGAAGCAAAATGTAGATCTAAATCTGGGGAGTGATATTTTTTTCCTAGGATGGTAGGGGAAGACTCATAAATGGTATTAACCCCAGCGATGGGTAGATTTAGGGACGGGGTTGGGGTAGGTCATATATTTATATAATGTAACGTTCATAAACACGCTGAAAAGCGATTATGCATGTTGATAGCACGGCAAAAATGGATATTCGAATTGGCGTGTCATACATACGCCATTTCATGAGATCAGTCATAATGATATGAGGCAGTGTCTGAAAATAGGCTAATAATACTGAGGTGGGGACTATTTTCAGGCACTGCGTCAAATCATTTAGCCCGCTGCACTCATGGTACGGCAGTAAAGTGTCTTGATAATTACGCAGGAACGAGAGTATAGTTCCTAACCATATCAGGCTAGAAAATCGCAACTTTACGTTTTCAGTCGGTCTTAGTGCACAATGTAACTACAGAAGAGTCAAGTTTTAAATAGGAAAAATATCGAAACTATTTGGTCTTTTTTTTTTTTTTTTGAGAAATGCTAATGGTCTTGTCCACTTCAATGATGTATGCTAAGCTATGCTAAAAGAGTTACCGCCAGAACCGGAGATCGGCTGAATGGATTCGAAAACGGACAAACTCAACAGTTTAACTCTGTAGCGGCGCGTGGACGTCATATTTTTACGTCTGCGCTTCTTTATTTATTTATTTTTTGCATGTTCCCGGCGGTACAGCTTGCCACACACACGTGGGAGACCGAAACATTGCAGAATAGAGGACGAAGACAACTAGAAGTGAATGTGCTATCCATTAAATGAATCACACACAGTAAACAAACCCTTAAGAAAAAAAATTTTGCAATTTAGACGCGCAAACTGGGTGCCGGTGTGGTGAGACGTACAAGCTCGGGCAGATTCGGCTTGAAGTCGTTCCCGGACGCGGCGCCGGGCGCGTTGTTACAAAAAAAAGGCATACACACTGCCAGCCACAGTCTTCCTGGTCTTGCGCACCCAACGGGTCATTTTTGCCGTGCGCACATTCGCGCTCGTGCGGACGTGTCGGGTATAAACCAGGCTTTAACTCCGTGTCAGCACGCGCTCTGATCAGTAGGTGAACTCCGCCTCCGCCTCCGTTTCCCTCCTCAGCTGATATTAATATTTAAACATTCTCTATGATAAAAAATGTTTGTGAAAAATATTTTAATAACACGGTTTTGGCGGTTGTAGAGTTATGATGGTGTTCAAATACATAACATTAGACTAACGTTAGCCAGCTTATAGTATCTTGATTCAGTATGCTAGTATTTATTTGAGATATTGTTTTTTTATTAATTGAGCAGCAGAAAAAATATTCTTTATATTAGTCGTCCAATTAGTCATTAGATTAGTCGACTAATCAATAAAATAATCGCCCAACTAATCGTTTAGTTAATAATCGTTTACCCCAGCCCTACCTATTTCCCAAAAAGAGTGGAGTATCCATTCAGCTTTTTAGTATTTTAGGGGTTCCAAATAGGTAGCGCTTTAGAACCTTTTAAGGTTCTATATAGAACCTTTTCTTCTAAGAGTATAGATTAAAATATTCATCAGTATGTCACATCAGCCCCCTCCAGACAAACAGCTCAACGCTTGCTGAAGCACGGCCGGACGCCATTTTTTAAATGTATTACACAGCCAACTGCCTGAGTAGTGGACTTCTCTTCAGCCACCGAGCTGGAACCAAACACGGAAGACGGCCAAAACAAATGTGTTGTCCTTGACATGGCTTGGCTAGTGAGCAGTAACTGTGGCTGTTTTGTTTTTCCTCAGCCCATTGGCTCTCTGCAGGCTTTAGACCTAATGTGCTTGTCCATTTCGACATGCTCATTAATATGTGGGTGGGGGTCCATGGTTGCGACATCTATTTTGAAAGCCTCTCTTCACATCAAGAAAAGCTAAAAGGTTTGGATGCACCACACATTTCTTAGATGGCAGGGTGAGTAGGAGTTGTTTTCCATCTTTTGACACATATCAGTGTACAGCTCCAGACAACTGGAAAGTATAGGGCTCTCAATTTGTAATGGGAACATAGATAAACAACACCGCTGTGTGATGTTGTGCCTCATGCAGCTCCATACATCAGAGCGTGAGACAATGGCACTAAGGAGCTACCTACCTAGAAAGCACATTAAAGGGATAGGTCACCCAAACATGAACACTCTGTCATCAATTACTCACCATCATGTCATTCCAAAACCATTAGACTTTCAATTATCTTCGGAATACAGATGAAGATATTTTTATTGAAGTCTGAGATTTCACTGTCCCTCTATTGAAAGTCTATTCGCATAAACCTCTGATGTTTCAAAACATTCATTAAGACAACATAAAAGCAATCCATATCTGGAACAAGCGGTTTATCCAAGTCTTCAAAAGAGACACGATCGCTTTACATGTGATTTAATTCAGGCTTTTATCTGCATATAAACATTGATCAGCGAATTAACAACACAGAGCACTTACATTTGGTAAACGTGTATGTTGAGTTTCCGCAAGAACCGTGAGATTTGTTCTTATGCATCAAACATGTACGGTTGAGCTTGCGTTTATTTGAGTGCACTCTGAGCGACTAAATAATGTCTATCATTTGCATTGGCTAATAAATTCTAAGATTTGACTCGCCAGGGTGTATGTTAGATGCTAAATATAGTTTAGCATAGATAGTTTCACTCGCTGAACACTGATTTAGCACTTGGGAGTTTTTTTCTTTCCATCATGCAATCTGTAGATTCTGTATTATTTCAGTACAGCTCCTGTATTTGACCATACACTCTAGTGTGAAGGTGTTGGTTTCTTCGGTAGTGGGCAGAACTAATGCGCAAATTGCAATCTCATTGGTTGGCGCTCCTCTATTACCGGTGTTCTGACAATTCATGCTACCCATCGAGATTTGCTACTTACCGGTTATGCGCATGTGCAGACTCCGTTTTTTTTTTTTTTTTTTTTTTTTTTTACAAAAGGTACATTTTCCTGTTATAATGTATAATTTCCCTTTAAAAAATGCTTACTATCATATGAATATTTGTACGGTCAGCCAGCTGAAAAGGAATAACTGAAAGTTTCAGTTACTATGAGGAAAGGTGCTTTGACAAGTCAAAGATGAATATTTTATGATAATTTTTACTTTTCACATCGTTTTAAAAATAAAAACAGTAGTCTACAGTATACAGTAGCTACTCATAACTTAGAATTGTATTATAATTGTATTTCATACGACTTTAATCGGCATTCTGTGATCAATTCGCCCTACGGTAGCATTTTTCGACAAGGCAGCAAAAATTGGCAGAACACAGTTCCTGTTCTGATTTCAGCAAATCAGTTGGAGCGAACATATATATATATATTTACAGTCTATGTAGGAAACCCATTCATTTCAATGTTGCACCGCGCAAGAACGTTTTGTTGCTTCGTCGACCAAAAGCGCAAGTGGATCTAGCTAGATCGGAAACAAAACAACAGGCACGCCGCACACACTCGGTTGGGCTTGCAAACCGGCCAAATTTAATCGTTTGACAGCACTAATATATACACACACACACACACACTATATATATATATATATATATATATATACTGTATATATATATATATATATATATATATATTAGTGCTGTCAAAATATTAAAATATTTAATCGCGATTAATCGCATTAATAATGTCATAGTTAACTCGCGATTAATCGCACATTTTTATCTATTCTAAATGTCTCTTGATTACTTTTTGTTACATTATTTTTTTTCTCATTTTAATGCTCTTATCAATATGGAAAAGTGGATTGGCTTGTTTAGTGCAAATGCTTTTATTATTATTATTGAAAATAACATTGGAATAGTGTTCAATTTCACACTAACATATACAAATAATCTCTCACACAATGTACGTGGACGTACTGCGATGATTATCGCTCAATTCACAACGACAAAACACAGATCACTTTGGTCTTGTCAATGGGACAATATGGCAACTTTTTAAAAGTAAACTTTCCATTCAGAATCTTAGGGCATCCATTTCGGCGTCTCGCGCTCGTCATCCACTCAAAACGTAACGTTACTATTTGGCCGGCTCGCAAGCCGAAACGAGTGTGTGCGGCACAAAACGTCCTCGTGCTGCGCTCTGATACCCATTCATTTCAATGGCTTGCGCCGCGCGAGGACGTTTTGTTGCTTCTTCGACCAAAGCGCAAGTGGATCTAGACCGGAAACAAAACAACAGGCACGGCGCAAACACACGTTTCGGCTTGCGAGCTGGCTTTGAGTGGATGAAGAGCGCGAGACGCCGAAATGGATCGGACGCATGCCGCGTCCTGTTGCAAAACCATGTGAAAAAACTACAAAGTTTGCAGATTTAACGATAGACACTTTTACTTGATTAACGTTCAAACATCAGCTATTATTTAATCAATATAAAAAAAAATAAATCAAGTTAAAACTCACACATCGTGCAGTTCTTCTACCAAGAGTTGATTCAAAATTGAGCTCGCGCGATCAGGGTGTGCGATACCTGGAGTTGTCCTAGGCGTGGCGCTGCGCTTCTCGTCCGGTGTGAGACGCCCTTTAGGGTTAGACCACTAGGAGGCGCCTTCTGGCCCATATATATCTGTCTCATATTAACACTAAAGGGTGCCATGTGCATTGGATGTATACGCATTGTCAAAAGCGTCAGTATATGACGCCCTAGGTTGAGAACGGGCTGGATATATATAGTATATATAGTATCAGTCTGACGATAAGACACAATAAAATGTATATCCAATGGTGATTCTATTGCCAAGGTCATTTGCCTAATTTGGCTAGCTTACCAAGTGACAATTAAATTTGCATTAAAACACTACAGTATAGGGCATACATCTTTAGACATGCTAATGCTTGCATTTAGCATTTCTTTTCACATTGTTAGCTTAGCAACATGCTAACATCAACCTTTCCAATGTGGAGTGGTTGCCTACTCCAAATCACTCACATGAAGCTCACATGATGTGTGCAGTGATGTAAAGTTCATCATCAGCATAGCTGCTACATAGCTCACATAATGTGCCTTGATTTTTTTACACTAATTAGTTTGTCCACAAACTAGAAGCACTGGTCCGATCCATTGTTTCACAGTTGTAAAATAAATGAATGAGACAGAACAACAACAAACTACAGACCGCAACAACAACACACTTAGTGCTTATGCGATAGGGTTAAAAAATACCCACATCTCTCTGTATCACAGGAGAGAAATAACTCAAT
>NW_024121666.1:2682836-2897836 GCF_016745375.1 Pimephales promelas
CACTGTATATTCAAATATTCCAAAAATGACTAGCCTTGCAACGTTTAATGATGTTAAACGCTTCTAAATTGATATTAATCATTCTAACTTTATTTAAAACGGAGTATTCATTGATATTGTCAATTTATTAATGTTAAAGTATGAAGTACAGAGAGTACACGCAGTCTAAAAATGCTGGGTTGTTTTAACCCAACTTTGGGTCAAATATGGACAAACCCAAACATTGGATTAAAAATGTAATTAAAAAATGTAACCCAATGGCTGGGTTTGTCTATATTTTACCCAAAGTTGGGTTAAAACAACCCAGCAATTTTTAGAGTGTGTAGGCTATAGGGTTAGGGCTTCATTTGGTTTAGGATTAGTTGCATGTAATTATGCATAATTTATAGTTATAACATGTATGACACTAAAATAAAGTGTTACCAGTGTTTCTTATATGTAATAATTGTATTCCGTAGGTAAATACAAAATAATTACACAAAAGAGTAAAAAAAAACAAACTTTGTGTGCCTCTAATTTAAATTGCTGGCTGATTGGATTATTGCATCTAAGTAGGAATTGAAGTTAAGGCAAATTTAAGTTTACTACTGAGGTTTTATTAAACTTTTTGCAAAAGTTAAAAAGACAGTTGGCATTAAATACGTGCAAAACAGTTCAGCATTTTTTTTTTTTCGATTTCCGTATTAATGTTGTGGTCTTCATATGCATTCATTTCTTATAAGAGGTTTGTTTCTTGAAAAACACAAATTGTTGCAAGCCCACAGCGGTGATACTGTGGCTCATTGCATCACCGCGGCTACTATCTAAGCCTGCTGCTGTCAGGGAGGGTTGTGGGCTTTCCCATGATTCACCGTGAGTGTGTCACCCTGTCGCTCTGGGGGTCAAGCAGTCAAGAGGGCGGCACGCGGCGTGATTCATTAGTCTGTGATGATGGGAATTTGTAAAATGGCTATACAGTGGGTGGCTAGGGGGACTGCAGCAACAAAGACCAAAAATGAATCACACAGTGTGTTTAATGTACGGTGAAAGTCAGAGTCGTCTTAATCCAGAGTTTCTTCATGCTCCGATTGTGACATCACCATGAAAGAACGGCTTAATCCTAATGCTTTTCTTTCTTCTCCACAGAAGTACAGAGTAGACATGCCTGGTTCTAGCAGTGCCTTTATCCCGACGATTAATGCCATAACCACCAGTCAGGACCTGCAGTGGATGGTTCAGCCCACAGTGATCACATCCATGTCTAACCCGTACTCTCGGCCTCACCCGTACGGCCTGTCGGTGTCCAGCGGCCCGAGTCTCCTCGGACACACGGCTCTCACCCGGCCCGGGGTCATCCGCTCCATCGGGGACGCTCGAGGTCGACGCAAGCGGGATGAGCAGGTTAGCCTTTAACGTATTGTACAAAAACACTTTACAATAAGGTTCATTAGTTAATGCGTTAGCTAACAATGAGCAATACATTTGTTACAGTATTTACTAATCTTTGTTGATGTTAGTAGTTCACAGTGCATTTACTAATCTTTGATTTTAATGATGTATTTGTTTATGTTGAAATTAATTTAACCAAGATTTAATATTGTTCATGTTAGGTAACTAATGTTAACCAATGAAGCTTATTATTGCAAAGTGTTTTTTAACATCTATTGAATCATTGAATTATGACACTTTTTGGAGTGGATTTACAGCAAAAATGTTGTTTGTTTCATCATTTTGCAACATTAATATGTTGTGCTCTTGTTTTATTACTGTGCAGCTGCTTTGAAACAATCTTTATGGTGAATTCAGGTCGATTAGGAGAGTTTTTCCAAGTCATCTTAAAGGTATAGTTCACTTTGAAATTAATGTTTGGTATGTTTTATCTTACCTCAAGGGTATCCAAGATGTAGGTGTCTTTGTTTCCACAGTAGTTTCAATTTTGATATTTTTAGGTCAAACCGTTCTTGTCTGTCAGTCATATAATGGAGGTCTATGGTCACCACCTCAAAGAGCATGCACACACTCTTAGAAGAAATGGTTCTATTTAAGAACCAAAAATGGTTCCATCCCCCGCTTCATATATGGAACTCCAAAATGGTTCTATATAGAACCATTTTTTTTGGTAAAAGGTTCTATTGGCCAAGTATGGAACCCCAGGGTTCTATATAGAACCCAGAGGAACCCTTTTAAGAGCGTATAGAACCTTTTAGGGGTTCCAAATATGTAGCGCTGATAGAACCTTTTAAGGTTCTATATAGAACCTTTTCTTCTAAGAGTGCAGAGAAGTCCAGATTAAACACGATTTAATGACTCGTAAATGTAAGTACACATTGATGGCCTAAGACACGAAACGAGCAGTTTGTGTGAGAAAACCAACAGTATTTATATCGTTTTTAACTCTTGTAACCACAGCCACGTCCAAACCGTTTGTTTCGTGTCTTAGGCCATCAATGTGTACTTGCATTTACGAGTCATTACATCATGTTTAATTTTGACTTCTCTGTGCATGCTCTTTGAGGTGGTGACCATAGACCTCCATTATATGACTGACAGACAAGAACGGTTTGACCTAACAATATCAATATTGAAACTACTGCGCAAACAAAGACACCTACATCTTGTGTGAGGTAAGCTAAAACATACCGAAAATGTATTTTAAAGTGAACGATCCATTTAATGGCAAAAAGTGTCCCAATCGCCCCGACTTCATAAGCAAATGACTTTTTATCTAAAATGCAAGGATTGATTTTTTTTTCAAATCACAAAGATTTCTGACAAACAACTGGGAAATCTCACTCCTAGTTCTATCTGCAGCTCACCCCCGAGGAAGAAGAAAAACGGAGAGTCAGGCGAGAAAGAAACAAACTAGCGGCGGCAAAATGTCGGAACCGCAGAAGAGAACTGACCGATATGCTGCAAGGGGTGAGCTTTCTAATGCCTTCACAAACACACACACATTTTATACACAATGGGAAACATGTTTACCAAATACCCCAAATGAACTGCCCACAAATATTGTACTTATTTCCATGCAATTCTCAGTGGTTTATTCGCCATAAGAAGACACGTTTCACGACCACAGAAGACCAGTGTTGTCTGGCAGGCTCGGGAATGCCCCGAGTCCCAGACAATGCTGGCCGTAATTGAACTACATAGCTTTCTAATGGCATCTCGCTGGCTGTCAGACCTGAAACACGAGGGAAGAATGTGCTACAGGGGGTTGGAGCGAAGCAAACATCTGATATTGTTGGAAAAGGAAACCGCAGCTAACCATCAAACCCCACTCACTGCTATCTTCCCTCATCCCTTCCCCCCACTCTCTCATTCCTCACCAAATAAGGAACCGTGTCTCCTGCGACAATAACTAGAGCCTTTCTTCTAATGAGTTTCTTTCTTTGCAAATTTAGCATTTGCTTTCATTCTGGTTTCCTTCTTCCTCATAGCCAAATTAATGAATCTTATCTTTGACAATCTAGTCACATCAGTCTTTGAACTTTCTGGAGGTTTGGACGGTGGTTTCGAAACACTTGTTTTTGTGTCAAGCCTTCCGTGTTACAAAGGAATGTGAACAGCTTCAATTTATTTGGGAAATGCTTGCTTGCGTTTATAAGTGGGCGTTCCTTTAATAGTGCTAAAGTGTTCTGAGAGTCAAATCTGGAAAACGTTTGCGTTTTTATGATTACACTAAGCCATAACAGGCCAATCAAAAATAACCCAATGATATTACAACTCAAAATATGACTTTCACATACCCAAAACAGTCACTTTTATGACAAATGAAAACCACTATTAGTGTAGTGATCACAAAACTTAACATCTAGCACAGTTGTATCATTGACTGTGCTTGATGTTAGATAATTTTAGGACACCATTGGGTCACCTGGTGGAGTTTTAGGACACCATTGGGTTACTTGACAGAGTTTTAGGACACCATTGGGTCGCCTGATGGAGTTTTAGGACACCATTGGGTCACTTAATGGAGTTTTAGGACACCATTGGGTCGCCTGATGGAGTTTTAGGACACCATTGGATCACTTGATGGAGTTTTAGGACACCATTGGATCACTTGATGGAGTTTTAGGACACCATTGGGTCACTTGATGGAGTTTTAGGACACCATTGGATCACTTGATGGAGTTTTAGGACACCATTGGGTCACCTGGTGGAGTTTTAGGACACCATTGGGTCACCTGATGGAGTTTTAGGACACCATTGGGTTACTTGACAGAGTTTTAGGACACCATTGGGTCGCCTGATGGAGTTTTAGGACACAATTGGGTTACTTGACAGAGTTTTAGGACACCATTGGGTCGCCTGATGGAGTTTTAGGACACCATTGGGTCGCCTGATGGAGTTTTAGGACACCATTGGGTCGCCTGATGGAGTTTTAGGACACCATTGGGTCGCCTGATGGAGTTTTAGGACACCATTGGGTCGCCTGATGGAGTTTTAGGACACCATTGGGTCGCCTGATGGAGTTTAAGACACCATTGGGTCGCCTGATGGAGTTTTAGGACCCCATTGGGTCACTTGATGGAGTTTTAGGACCCCATTGGGTCACTTGATGGAGTTTTAGGACCCCATTGGGTCACCAATGGCAATGGGTTGGGGATATTCAAATGAATTAACCAATCATTAATACCATTGATCAGCTCTACCAAACGTGGATAATTTTCCACTAAGCACATTGTTATTATGTTTTGATTGATACTGTGAAGCTGCTTTGATGATCTATATTGTGAAAAGCACTATACTGGACTTGACTTGATTGGTAGAATATAAAATATGTCAATACAAGAATTTCAATATGTCAAACCTTTAAAGGCATGGTTCACCCAAAAAGGAAAATTCTGTCATCATTTACTCACCCTATTGTCGTTCCAAACCCAACAGACTATTGTTAATCTTTGGAACACTAATGAAGAAGATATTTTTGGGATAAAATCGAAGAGCTTTCTGCCCAGCTTTGACGCCAACTACTACTTTGATGTTTCACAAAGTAACCCAATTAGGCAGGAAACCCAACCCTGGTGCAGCCCTCGTATAGGCTTACGTTAAAGTCCTGAATATAGACGTTTGGGGAAGGGGTCTTGACTAGGGTTAGGTTAGAAACCACCAAGCCAAAAGAATACCAGGCAAAATGCAGCATAATCATTCTTTGGATTTCTTTTTTTCATTCAAGGAAACCGAGAAGTTGGAGGAGGAGAAAGCCGACCTCCAGAAAGAAATCGAGACCCTGCAGAAGGAAAAGGACAAGCTGGAGTTTATGTTGGTGGCGCACAACCCTGTGTGCAAACTTCCCCTCGAAGAACGCCATCAAAACCTGCACTCCCAGCAATGTGCACCCCTTCCTCTGACCATGCGCTCCAACCTGGGGCCCCGGGGCCCGATGCATACCCTCAACCCGGTGGTGGTCAAACAGGAGCCTCTGGAAGATGACGACGACGATGAGGATGAAGCAAAAACCCAGCACTCAGTCATCAAGCCCATCTGTCTAGGCGGAGGCATGTACTGCTCTGACGGAGACAGTCTGAACACTCCTGTAGTGGCCGCTTCTACCCCGGTGTCCACCCCGAACCACCCCAGCCTCATCTTCACGTACCCCAGCATGCTGGAGCCCGAGAGCCCATCGCCCTCGTCCGAGTCCTGCTCCAAAGCCCACCGGCGGAGCAGCAGCAGCGGCGACCAGTCCTCAGATTCACTCAACTCGCCCACCCTGCTGGCGCTGTGAACCGGAGAACTGGACTTTCCTCGTTCCCGTGGGACTAGCCGAGAACCCTGAAGGGCTAATTCGCTCGTTTTATTCGAAGAGAGTTTTTGTCGTCGTCGTTTAAATGTACGTGGTGGGGTTTTGTAACGAAGAGGAAAAGATCGCCTGTTCGGAAGACCTCGACTAATGAGGGGGGATTGCTTGAAAATTGCGTTCTTGATAGGTACAGAATCCGACATTGGACACTACGCCCCCAAAACGTCATTATCCTCGTGTTTGTGTGACGTGTGAATATTGTCGCATCGTGTTTTGTCTCTTGCTGTTTATAATATTAAGGGGTTCACTGGATGAGCCTGACTGCTGAGTGTCGAAAGAACCATCTTGTGTAATAAAATGCTGACCTTTGTTGATGTTTTGTATATGCGGCACAAGCACTAAGACAATTTGCCAAATTTACATAGCTTCTGTTATGTAAAGTACAGAGAAAAAACGTACACTTTATAGCATCAGCGAATCTACTGTCAGGGATTTTTGTCTGTGAGCCATACAAGCATTACTAGAAGCAATTGCACGCAGAATATAACGGTGTACATGAGGGAAACTCCAGCCATATTAGGCTCCGCCTCTAACCCTGACATGGCAATACCGCTTTTGTATTGGCGCACACTGTGGTTTTCGAATAATAAAAAAGAAGAAAGGAGCAAACTATGTATTACTTTTGTACTTTTATGTCTCGACTGGCCCTTTTTTTCAGGGTACGGGTCAAACCGAATCAATGATATCAGCCACATGAGCACTTCTCCCTGAAACACTGGCTGGCTTTGAGAACAGATGCACTTTGTCAGCAACGTTACAATCGAGTAAGACGCCATTCCTTACAGTGATAAACGGGGAATGCAGAGTGATATTGAAAGTAAGGAATCAGACGCAATATTTTTCTTTGGAAAAAGAGCGATCTCGAGGTTACCGTCGCCTCAGTCGGATAATAACTGAAGGTGAATGGGAGTATTTTGTTGTACAGTACGCAAACGGGGACTTTTTGAAGGACTTTGTTGCTTATTTATGTCAGGAACTTTCAAGGATCTATAAGAGACGAGTTCAGTGTTTGTGAGAGATTCTAGTTGCAAGAAACAATTTAATACCAAAAAAATAGAAAAAAGAAAAAAAGAAAGACAGTGTGCTGTAAACTGTTCTCTGTCGGTCTTTTGAACCCTGTGTATTTTTGAGCAAGCCATCTGTACAGCTTTCTGCTTATCGGTCTGTATTTTCTCTCTTTTTTATTGCTTTAACTGTTGAAAGACAGAAAACAACCTACAAAAACAGCAATATGTAAAGCAGTGTTTGTTCCTCTGGTAATTTAAGTTTATTATAATGATAATAAAAACATTTCCAAAGTGGTATTTTTGGATAGTCGTATTTTGCTTGTGCATTTATTTATTTGTGCACAGTGTTTTGGGTTTGTTGGATATCTCATTGTTGCAGTGTGGTGCTTCTGTGTTCGACCAATCACAAGAAGGTTGAATGAACTTGCTTTATGCTTTATCAGTTATTCATTCATCTCTCGTTTCTGCACACAATCAAAGATGCAGATTTATTCATCATCTTAACCGGTTTTGCTTTATCCATTGCAGTAGTATAAATGACAATTTAAGACATCAATTATATTTGTTTTGATAAATTTCATTAAGGGGGATGAAGACGTAAAGGAAACATGAAGCATGTACATTCAGTTTTACACTTTCTGTTCATAGGTCATCGACGCTTTTTGCTGTAGGTCTGGTTATCGAGATTTAGCAAGCAGCACTTTATGTAAAATAAATAAATAAACGTGTAATTTGGGGGTTTAATTTCACTTGAAGAGTCACTCTATACACATACATTTCAAATGTCCGGACTGATGTTTTGGTTTGCATTCATTATCTTGCATTAGCCTATTATTATGAATGGATGACCCATTGTCTCATTTCACCTGATCAAGTTTTGTATTGATTATGTACGAGGTTGAAAGTGATTTGCCAAGTTTGAGATTTTGGTAAGAGTTGAGTCCATTTAAAAACATTGATGGCTGTTTTGCATTTGTGTGTTGAGCTTTAGGCCAAATTCATGTGTATGTGTGGAAATCTTTTATTTTGAAATAAATATATCTGTTTACATCGGAGATGTGTATTCTGTGTACAGAATTATTGCACATTATAAACTATGATAAACAATTGTGATCAAACTACATTTCCCCCCTCATTTCAGATTTATTGCTTTAAGAATTACGCTTTTTCAGATAATTCTCAGCTCCAAGACTCACTGCTAAAATGACTTGAACACTTGAATAACAGTGATGATGGCCCGATGTTGAACTGTGTGATATTCTCAATAGTTGATTTCAACACTGGAATATTGCAGTGTTTCCAGTATGCTGGTTTGAGCAACATTTACTTTAGAAAGTGCTAATTCTATGGTAAGACTGAAATTATGTGGTAAAACAACTCAAATAAGTTACTCAATGTAAGTCAAGGACGGCTATACCAGTGATGTGAGTTCTGAATTTTATGTATTTCAAATCTAAAATAGGCTACTGATAGTCTAATGTCGGTTTCAGGAAAATCCAGTACTCCCTCATGCAGTGCTCATATAACATTTATATATTATTGGCCATATATACAGTATATTGGCCTACATTGCACTAAGGACAACGAAATGGTAGTATTTAAAATGTATTAACAGTCATCAGGCAGAAATAGCCACTTCACAATGGAGTTATACTGCCACTTAGTGGTTAAAGAGTGTTACATATATGCTTATGACATTTTTCTACGTTCAACATTGCTGTTTATAATCAATAAAGCACTGTAAAAAAATATTGTTGGTTTAACTTAAAAAAGTAAGTAACCTGGGTTGCCTTAAAATTTTAAGTTGATTGAACTGGAAAAAGTGAGTTAATACAATGAAGTAGATTAATTTAATCATCAGAAACTCAAAATATATGTTATCTGAACTAAATAAATTATTTAAGTTGATTTGACAAAAGAAAAAAATGTTGTGATTACTACACTGTAAAAAAATATTGTTGGTTTAACTTAAAAAAGTAAGTAACCTGGGTTGCTTTAAAATTTTGAGTTGATTGAACTGGAAAAAGTGAGTTAATACAATGAAGTAGATTAATTTAACCACCAGAAACTCAAAATAATAAGTTATCTCAACTAAATAAATTATTATAAAGTTGATTTGACAAAAGAAAATATGTTGTGATGACAAATCTTGAAAACATTTTTTTACGGTGAGGTAGGCCTATAATCTAAAATGATTATAAACATATTAGGAATGGTTCTTTTGAAATATGAGAGCTTACTGGAGTGCTGGAGATGTTTAACTCTTCCGGTTCACTAGGTACAAAAATGTTTTAAACTCAATAACGCAATCAATAATAAAAGCCTAAATATTTAAAGAATTACAAATAAAGCCTACTACATCAGGCTTTCGAGAAATGTTTATTTGTTCATCTCTCATGGTGCAGTTGCTGATATGACCAAAAACAGATCTGTAATGGAAATCAATAAGATCTTAAAGGGATAGTTCACCCAAAAATGAAAATGTACATATTTCATATCAGTGGTTCCCATCCTTTTCCAATACATGGCCCACACAACCAAACACGTAAGTCTGCAGCCCACAAAAAGTATTCTCGTCGCTTGATAGACAGTTTCTCTTGGGTGTTTATGCATCTGCATGTGATCAACATCATGTTGAACTTGAACTGTGTCATGTGAGCTCAAAGTCCAAAGCACTGTGAAATTGTTATCAACACTTTATGCTTACCGGAATGGCATCCATGAAGACACACAGTAGCTGAGCATGAACAAGACAAACACCACCACTACCATCTCTGGTGGCTTTTAATATGTGTAACACTGGTTAGGTAGCCTATGTTTTAGCCTACTCGACTTATGACTCGAGTCAAAATCCCTTTTTTATTTGCGTTCGTAGTTCACAATCGAAAAACTACATTTCCCGGAGTTTAGGTATATTTTCCTCGACGTTGATTGGTTGTGGAAAGACACGCCCCCTCACGGTTGTTCCTTGAACTACAAGTCAAGTTTAACGCAGCCACAAGCCGCTCGATAATGTGCCAGTCTCAGCACAGTCACAGACTGTCATTAGTGCTGTTATGATGGCATTAAACTGCGGCACATTCAGTCGGCTTATCTCTGGAGCTCACACCGCGGCTGAGGCCTGCGCACAGCGGGCACTTCAACACACATGTGGGAGATACAGAGTGTGTCGAAGAAGGTATTCCAGTGTCACTCCTGAAGAGAATAGACTGGAGCAGGTGTGTGTGTCAGACTCTGACACAACTCCACAGGTAAGATATAATACATGTCTTAAAATTGCATATTTTAAAACTTAAAAGCGTGAACGTCACAAATTATTATCTGATTGTGTTTGAGATTGTAACTCTTGCATTCGGCTAACATCCCACAGTCTGACTTTCTAATATGTCTGTTTTCACGTGACAACATTTGTACGTTACCGTTTTTCGGGTTTGTTGATGTGTGATCGCTGTTACTTTGTATATAGGCTACTATGAGTTGTTTATTTTCTGTTAGCGTAATATAAAGTATTGTCATGTGTATAAAGTAGCCTCAAAAATATTTGGAAATATAAGTCACATTTAAAAATGAATGATTGTCAAAACAGAATGTTCTCATCTGATATAAAGTCCATTTTTTCTTCCTTTAAATATCTTTAAAAATCATTAAACTCTAAGTTGTCTAGAACACATAATATTCTTGAGTCTGTTGTAAAGAACCTTTAATTTTGTTATTTTAACAAATTGTAATATTGTATTGTTTTGTATAACTTAATGCAGTCTATTTTGATGTCTGTAACCCCTCTCTTATTGTTATTGTATTATTTATTTTATTTTTTCTCTTCTGTTTGCTGTTATTGTATGTTTTCTTTAATTTGCAATAAAAAAAATAAAAAATAATAAGGATATGTAAAATTGAAAAAAAAAAGATTGTCAAAACAATAATGTTACATAAAAAAGATTAAGGCTATCTATCTAACATGCACAAGGTCTCGTGTATGCTTCATAAGTGAGTGCTGAATATAACGGTTTGAAAGTGTGACACATTATAAATGGTTCTTTCTTTACAATAGTTGGGTCATAAGACCGTCACTAAAGTACCAAACCAGACAGATCAGTCATGGATGTAACGTGATATATAACATGAAAAACCGTTATGCATTCTCCATTGTCAGAAGAGTTTACTCAAACTGGTCAGTGGCCTAAAGAATGAAGAAAATCGTCTCATAATAGGCTGTAAGTCTAAATATCACATATTTGTACAATATAACTTGTTTTTCAAAAATTATAACAGAAATACTCCTTTGATATATGGACTTTGCCCAGCTAAGGTAAAAAAAAAATAAAAAAAAAAACCTTATTAGCTGAATGGTTATTTTAAAGGGGACCTATTATGCAAAAAAAATAATAAAAAAAAAAAAAATACGCAAAATATTTTGAGTTGAAACTTCACAGACATATTCTGGTGTTCTGGGGACATCAGAAACTTATATTCTATCTTGTGAAAGGGGCATAATAGGTCCCCTTTAAATGTCAGTACTGAGGATTATATATACACTCACCGGCCACTTTATTAGGTACACCTGTCCAACTGCGCGTTAACACTTAATTTCTAAGCAGCCAATCACATGGCGGCAACTCAGTGCATTTAGGCATGTAGACATGGTCAAGACAATCTCCTGCAGTTCAAACCGAGCATCAGTATGGGGAAGAAAGGTGATTTGAGTGTCTTTGAACGTGGCATGATTGTTGGTGCCAGAAGGGCTGGTCTGAGTATTTCAGAAACTGCTAATCTACTGGGATTTTCACGCACAACCATCTCTAGGGTTTACAGAGAATGGTCCGGAAAAGAAAAAACATCCAGTGAGCGGCAGTTCTGTGGGCGGAAATGCCTTGTTGATGCCAGAGGTCAGAGGAGAATGGCCAGACTGGTTCGAGCTGATAAAAGGGCAACAGTGACTGAAATAACCACCCGTTACAACCAAGGTGGGCAGAAGAGCATCTCTGAACGCACAGTACGTCGAACTTTGAGGCAGATGGGCTACAGCAGCAGAAGACCACACCGGGTGCCACTCCTTTCAGCTAAGAACAGGAAACTGAGGCTACAATTTGCACAAGCTCATCGAAATTGGACAATAGAAGATTGGAAAAACGTTGCCTGGTCTGATGAGTCTCGATTTCTGCTGCGACATTCGGATGGTAGGGTCAGAATTTGGCGTCTACAACATGAAAGCATGGATCCATCCTGCCTTGTATCAACGGTTCAGGCTGGTGGTGGTGGTGTCATGGTGTGGGGAATATTTTCTTGGCACTCTTTGGGCCCCTTGGTACCAATTGAGCATCGTTGCAACGCCACGGCCTACCTGAGTATTGTTGCTGACCATGTCCATCCCTTTATGACCACAATGTACCCAACTTCTGATGGCTACTTTCAGCAGGATAATGCGCCATGTCGTAAAGCTGGAATCATCTCAGACTGGTTTCTTGAACATGACAATGAGTTCGCTGTACTCAAATGGCCTCCACAGTCACCAGATCTCAATCCAATAGAGCATCTTTGGGATGTGGTGGAACGGGAGATTCGCATCATGGATGTGCAGCCGACAAATCTGCGGCAACTGTGTGATGCCATCATGTCAATATGGACCAAACTCCCTGAGGAATGCTTCCAGCACCTTGTTGAATCTATGCCACGAAGAATTGAGGCAGTTCTGAAGGCAAAAGGGGGTCCAACCCGTTACTAGCATGGGGTACCTAATAAAGTGGCCGGTGAGTGTATATATATATAGACCATTTTGCAAGATGTAAACAACACTGGTCCAGAAGCACTTCCTGTTTCAGTTCTTTAACAATACATAAAAGCTGGGATAAAATACAACCAACAGAACATGTAAAACTGAATCAAAAAGTTAAACAACATCTTTAAGATGTTTTCTCTACATGTGAAATAAAGAAAACAGTTACAAACTGAAACAGGAAGTGTTTCTGGACCAGTGTTGTTTACATCTTGCAAAATGGTCATATATATATATATATATATATATAATATTTTGAGCGTGGCATGGTTGTTGGTGCCAGACAGGCCGGTCTGAGTATTTCACAATCTGCTCAGTTACTGGGATATCATCATTTTGGTGTTTATATAAAGTAATGTAAGTGTGGATGATAATAACTGTTTTGTTGTGCTGATCTGATCATGTGTTCGGCAGGTCCGAGAGCTTGTGGTTCCAGGTGGTCATCGACGAGTCCTGAAGGACGTCCTGCCTTTCTCAGCATTTCTGACCGACTCTTTTGGACGGAGGCATAATTACCTTCGCATATCCCTCACTGAGAAATGTAACCTCCGCTGTAAGTCTCTCATATACTGCATGCTTTGTAGAAAGACATCGGCTTCATAATTATGCTAATTAGCCCCTCCTCCATGCATAATGACATGAATCACCCGCTCCTGTCCCTTCTTAAAGTGTTCTTTCTGTGTAAAAGAATTGAAATAATGTCGATTTATTTATTTATTTTTCACTCACACAATTTTTTTCCTTCCCATTGGTCCTGTGTTTTCCTTATAAATATGCTTGCACAAAGAAAACACAAACAATAATTTTGAAATTGAATTAAATGACAAAAACAGATCAATGTCCAAGTGTGTTTGTAGAGCAAATGTTCATACACCATATAGTCTATAGTCTTGGTTTTGGAAAAGAAAAAGTCCACAAATTTATTGAAGAACCACTGCAGCATGAAAAGCAGATTCATCATCATTCACTTTCATAAAAGTATATGCAAATTAAATGAATTTTCTTCATTTAACAGCATTTCCTAGTAATATTGATTTTGTTTTAGTGTTCTTTTGTTAGTAAAATAATATGTAGGTGCCGTTTTGAGCAGTCATTAGTTATAAGTTTCATATAAATGTAATTGAAGTCAATGGAGTTCACACTGGTAATTCTCATATTAAATGTTCTTATCAGTTTAATCTAATGATATATTCAAAATAAATTTCTATAAATAAAGTAAAATATATTAAATTAAAAATGTATATTTTTATATTCAAAATATACAAAATAAATAAATTATTTCTCTTAAATATTGATACAAATGTATATTTTCATACAAAAATGTAAATTTAGATGATCAAATGTAACGTTGATAAAACATAAAGCTCATCCATGGACTGATGAAGACGACGACGACGACAACTCCCATGATTCCACGCTCCTTCACGGCATCATCAAGCAAATAATAATCTTTGTTATTGTTGTGAATATGTGACCTCTAGGCCAAACTTGTCTCTTTAAGTCAAGAGTTAAGTATCAGTAATGATTAGTTTCTGTATTTCTCAGGTCAGTACTGTATGCCACAAGAAGGAGTAAAGCTCAGCCCTCGCTCTCAGCTCCTAACAACAGAGGAGCTACTGACGCTAGCCAGACTCTTCGTACGACAGGGGGTGAACAAGATCCGGCTGACTGGAGGAGAGCCTCTCATTCGCCCGGACGCGCTGCATATCATAGGTGCGTTTTACACCATCTATTAGCTTTGTAAATGCTTGCTAACTTTGAATCACAAAACAGTAGTGATATAGACATCTTATTTTGCATGTCGGAATGTCTGCAATTCAGAAATGATCAGTTCGTACTTTTAATGTACTGTGGATATTTTAACTAAGAGACTAAAGATACTTTTAGCACATGTGCATTGAGGAAAAAACACTAGAAATTAAATTTAATGGGGTGATGAACTGAGAAATCAAATTTTCCTTGAGCTTTTGACATCTAAGAGGTCATCATATTATAAGAATATGCTAAATTTCACAACTGAAAACGTCCTTGTTAGTCCAAGTAAAGCTTTTATTGACACCAGGTTCAGCAAACGACTCGTTTTTCAAAGTGGGGAACTATGACGTCAAAGAGGATAAAAGAAGATTAACGCCTACTTCAACACGGCGGGTTTAGCCCCGCCCACCGAATCGCGCATTACACGCATAGCTAAATAACATAGATGCCTACCTCGTGACGACAAACCGGATCGAGATACTGAGCAATAAATATGCACTGACGAGTGAGTTACTCATTATAATATGCAAAACTGTTATCCACTCACAGCAGTGGGCATTTACTTCCAAGTCTTCAGTGCGAGACGCCCATAAAAACCCAGCGTTTTTCAGCTAGGCTCAAAACTAGGGTAGAAAATAGCCTATTACTTATTCATTTTGATGTTTTTTAATGTAAAAACAAAGCGAACAGTATAAAAAAATGTAAAAAGCCAGTTCATGACCCCTTTAACACATTTAACAAGTTTTATTTAATGTATATTATCTTTAATATATGGAATATTTCATATTGTATATGACAAATGATCTTGTATCTGCTAATTCTATGAATCAGTGTTAAAAAAAGGAATGAATCGCATCTTGCATATTTAATTTCTGGTTTTAAAAAGGAAAATTACAAAATGATTACACAGAGCATGTACTGCATGTTTCACGCTTATTGGTGAATATTCTGAAAAACATGCACGCCAAAATGATGTTGCAGTCAGAAATGCTAATTAAACTTTAAATAGTTTATTTTTTTGCTTTTTTTGCTTTCTGAAAGCGGAATTGAGGAAGTTGGAGGGTCTGAAGACCATCGCAGTCACCACAAACGGCATGAATCTGAGCCGGCTGTTGCCCGGTTTGAAGAAAGCTGGAGTGGATCTGCTCAACATCAGCCTGGACACACTCGTCCCCGCCAAATTTGAGTTCATCGCTAGACGAAAAGGTGCCGTTGATCAGTCACTGGAATATAACACCAATATCCGAACTCGAGTTTGTGAAAATTTGAGAAAAACTATCGTCATATCAAAAACACACAAAAACTTAAGCAGGGTTTTTCCTGCATAGACAATTATGAGGCGTCCGCCTCCGTCAAATGGTGTCAAGAAGTAATCACATTACAGTTACTGATAGCAGAGGCAGTTTACAAAAAAAAAATAAATAGTGAATGTCAAAGAGCATTGTCTTTTTGTGAATTGGGGAACATTCAGGTAAATTGTTTATTTTCCATCCAAGTATGTTCAATTTCTTAAAAAAGGTTCCCTAAATGAATGTTACAACCCAACTGTAAATAAAATCTGATTATTAAAATACCTAAAAAAAAAAAAAAACATGCTTGTAAAAAAGTGTTTTTTTTCAGCCAGTTGAAGGCGCGGTACACTTTCATGTGTAGACATGATCTGGATTTTTTTTTACCACCTAATTTTGAGCCAGATAACGTTCCATAATGACGTGCGGAGTGCACCAGATTAATGCATTTATCTTTAAAATGTGCCAAATTTTCAGGTAGACACACACTGAGACACAGAGACTTGTTAGCACCACACACACACCGAGACACAGAGAGACTCGTTAGCACACACACACGCACACACTGAGTACAGTAGAATTTAGCCATGTCTCAATGTAATAATAATACCAACACTAATAATAATAAATTATTATTAAAACCTTTTTTGTGCATATGATTAAATTAATGTTTTATGCCTTCATTTGATTGCCAGGAAAATTAAAATGCACAACACAGAATTTTTTAAATAATTTTTTTTTTTAATTTTCTTAGAAATTAAATTTTATTTTTAAATTAACAAATTTTCTATTAATTAGACATGCTTTTTGATCATTAAAAAATAAAATGGAAACCAGAAAAAAATTAATTTTTATTTGGTAAAAAATAAAATGTATTTCATAAGGCCCTGAATATGTAATTTTTAGAACTTTTAATAAAAATAAATAAATTGTATATTAGTGAGACATTTTTTTTAAATTAAAATTTAATTTAATCACTAAAATTGAGTTAGAAAAAATGTAAACGGAAAAAGCGAACGGAATTTGGGAAAAAATAAAATCGATTTCACAGAGCCCTAATTGTTGATATCAAACATATATAATTATTAACAACAGGATTGTGAAGATGTGCAGTCGGTGCAAAATGTTCTCATTTCAGAATCAAAACACATTGCAGAAACACATCAGTAGGGTGTGTTACATAACTCTAACCCAAAGTCTTGTTACATTGTGTCAAAACGTTTGTCTTCGCCAAATGAACAAGTTCTAATTAGAAGCTGTCGAGTGAAACATTGTGTCGGACTTTGACGGGTATTTCAATCATTCATTTAGTATTTCAGCTTTACAATAGCAGTATTGTGACAACTAACTGATACAAAATGATTCCAGAGACTGTTGGACTGCATGTTTTTACTAGAAAATAGATTGAAATATATATGGCTATGGAATTTAGCTGTAGCTCTGAAAGTCACCATTATTTTAAATGGTCTTGCCTACAACACTTTCTAATTGACGCCCAATATCGGTGTCACCTGCAGGGTTTCATAAAGTGAGAGAAGGCATTGAAGAGGCTATTGAAATGGGCTACGATCCAGTCAAGGTAACGTACCTGTCTCAAAACATGGGGTTTTACAATCCTTCTTGATGTATGATATGATCAAAGGTTACAGCTTCAAAAAGTGCAAAAGTTTTGTTAATAAAAATAATTAAAATGTTAAAAGGAACCAAATGTTTTTGTTAATATTAGTATTTTTAACATTAATTAAAAATATTTTTTTTGTTGTTAATATTAATATTTTCTTAAAGTTCACCCCAAAAATGAAAATTGTGTCATTTACTCACCCTTAAGTTGTTTCAAACCTGAATTTCTTTCTTCTACTGAACACAAAAGAAGATATTTTGAAAAATGTGGGTAACTCTATAGAAAAAAACACTACTATATAACTATATAACTGTGTTCTCAGGTGAACTGTGTGGTCATGAGAGGTCTGAATGAAGACGAGTTGGTTGACTTTGTGTCTCTAACAGAGAGGAAACCATTGGATGTGAGATTCATCGAGTACATGCCGTTTGATGGTAAGATTATGTGAGCTGAAGTCAGTGTACACTTGTTACAGGTTGTGGGATAATGGCAAAGGTTGCTCTAATACGATTAGTAATGCAGATTATTATCTTTCCAGGTCAGTGACACTTTGATTTATGATATTCATAACATGCAACACAGTCCAGATTCTGGTGATGTTTAAGGCCAAGAATCATTTAAGTCATGCATACTGTGATCAATAGAGCCGTTTGTGAGGTGTGGAAACAGTGGCTCAAAGTGATATATGAATGTGACTCCAACTTAATGAACAAAAAAGGCTTGTTTTGAACTGTTGCATTTTAATTGCACTTGTTCATTGAAAAGTTGAGAGAGTTAATTAAGAGAGAGATTCATTTCTTTCTTGTTTTGTAGTTGCAGTTGTGGTGAAACTCTCCAAGGTTGAGTTAATTATTAATATCTTTCTTCACACTTTGCCTTTTGATTACAGGGTCATTCTGTGTCAAATCAACCAACGTTTTGGAAACTACCCGGCTCATATTTTTGGTTTTATTTCTGAAGAAAAACAAACATAAATAGTGACCATAGTTAAATTAAATGTCATGGATGTATATTTATGGAGTAATCCACTATTTTGTAGAGGGGGAGGGGGGGGGGGGGGTCAAATTACAATTTGACGGGGCCTTTGGGGGGAAAACACCAAACGTGCTTTTCTTCATTTTTGAACTGTCACCGTCGGTGTATAACACAACAAAGATTGCTAATGTAAACAGATATTACTAATAGACCTTCCAATCTCTGTGTAAAAATAAAATAATGTTAAAAATAATCTTTTTAAAGTCATTTTTACCCCAACGCAATTTGGCTCCAGGTGAAAAATCTCTGTTTTTCACATCTTCCATGTAGTCCATGTTTGGAGAAACCATTTCTACATAGTAAAATGTATTTTGTTAAAGCATCTTTACACACATTGGCTGTGTCTGTAGGGAACAGATGGAACTTCAAGATGATGGTGAGCTTTCAGGAGATGCTGGACTGTATCAAGCAAAAATGGCCCAATCTTGAACCTGTGCCTGGAGAGGACAACGACACAGCCAAGGTCAGCCCAGCTCCAGACTCATACATAAATCACTGGCCATGAATCATCCTCACTGTTGAGTTCTAATTCGCCTTTGGCTAAGCCACGCCCTAGAATGTAGATTGACCAATCACAGTGCAGCCAAGAACGAGCTCGGACACTTTTTCACAGCGCTCCATTGACTTTCAACACAGGCGTCTCATACTTTTGGTCTCGGCAGGCTATTACCGTCATAATTTTAAACATTTAAACATCCGGTTAAACATTTAATTCACGCGCTGATGCGCTGTTCTAACGTGCGCTTTCCTGAGCGCATATACCCACGACAATCACATGCAGGCACTAGAAGCCTGTCAAACAGCGCCTGAATACTGGACTAAGTTATCTTTCGAGTCTTATTATGCTAATACTGTTAAATACACACAATGTGTACATAAACAGGCTATGTATAAAGTGAAAGCAAACATTTGAGAGAATATCTGGTGTAATATGCGTCTATATTAAACGCGTCGCGTGCTGGTCTAAAAGCGACAGGAATAAATAGTACTGCCGCATGTCCTTAAAGGGATAGTTCACAAAAAAAAAAAAATAATCTGTCATTATTTACTCATTCTAATGTTGTTACAAACCTTTATTAATTTCTTTCTTGTGCTGAACACAAAAGACGATTTTTTTTAATGTGGGTAACCAAACAGTTGCTGGTCCCCATTAACTTTCAGGAGAGAACCTATTAAAAAAAACTATAGGGGGACCAGCAACTGTTCGGTTACCCACATTATTCAAAATAACTTTTATTTTCAACAGAAGGAAGAAACTTATTCAGGTTTAAAACATCTTGAGAGAGTAAATTAAGACCATTTTCATTTTGAGGGAACTATCTCTTTAGTAAAAAAAAAAAAAAAAACACAAGGAGAAAATCACTCACTGACTGAGAACTTTAATAGTAGCTTTAATAAGAATCGATTCATTCAGTGAAGTCTCTGTAGTGTTTTAATTTCATATTTGTTTAATTTAATTACTTTCTTCAATGCTACTGCTAAATACACCTAGTGCATCTGAAAAATAAAGCACTATTTATTTAATTTGAATATTAATTTGTGTAATGTTTATCTTGTCTTATTTTTTTAATAACAAAGAAAATAATGACAAAGATTTTTATCTTCGCCACTGGCCTAAATGTATGCCTTTGATACCTAAGGCTTTGTTTTTAACATAAGGACATTAGTTTGGCTGTAATGAACAGCCACTTGCAAAATATTAAAACCAACTTGAAAAAGAATCGTGATAAAAAATCGTGATCGTGATTTTCCTAAAAAAATCGTGATATGATATTTTTTCCATATCGCCCACCCCTACTTCTAATCTTACTGTGAGTGTGAAGTTATGCTAGTTAGACCGTTTTATAATGTTTTTACCGGTTGTTGACACGCTAGCACACGCTGCTAATAAATACAACGTTATACTCGTGTAACGAGTCCGTTTGCTTTGTAATAACGATTATAGAAGTGAATAGAGCCCTACCTAGCTTGCATTGCTCCCTATTGTTAGTCCCAGCCTCCGTCTCGATTAGTAGGAAATGCGGTGGTTCATTTTTTTGACTGTGACCGCTAACGTTATGCTTTTGCCTCTATTTTGGATGCCTTGTTGTTGATTGCGTTTCACCTGTATGTCTTGAATATAGCCTTCGAACGCATATTGCCTTCTTCTATTTGCTGCTTTATAAAAGTTTGATAACATTTCAGCAGGATAAGCTGTTACAGCATAAGCCACGCAGAGCGCAGATGAAGTTTGACGGATGTAGCAACAGTAACTAAGGGGGGCGGGGCTTAGCCAAATGTGAATTGGAGCTCATTTGAAAATATTTTTGTTTTGGCTCATTGCTGAGGTTATTTCCAGTGTGCAACTTTGTAACTTTCTCATGTTATTAATAGGCCGAAAAGCTTGTGTTAAAACATTCTGAATCAGCGGATAAGCCCTCGTGTGTGTATTTCTGTGTTTAGGCGTTTAGAGTACCAGGATTTCGAGGCCAGCTGGGCTTCATTACCTCCATGTCAGATCATTTCTGTGGTTCCTGTAACCGCCTGCGCATCACCGCCGATGGCAACCTGAAGGTACTGTACGTTCCTTACACACCCTTATGCTTCTCACCCAGTTGTTTACTCTGTGTTTAATATGTGTGTGTGTGTGTGTGTTGGCATGCTATTAGGTTTGTTTGTTTGGGAATTCAGAGGTGTCTTTGAGGGATATTCTGCGCTCTGGAGCATCTGAAGAGGAACTACTGCACATCATAGGGGCAGCAGTCGGGAGGAAGAAGAAACAGCATGCAGGTAAAGACACACACACACACACACATACACAGGCTATGTCTGAAATCGTCCCCTATACCCCTAAATAGGGCACTGTTTGAGGGAACAGACTGTTGTAGTGGTGTCCAAAACCACAGTTATCGAGCTCACTCATTCAATCCCACAATGCACCGCAATAACGAGTGCACAACGCTCAACGGCTAGAGAATACCCATCATGCATTGTGAATGAATTCCCGCATCTGACCAGAAGATGGCGCTGCAGCTGAATCAATGCAGTCCAGTGTAGGTACAGAGTAATATCATACAATATAAATTCATTTTTAAATTGATAATTTCATTGTATATTAAAGGAGTAGTTCACTTTTAAAAAAACTTTTGCTGATGATTTACTCACCCCCATGTCATCCAAGATGTCCATGTCTTTCTTTCTTCAGTCGAAAAGAAATTAAGGTTTTTGATGAAAACATTCCAGGATTTTCTCCATATAATGGACTTCAATGGGGTCCAAACGGTTCAAGGTCCAAAAGACAGTTTCAGTGCAAACTTTTCAAAGGGCTTTAAATGATTCCTGACGATGAATAAGGGTCTTATCAAGCGATACGATCGCTCATTTAAAAAAAATTAAAATAAAGTTTAAGTTGTATAAGCACAAATGCTCGCCTTGCTCTGTTCTGTGATGTGCGTTCGTGACTCCTGTTTGAACTCATTCATCAAAATGAACTTATCTTTTCCCAAATCAATTCATTCGTTGAGTGAACCAAATGACACAAAAAAGATTAGTTCATTTTCGAACAGGAGAGTCACAAACGCTCATCACAGAACAGAGCAAGGCGAGCATTTGAGCTTATAAAACTTAAACTTTTTTTTTTTTTTTTTTAAATGACATTGTTTCGCTTGATAAGACCCTTATTCATCATCTGGAATCATTTAAAGCCCTTTGAGCAGTTTGCACTGAAACTGTCTTTTGGACCTTGAACCGTTTGGTCCCCATTGAAGTCCATTATATGAAGAAAATCCTCGAATGTTTTCATCAAAAACCTTAATTTCTTTTCAACTGAAGAAAGAAAGACATGGACATCTTGGATGACATGGGGGTGAGTAAATTATCAGCAAAAGTTTTTTTAAAAGTGAACTACTCCTTTAAGGTTTATACATGCTAGTTCCAGATAAATATTCTTATTACTACTGAAGCTGCCAGTTTGCAATTTTTATTTGCAAAAAAGATTAAACGGAAAGCTCAAACTATGCAAAAGCAGCAGCACTTCCACTTATTAGTGAACAGTGAATGAGGGTATAGGGGGGGATTTTGTACAAAGCCACACACTCTTATGTCATGTCTACATCATCATGTACTTTTTTAAAATTGAATATAACTTTCTCTCTTTTTTTCTTCAGGGATGTTCAATATATCTCAGATGAAGAACAGGCCGATGATCCTCATTGGTGGGTGACACAGCTGTACGTAATACACTTCCCACATCACTCGCTCGCTTCTCTGTTTTCACTCACAGTTTTAGGCTGATGGACCAGTAGAAGTTTGTCAAAGCAGAAAAAATTGTTTGCAGAGGACAAACCAGTCAATTGAACAAAACCGTATTATTATTATTGTTTTGCATTACAAAAGTGTGAAATGAATGCATTTACATTTGAACTTTTTTAGATACATTTTTAAGTACAAGCAACATTTGTTTTCTATAAAAATATGTATTTTTGATGAACTAGTATGGAGGCGTATTGCATTCACTTGGAGAAAAAAAAAATCTACTCTGTTTTTCTAAATTAACAAGTTAATTATCTCAGAATTACGAGATCATTTTTCATGAAAAAAAAGTTTTGGCTCTGGTTTTCTGAATTAACGAGTTAATTTTTCATGGAAATATTTTTTGCTCTGTTTTTCTAAATTAACTCGTTAATTCAGAAAAACAGAGCAAAAAAAAATGTGAAAACTTTTTTCAAAAAAAATCAATACTTTTTTTCTCATGAAAAATTAACTTGTTAATTCAGAAAAACGGAGCAAAATTTTTTTCCATGAAAAATTAACTCGTAATTCTGAGATAATTAACTTGTTAATTCAGAAAAACAGATTAGATTTTTTTTCTTCAAGTGAATGCAATACGCCTTCGTAAACTAGGGGTGTGTGATATAGTCAAAAAAAAAAAACCATGATTTCTGTGAAGCCGTGAATTATGCTGATTTACATCAGGTTTGTGTTTTGCATGTTTTGGCCTGAGGTTTTGCTGCATTTGCCCAGCAGAGGTCACCACCGTGTGGCGCTTTAGTTCCTCCCATCACTATGTGCTGTAGCTTAGTTAGCGACTATATTAGTTGTAAATTAGTTATATTAGTCTGCAAAATGGAGCATAAATAGACTTCTACATGTTTCAATTGAGAATCCTTACACATTTAAGCTAAGCTAACGCTACAGTCTCCTGGCTCACACATTGTCCCAGACACCAACATAAAAGATGAATCACTTTCTGCACTCGCGTTTTTCAAAGCTAGTGATAAACTGAATGATTCCAGCTCGTAGATCATAGGTAGCACACCCCTACCAAATATTTCCAGCAGGATATTCCAGTTCAGTATTGTTGAATGTGTGTGTCCTTGTTCACAGATGGACATCACGGCCGGCGTCTCCCTCTCATCCACAGCATTGATCCAGCATCTTCTTTACCACATCACACTCAACACGACACAAGCGCTTGTGTTAATGATGCACAAGGCTTGACTCATTTTCATAGAATGGATAATCCCATGATGAGCATTAATAATCTAAGACACACGTCCGCAGCCTCATTGGCACTTCCCGGTTCCTCAAAACCTCCTACACGCAGGTCTCGCCCAACTCAGCTACAGTCCAAAACATTGGCTCCTGTCCCCCTTCCCAGTGCACTACTGTCCACATACAGATTTAGAGATTCATCTGTGCAGTTTGCACGCCACTGCCACAAAAAAACAGGGTTCGATTTGAAAATGCCGCATACAGACGCACAATCGTCCAGCTTTGATGGAACCTCTGACGTGTTGACCCACACTGATGCCCAGGGTAAAGCCTCCATGGTTAATGTGGGCAGTAAGGCGGTAACTTGTCGCACAGCCACAGCTTGTGGTAAAGTCATCCTGGGTCCAAAAGCTTTTCATCTGGTGTGCGTCAACCAGCTCGCCAAGGGCGATGCCCTAGCGGTAGCAAAGCTAGCGGGCATCATGGGTGCCAAGCAGACCTCATCCCTCATTCCCCTCTGTCACCCGCTTCCTCTGGACCACGTGTCCGTCACCATCGAGCTGCTGGAAGAGGCACATGCCGTCATCGTGAAGGCGACCTGCCAAACCACGGGCCGCACAGGAGTGGAGATGGAGGCCCTGAGCGCCGTCACCGTCGCCTCGCTAACTCTCTACGACATGTGCAAGTCAGTCAGCCGGGACATTATCATCACTGACATCAAGTTACTCAGCAAGACGGGTGGGCAGAGAGGAGATTTCCATCGCTGACCGACTCCTAAAGAACGCACATCAACCTGAGGGAATGTAGCTTAGCTCTTCTATAGCACTACGTGCCTTCAGACGACTCTAGCTGATCCGCTAATGGTCATAAGAGCTGTTCCTGTGTCTTAATGTGATTTATTCAAGTGAGAATCATTTACTTAACACAAAGAATACTATATTTTGGTCTAGATGTATTTTGATAATGATAATAAACAGCATTTCTATGAGGATACCTATTTTGCTTTGAAAACGTTTTACTTGCACCTGAGCAAAAATTGAGCAAAACTGATGTTTCGAAAAAAGATGGTTTGAAAAATGACTCTGTAGTCAGTTTTTTTTTTTTTTTTTTCCCCATATAACGAAAGTCAATGGGGTTTAGAGTTGTTTCGACCCCAGTGTTCATTAAGGTTTGGAACAACACAAGGGTTGAGTTAACGATGAAACTATCCCTTTAAAAGACAATACAAATGACTGGAAAATGTAAAAACCTGGAGTTATCATTTTAGCTCATCCCGTTCCATCAACCTGAAGTCGAAGGGTTCGGGGTTAAATGGCTGGTATAAGCCTAGATATCATATAGAGATTAGATGCCCTATGGGCTAATATGCACGCATAAATTCCGCATTTGACGCAAGGATGCTCGTCCATTTCCGGTTGTGGAGATTAAAGCGGAGGAACACTTGAGGAAAACGGGATTATGGCAGAGTCTTCAAAATTTACTGTCCTCCTGTCTTTGAAATGAAACGTACATACGTTTAGATGTAATTTTATATATAGTTATGTTTATTTAATATAATTTTAAAAAGAAGTAAAACACAACGAGGGGTGTCTGTTTTATCTGTTTTTGTGGCTAACGTTTTTTTAGTATAACCATGGAGTATAAAATTCAATATAAATTCTCGGTATTGCATTGGACTCTACGATCGGCGAAAGTTATCGAGCATCCTTACATCTTCACCGGAAATACCGCCGTGCATAGAGCCCATTGGCCGCTGGGCATTGAGAAATCCGGCCGCCATCTTGAACCGGTCATTTTCCTAATGTGTTGCACAGCAGCAGTAGATGTCAGAGCACTGAGCAGCATATTCCTGTTCAAATCGGCGGACTATCGCTCGGGGAATTACTTTTCACAAGTAAGATTTAACATTTAACATTTCCGTACTATTGGTTGTATTTTGTGAACAAAATATCCCATGTGCCCTGTATCATTTATTACCTTTGCAGCAAAAAGACAAACAAACAAAAAACGCGTGAAAATCAGTTTGTTTCTCAGTGAGATATGATTAGCCTAATTAAATGCGCTGACAGCTTATATCCCCTGCCATTCAGATTACAGTATAGAGTATAGAGTCTATATGGGGAGGCCCCTAGCTGTCCGAACAAAAAAAGTGTGTTTATGTTTGATTCATGCTGATGGGACAAAGGAGATAGCCTAATACTTAGCAGAAAATACCAATCATATTCCTATTCCAATTTAAGAATCTTACTTAATTTTCTCTTTATGAGACAAAATTATCATCAGTGTTTAGATGAGAGAGATTCCCCTCCAATTTACAGCCTACTTTATTTAGTATCTTGCAGCTTGTGGCATTCATTATAGTGACCAGCAGAGGTCGCACTAACCAAATGTACAGGATTACTAATAGATCATTACAAATGCGGTGTATCAGATAAATAAATGACAGAAAACCGTTTAAACATCGTTTCAGCGTTTTTTTCCCCTGATGATGGATAAACACAACCTGAAGGAGACGATTTCATTTATCAAGAACTTTCTAAGCCTTTTAATGCAGTAAAATGCATACAGTAGATCAATATAATTGCCTATATTATGACAGTCTCCCATATGATCCGCTTCGCGTCGTGCTTAACGCACTTCAGCCGTTACATTACATAATTTCTTACATTAAAATAATGAGCTTGGATTACAAATTTGAATTGGACAATTAAGCCTTTCAACTGTAAACACCTTTGCTGTTAAAACTTGATGCACATTCCCTCTGTCACGACAGGTGGCGCTGTGTGTTTATTAATGGCAGAGTTAAAGGGGCAGAGCAGAAAGAGTGTTACACACACACACTCACACACATAAATACATCGCAGGCTACGGTGAGCACTGACTCTTCAAACACACGTCGAAGAGTCGTCCTCCTCCACCTCAGTGTTTGCACGAGCATGAAAGATTCTGTGTCTGCCAGTCTTACACACACACATGAACACATCGCAGGCTGGTTTCTGTTTTCTCCAGAACACACAGGTCCATGGACTACCCGTCCAGTACTGACTCTCGCTCTCGTCCCTGGTTCTGGTTGATGGGATATCCCTTGGCACTGATTGCTGTGTCGACCTCTAGCCGTTGACCTTGCCCCTGGTTTGCCCTGTTTATGTTCCTGTTGGCCTCATGGTGACCTTCTCGCCTGGACCTGATCACTGTACGGACTCTCTCTGGTCGGACCCTTCCCTGTCTGACTCCTCTTTCAGATGTGGCTCACCTCCAGTCTAAACTGCTTGAAGTTTCGGTCTTGCCTTGCATGATTTATGGAGCTTTTGTACTCTAACTTGCTTGACCAACTTCCGTTGTCTTTCTCGACTTGGACTCGAAAGGACTAGCCTCGACAACAACACTGTTTAATGATGCTCAAATTGACCATTTCCATCAGGGCATGCTGAGATCTGTTGCAGAGAGTTTGGTCATGTGACAACCCTGGCATTTTGCAGGTTCATTTTTCACAAGGTGCCACGAAGTGAAAGCAAAACTGTTGTTGTTTGGTGACTTTACTGGAACACAAGATGAGACGTGTTTCCTCTCAATTGATGAGACAGAAGGTTTATGACGGATGAGACTAACATTGGAGATATGCATCTCTTTAATCCTCTGTTCATTTCACTTATGATTCGACATTTTTGAAATGTTTTAAGTTTTGTGTTGATGTTCTCAGAAAGAGACAGAAGAGACACAAGAGTAAATGAGCTGGAAATTTCATGCAAACATTGATGTTGAAGAACCTGTTTATACACACGAAAGCTCTTTGTGACGCTTCACCCCTTTGTGTTTTGCTAACATGTTGTGAATGTTCACACATCATCTTGTTAGAGCTCCTTGCAAAGTATATAGTTGCATTTAACACAATAGCCAATTAAAGCACTGATCCAGAAGGCATTCATGCAGTGTAAATGATCTTTATGTCTATTTGACATATTGGCATCATGTCTTTTATTTGTGTCATAGTTACAGTAAATCTAAGTAAGTTTTATACTTTTACATTTCTCTAAATGCTATTCAAAATCTTGCTGTTATATATAAATATGTATATAATATATAAGCAAGATTTATTAAAGAACAATAGTGCTTGAGAAGTTGGGAAAGTGAAGTAATTCATATTTAAAATATATAAATAATCAGAAATGTTGATTATTAAAGAAGTCAAGCAATAATATGTTGTATAACAGGCTTAAACTGCATGTAAATAAACTCTCTGCATCACTGCATTCTGACATTTTTGCATATAATTATAGCTGTCCATCACTGCTCTAATGCGTTTCATAATCATAACATTAAGAGTTTACTTTTTTCTTTCAGTTTACCACTGAAAGAAAATAAATACAAACAAAAATTTGGAAGAAAAATGGATCATGGGTCAATAGACAAACTAATGCCCTGTTTTTTTTTTTTGTTTTTTTTTTTTGTTTGTTTGTCTGCTCACACTCGTCATAAATGTCCCCTTTAAAGAAGTACTGATCTACGGTCACAAAAAAATATTTTCAAGATTTGTTATCACAACATATTTTCTTTTGTTAAATCAACTTTATAATAATTTATTTAGTTGAGATAACATATTATTTTGAGTTTCTGATGGTTAAAACTCACTTTTTCCAGTTCAATCAACTTAAAATTTTAAGGCAACTCAGGTTACTTACTTTTTTAAATGAAACCAACAATATTTTTTTACAGTGTAGTAATCACAACCTTTTTTCTTTTGTCAAATCAACTCAAATAATTTATTTATTTAGTTCAGATAACATATAATTTTGAGTTTCTGATGGTTAAATTAATCTCCTTCATTGTATTAACTCACTTTTACCAGTTCAATCAACTTAAAATTTTAAGGCAATCAGGTTACTTACTTTTTTTAAGTTAAACCATCAATATTTTTTTTACAGTGCATATAGGCTAACTATTATAATGAATACATTATGAAGCCATGAGGATCTACCAGACCGAATTTCTCGTGATCTTGTATTTCCTATATTGAAAAATCAATTTTATTTTAAAAAATGTCTCATTAAGCTGTTGAAAGCCATGACAACTTTGGGGTTTTCCTGATAACATTTTGATATCTGCTTACGGAAACGGAGCCAAAGTAATCTGTGACGTGCGCTGTACACTTCGCCAAAGCTTTTAGGTGCATTCCATTACCTTTTATAGAAATGCTCTTGCTGTTATGGACATTCTATCAGGGCCTCCCATGAAGGTGTCCCAGTCTCATGCTTATGAAAATCACCTGTACATAAAGCTCCCTTTTTACTTTCTTTAGATGAGCACAGTCTCCAAACATTTTTATTTTCGTGTATTCTGCATTTAATCAATCAAACATGCTCCGATGAACGTTTTATATATAAATATATAAATATATAAAACGATGATACGCCCTGAGTTATTCCTACTTCTGTGGGATTTTGGAGGGTGCTCGACTGTTTCACCCAGCATCTGCTATTCTAACCTCAGCGAGTTCAGATTTAGCTGCGCGGGGTATAGGCCAGCACTGGAGCCCACAGCATGCTGTTAACCACCCCAAATACAGAGTAAAAATAGAGAGCGTTGGTTAGCAGGCCCACAGACAATGCCAACTCTCTCTCTCTCTCTCTCTCTCTCTCTCAGAGTTTGGGTGGAATCTCGAGGGATGGACAGAGGGCTGAAAGCAGGGGTGATAAAATGTAATATATTGTTTGTATACTCAGAGCCATGCAGTGTCGGACCATAAAAAGCCTCAAAATCAACTTTGACAATGCAGTGTTTAATTATTTTAAAAATACACCGTTTTTTTTTTTTTTCATTTCCCGAAAAGTAGCGGTTTCCGCCCGAGGCCAGCAACAAACTGTAAGCTCTAGTGCATAATAATACATTTTTAACCAGCAGAATAATACAGCATCATGAGTCTCACTAGTCTTTCAAAAGACACTTTAGCTCTCCTCCCGGGTCTCAGGAATAGACTTTAGTCCACTGCAGTGCACATTATATATATAACTTCTTTGTGTCACCTTTTTACGTCAGGATGTCTTGTAAAGCGCACAGGCCTGCCAAATGGTTATCTTAATGTTTATACTACTAAACTATTACTATTTATTACCAAATCTAATAAATTAACATCTCGGGAAAATGTTATGGGGTTTCTAAATAGGACTTTTGTTCCAAAACAGTGCATTGATTTCATGTTCATGCATGTTTATTAGGTATTTTGGGAGACACAGCAAGTGAATATGGAAAGAAATTATATATCAATATTCCTATGAAATATTATTTGGCTATTTTTAAAATGTTGCCACTTGTTTTTTTATTGCATGTTTCCCCAAGAACACATTTAATATGCAAATTTGATATGCATAAATAAGCGTAGCCTATATACATTGTGTATGGCCATTTTAACCTCATATTGCATAAAGTAAAATGGTATTTCAATTCATAGTTTGGTTTAAAAAAAAACTATAAACAATAGTTCTAAATATAAAAGAATAGCAGAGTCCACACCACAACAATAACGTGGAAACAATATCATTGGAATACATTTTTTTGCGATCAGAATAATTTTGATCTCCAGGTGATGAACGAAAAAAACATTGACAGCCAATCAGAATTTATCCTGCTTTTAAAGAGCTCGAGCATTTAAAGTGGCAGACGACAAAACCATAGAAACAGACAGAACGATAACATACTCATCATCGTTATTATAGCTATCAATAGGCATATTTTTCTCGGTGTGAATGTGTCTTAACATACATTTAAAAAAAAATGTTCAAAAACTGTTTTTTCTCACATTTGTTTCGTAAAGAATAATTAGCCTACATGAAAAATACTACATTCAAAAAACTTTTTTTTCCAGGTCTCAGGAGGTTGTACGTTATTATTGGCTTTACATCAGTTGTCACTTTGTTTCGGCGGTCGTACACTTGGCTCAGCCCTGATTTGGTTGCAGGCACGAGATGCTGATGAACTGTGTCTTTAAGAGAGACTGTAGTTAGTAGGCGTGTAGCGCTTGGACTGCTGATGGTGAGACGCTCGTCGTTCAGCCACTGCCACTTCTGAAGTCTCAACGCTAAATTCACGGTATCATCTCAAACGGATTACAATTTGGACACCGCCTTTCTCTCAAATATGAAGATATACTGTAAGTAATGAAGCGCTGCTGATTTGTGCTAGTCGTGTTATGATTTTGAATAACGATTGCTCTGCTAACATTGTAGAGACATTGCTGACACTAACACATTCACAGCATCTCGGCTATATAGACCTATCCTTTTCAATTATTTAGATATGAACCTTAAGTAAAATCCACAATTGTCCTTTTTATATGATGTAGCCCAGTATTAATATCTGGTTTGCCAATTTCAGATGACACTCGTTCACGCAGCCGTCATGCAGTCAGTGTCATTGGTTGTTTTTGTGAATTATAACGTTGTTATTTAATTTACGTCATGTCTACAGTTGCCTATCAGAAATGTGATTAAACATATTATTTAACGTTAGTTAGATTTAATTCAAAATCCAATTGCCGGTGTTGTATAGTGTAGTATTCTGAATCTGAGGCTGTATTTGTTTTCGTGATGAGTAGAGGGCGCTGTTTCCCTCTTTTCACATTACAAATTATAAAACATACTTTTTCTAAAACATAGTTTGTCCGTCCTTCAAATGATCTTTTCACATTGCCTTTTTTATTATATCTGACCAAATACACTATATGTGCAATATTCATGTAATATAATTTTGTTTGTTACTATAAACGGTTGGCAACCAATGAATAAAGTGGCTGTGTGTATATAAAGAAAAGAAAAGGAATACTGGTACTAAAGGGCAGTGTTCAATGGCCATGCAAAGTTTTGTGTTCACATAGGAAGTTGGTGTGTCATTTATTGCTTAGTCCATCCATGTCAGGTATCCAAAAAAATATTACAAAAAGCAATGCCAACTATTTTTCACCCATACTTAATATTAGGGCCAGCCTTGCAGCATAGTTTAGTTACATCATTTTGTGTTGAGTTTTCTTTGTGTCAGTTGCCCATCAGTGGCTGTATTCTTCTGACCAGGTGAGGTTTTTTTGGGGGGAAAAAGTCGCATTGTGCACACATGCTGACCCGGTGGGCGAGATGGACGTCACTGTAAGCAGCTCGGACTCGTGTGTGTGTTGTGTTTGGCAGTAAACGGAGAATATAGATGTTCTGCCGGCTGCTTCTGTAGAGAGAGCTTCTGGAAACATGCAGTTTGAGTCCAGATGTTGATTGACATTAGCACCAACACGCCAAAACTAATAGAACGTAAACATGCACTTCTGAAAGGAATATAAAGTATCTTTCTTTGACTATCAATGACTTTTGTTACTTAGGGAACTTAGGGATTTCATTTTACATCTTCTTAAAAACAAAATGAATGCTACTTGCCTGTGCTTGCCATGATGTTGGAGTTGGCTTGACGACTTGCCCAGTTCTTGGTGGTTTGTAGGGCATTGGGTTTTATTTTGGGTGGTTGCTAGGTGTTTCCTTACTGGCCCAAGCCAAAACAGCCCATTTTAAGTCTGATTCATGTGTCAGGTGTCAATAATGAATTCAAGTTTTGAATCATATGTTTCAATTGCTTGTTTAGTTTTTTTGTCATGTGATAATAACAGCACGTCTCTCATTTATGTCCAGATATACCAATTTATTCACATATCACAGTGCGGGACAGGTTACAAGCCAACGTTTTAATAAAATATTAAGACAATAATAAGTGTAAAAAACGTTCTGCTGGACAGCTCGCTTTATTTAAGTGTAGTAGACGCTGTTGACTCTGCTCCTCTGTGGTCTGTCAATAATTAGCAACTCAGCACAATCTACAGTATCTCTACACCCCTCTCTGCCAACCGCCTGTGCCCAGCTGGTGTGTGTTAGCCAAAGAGAGTTCACTGCGGGAAAATCTGGAAGCATTTATTAATAGCATCCAAGCGTCTGAGTTAGAAACACACTGGATGCCTTTGTCTCCTCGCCGCTGGTCTCCTGCCTGCGTTACAAAGGCTTGTTCTTGGGGTGTTTTAGTAGGAGCTGTACTTGGCATGTTATGGTTGCAGTGACCAGAGCGAGTGTTACTCTGACTGCCCGTCTGGTGCTGTGTTTATATACACAGAACATGCACAGCACTTTTTTAGTGTTTGCGCTAGTAGAAATAAAGAAAAAAAGATGTGCTTTCAACACCAAGACTAGAGAACGTCGCTTCGGTGTTTTTAACAAATTATTTGGAAAAACACTAAATTGCACTTCATGAGAGATAAACAGTGATAGTGATCTAGGAAATCGAAAATGTGTGTGATTGATGAATGAATTTCTACTAATAATAACATCCATCCATCCATCCAAACCCATCCATCCATCTATCCATCCATATTATGTTTTAGACAGTTGTTAGACATACTATTAAAATATGTTCATTTTGGAAAGTTACAGATTAAAGATTCTGAATGCATTGAAGGAGATCCCACAATAATGATATTTTATTATACAGTCTGAAAAATATCATCCATCCATCCATACATATCCATACATACATCCATCCATCCATCCAAATTCATCCATCCATCCATCCATCCATCCATACATATCCATCCATCCATACATACATATCCAACCATACATATCCATCCATCCATCCATCCATCCAAATTCATCCATCCATCCATCCATCTATCCATGATTCATCCATCCATATGCATATCCATCCATCCATCCATATCAATCCAAATCCATCCATCCAAATTCATCCATCCATCCATCCATCCAAATTCATCCATCCATCCAAATTCATCCATCCATATCCATCCAAATCCATCCATCCATATCCATCCATCCATATCCATCCATCCATCCATCCATCCAAATCCATCCATCCAAATCCATCCATCCATATCCATCCATCCATCCATCCATCCAAATCCATCCACCCATCCATACATACATATCCATCCATCCATCCATCCATCCATGCAAATTCATCCATCCATCCATCCATCCATCCATACATACATATCCAACCATACATATCCATCCATCCATCCATATCCATATCCATCCAAATCCATCCATCCAAATCCATTCAAATCCATCCACCCATCCATCCATCCAAATCCATCCATCCATCCATCCATCCATATCAATCCAAATCCATCCATCCCTCCATCCATCCCTCCATCCATCCATCCATCCATCCATATCAATCCAAATTCATCCCTCCATCCATCCATCCATCCATCTTATGAGTTGGTAAAAGGTGTTGAGTCACACATGGATTGTGAGACGAGTTGGCACTGGTTATCAGGAGAGAGAGTGAGCGTTCATACGCACTGATGTACTGTATGCTCAGTGGTGCGAACAACTGAGGAAAATGAGGGCTGAAAACCATGAATGCTGCATTTTGCATGTTGTCATGTTTCTACATGAAATGTAGAAGATTTTCTGGGTTTTGGCCAAATTGAAGGGCAGAAAGTGGAGTCTAAAACAGTGGTTCTCCCTCGAGACCCACTGCTCTGCACTGATCTGACACACTCAGTTCAGTTCATAGAGTCTATCCTAACGGGATCTGAATCAGGTGTGTTAAATAAGGGACACATACACAATATGCAGAGCAGTGGGTCCCGAGGACTGGAGTTGAGAACCACTGGTCGAACATGTTGATCTAATATTTAGTATATATTTTTCATGTTTTAGATTTACAAATGCACTGTCTGTAGCAAATGAGAAGGGATAAAATTACTGCTGAATGTAGTTTAGATAAAGGTCTTTGCTTTTTTTACCCAGAGATTATTTATGATCATATATTTATAATGAAATCTTCAAAATAACAAATATGATATTTTTCAGTATAATAAAATATCATTATTGTGGGATCTTTAGATTTTTTTTAAAAAATCTGTAACTTTCCAAAATGAACATAATTTAATAGTATGTCTAACAACTGTCTAAAACATAACTACAAACTTTGCTTAAGAGATTTTTTTTTAACAAGTATTAACTTTATTCGAAGCATTAAAGTGTGTGAATACTGAGTGTCTTTCCCACATGTCGGTGAACTTGCGACCCCATAAAAGCCCCCTTCGCCACCTCATACATGTATAAGATAACAAAACAAACCACTTTTATGATTTATTTTCCCACAAAAATGTGTTGCTCGATCACTGTTCAATAAAAACATATTTCTGGAATCATGCTTTTACAGGAGTTGTGTTCATAGTGATTTTATTTTTAGTAAAAATACAATTCATTTTACATTTAATACCATGACACATATTTGATTCAATCACTCTCCTCATGGCTCCACCACCACACTTTTTATTTGTGTGTGTGTGTCAGGGATCAGCTGTGTTTAGTTTTTTGTTGTTTTTTTCAATAGCTATGACAGTCCTCCCCCTTTGCAGAGAGGGGTTGTGGGAAAATTCCTCCTCAGTCCGTGAGAGAAACCACCCCTCTCCCAGATTTCCCAGGGGCTCAGTGTGCAAAGCCAGAGGTCCAACTTCTCCCAGTCGCTCCTTTAGGGTTGCAGGGGGTTCCAGAAAAACATACAGATACGCCAGAAGATGACCGAAAGATTTTTCATTGCCGGACTATACAACAATGTGGCTGAAAAATGTGGATTCTTAAAGAGGTCATGAAGGAACAAAGTGGAACAATGATTTATAGATTTACTGATGAATAAACAGCAATAAACCATTTTACGACAAATAATTGCTGACTGGACGTGAGTCCTTTTCAAATATTACTGATCATAGATTAGGCATTAGAATTAACACACACTGTAAAAAAATATTTTCAAGATTTGTTATCACAACATATTTTTTTTTGTCAAATCAACTTTATAATAATTTATTTAGTTGAGATAACTTATTATTTTGAGTTTCTGATGGTTAAATTAATCTACTTCATTGTATTAACTCACTTGTTCCAGTTCAATTAACTGAAAATGTTAAGGCAACCAGGTCACTTACTTTTTTAAGTTAAACCAACAATATTTTTTTACAGTGTAGTTATCACAACATTTTTTTCTTTTGTCAAATCAACTTAAATAATTTATTTATTTCAGATAACTTATTATTTTGAGTTTCTGAAAGTTAAAATAATCTACTTCATTGTATTAACTCACTTTTTCCAGTTCAATGAACTTAAAATTTTAAGGCAACCAGTTTTCTTACTTTTTTAAGTTAAACCATCAATATTTTTTTTTTTACAGTGCAGTTACTTAGATGTTTGAATATTACTTCATATCTTTCCATAAAGGTTTTTGCATGCATCCATAATTGTTTGCTTGTTTGTTTCCACACATCTCTCAATTAATGCTAAACGACACGTATAAGCAACATTAAAAACAGGGCGTCTTTAAATGACCTCAATGACCTCTTTAATTCAGTAAACACCCTCTTGATTCTGGACACTGATTTTACATTGTACATCGTGGCGACCTCACATGTAAAAATTATCGTGATTTTAACGGTAAAAGACTGTGAAAAACGTTAATTGGTTAATAGTTTCCTTACCATATACGGTAAATAACTGTGATAGATCTAATGGTACATTTAATGTAATCTTACTGTAAAATACCGTTAGATTTACATTTTTTGGAAGTGAAAAAGAACAAATCATTGTATAATTTACAGTGAAAAAACGTAAATTGACGTTCCCATTTGCATTCGATCTTTTTCTTCATAGTTTTCTTAGTTTGTTTCTTATCATTTATGTACATTAGAGTTTTATGTTGCATGTTAAATTACTGTTAATATTGTATTTTTTTATTATTTTTATGTGTGTTACCACGATGATCTTTAATGTTTGTGTGAATGACACAGTGCAGCTTCTTTATATAAATATTAACTTTCTTGTGGAAGAACGGCTTGTTGACCCTCGATTGATCATGTGACTCTCATCACTGCTGTAATTGGTGGTTGTCAGTGCATTACAATAGTACAATACAGATATTAATACTTCAATATTTTGTTAAATAAAATATGTTTTATTACTGTAAATCTTTAGTTAAGTCTGTTAAACCAATGTCACTACCATATTTTTGGCGGTAAATTTTTGATAACAAACAGCTGCCGGTATTTTATCGTAAAAATTGCACAGTACCTTAAAATCTGAGGTAGATGGCCAAACCTTGTTTTGTGAAGTCTTATCTTTTTTGAATCTGCTCTATAAAGAGGTAAACTGTAGAAGGAAGAAGCCAACAAGCTCATTAGTTGCTCAATGGTGCATCTTCACTTTCATTTTTGATTTGTATAGGGATTTTCCATTTTAGCGGCAGTATTTCGTGAGAAATATGAGTGATTGTGACGGCTGGTTTTGCTTTTCAAATCGAGTGGACTTACGCAGCACTATACATGGATTGATCTGATAAAGACAAGTGCACATTATAAACAGACTGTCACTCTGCACAAATTTGACTTGGTTCTCCTCTTGTCGTCATCATGTGAATGCACATTTTACTCAACCATTGCAGACTATGTGATTATGTGTCATTTACAAGACCATTCTATATTGTTAGAAAAATTGGGAAAAGAATAGATGAGAAAGTTTATAATGTAGTTGTGTGGAAATGCCTACTGAGTTGGTGACCAATGATCAGATGCTTTCTTGACACAAGCGAAAACAGCAGTAACTGAACAATGAGAACTTTCTCTGTCTTTAGAGATGTTTCAGAATGTATATTGCTAATGAGGCTCATTACTTTCATGGTTTTTGATTATTTTGCATTAGATTCCAAATGGACTGTTGAAATAAATGCCATTTATTTGTAGGGTTGGGTATCGTTTGAATTTGAACGATTCTGATTCCGATTCCTTGTTTCGATTCCGGTTCCTAACGATTCTCGATTCCGATTCTTTTAAGAGGAAGGGTCAAAAAAGTTTAGCTAACCTTGCTAACCAATGGTATTACTAATCCTTTCTGAAGGAAATACTCCTTCTGTCACAAATACTCCTTTTGTCACAAATTTAGTATTTTGCCGAGATTTCGTTATTTTTAGAAAAGTGAAGCCACACTTTGGACCGCTGACGTAAGCTACTAATGTTCGACTCGCGCGGTTATGCCAACACTTCCGGTAGACGCTTCTTCTTTGGTGTTGTTCAGCGGTTTCTTCTTCTGCTCGGTGGACTGTATATCGAAATATCGAAATATCGATTATCGAAATAATATATCGAAACTAGGAATATCGAAACTAGGAATCAAAATTTTAACTTTTGAACGATTCCGGGAAAAATGAAAAGTTAATCCCGGTTCCAATCAATACTCGATTCTCGATACCCAACCCTATTTATTTGTCATGGGGTTTTTTTTCAGACAAAGAGCAGTGCAATGTTCAATTCATGAAAAAGGACCAAAACCACCACAATCCAGCATGTTCTTCTTGATGTGGGTGTGCGCATCATGTTTGCAGCATGCATTCTTATGGTTAGTTGCTTCCTCCAAAATATTCCAGTTAAATTCTGTCCAAGTACTCGTGTGACCTCTTGGTACATGCCTGGCGTATTGGACCAGAGCTTCCCTGACTGCTGTTTACTTCTCTCCCAGAATGAATAAACATGTAAGGGATCTACTATCTGCATTCAGGAAGTGTAGAGCTAAACAATGTTCTGGGGGCAGGCATTGGACATAATGTTCTCCTAGTTTAGGGAATGCTTCTCTCTGTTCGTTTGAGAGTGTGTGGATAAAATAAACCAAGGCCCATCGGGAAAAAAAAAGTGCTTTTAGCAAAACTTCAAAACACCGAAATTTTATTGTCAAACTCTGGGTCCATCAGAAAACCATACAACATGACAGACACCCAACATCTCCCAAAAACAAAATAAAAATAAACCCACAATCACCAATAATAACAGACAGTTATATCAGTGCTTTTACAACACTTTTACTCGGATTTGTCAGTAGCTTAAATGTATACTTCACTTTGAAATTAATTTTTAGTATCCAAGATGTAGGTGTCTTTGTTTCCGCAGTAGTTTCAATTTTGATATTTTTATGTCAAGCCGTCAGTCATATAATGGAGGTCTATGGTAATAGCAAGAGGTAAAAACGATATAAATACTGTTCGTTTTCTCACACAAACCGCTCGTTTCGTGTCTTAGGCCATCAATGTGTACTTACATTTACGAGTCATTAAATTTAATCTGGACTTCTCTGTGCATGCTCTTTGAGGTGGTGACCATAGACCTCCATTATATGACTGACAGACTAGAACGGTTTGACCTAAAAATATCAAAATTGAAAATACTGTGGAAACAAAGACACCTACATCTTAGATGCCCTTGAGGTAAGATAAAACATATCAAAAATTAATTTCAAAGTGAACTATCCCTTTAATAATACCATTCTGAGAGCCGTCCAGTCGACCTATACATTTGTACGTCAGATTTCTCAATAAGGCCTGGAAAGTGCTATTCCTTTTCACACAAATTATAATTACAGGAGCAGATAAATAAACCGATTAATAAATGTCCTGTAAACACTTTTAACATAGCACATGATTTGTAAGCATTGCATCAAAGAACCAGCTCATACTGTATGTACAGTATGGCATTTCTAAGCTATATAGGATTGCACTTGCGAAACACAAATTCCCGTAAAACACGAGTCATGATATAAGAGCTCAAAAACTTGAAGCAAGCTAAAATGGCATGCTTCTGCAAATGTGCTTTACATTTATCATAAACCTACATTGCCAGATTCATATTCATCTGTTTTGGAAAAACTGAATGAGCTTTTAGCACCACTCACTGGAGATGTCACTCATTTCAAAAGTGCAACAAGAAACATGATTTTTTTTGTTTTAAAAATAACTAGTTTCAGTAAGTCTTTAAGATAGGCTTGCATCTCTTTCTCTCTGTGTTCTGGTGCGAGGCCTTGATTCATAGCCAGGTTGCCTGGGTAATTTGCTGCAGTATATAAACGGTGAGATGTTTTGGGAGCTGTGGGCTTTGGAGCAGGAAGTCTTACGCATTCTTTATCTCCAAGCCTTTGGATGTCACTCAGGCAGCACATGGAGCAAATACAGCACGGCATTTCCTCTTTCCACTTCACCTTCAGGAGAAAGAGAGCTTTCAGGAGAAACCGTTCAAATGACCTTAACAAAACCACCATATACAGCATGACTCTTTATTTGAGAGAGATACTGTACAATTGCAGGAAAATGTTCTTTCCTAATTCTATCTGCAATAAGTATAAGAACTGTTGATTTAAGTAATGACCATTGAATGATGCAACATGACATCATGACTTTTGCGTAAACATATACGCCACTTTCGAGTCAGGTGGCGTGTTATCTCCACGCATTTTGTGCTGTCCGCGTGTATCCGCGTGTATGCGTATATGTCTACGCCATTAACGTCCGCGTCATTCCGCGTGTCTGAACACGCAGTCAAATCTCCAGTCATAAATGCCATTAACCCCAGTGACGGTTAAGTTTAGGGATGGGGTTGAGGTAAGTCATATCTTTTTTTTTCCTAGGATGGTAAGGGAACAGTCATAAATGCCATTAACCCCAGTGACGGTTAGGTTTAGGGATGGGGTTGAGGTAAGTCATATATTTATATAACGTTAAGTCAACGGCGTTCATAAACACGATGAAAGGCGATTATGCGTCTTGATAGCACGCCAAAAATGGAAATACGAATTGGCGGGTCATACACACGCTACTTCATGAGATCAGTCTGAATGATGAGTCCAAGCAGGATGTGATGACTGAATCTGACTCCGATCTGACTCAACTTGGGTTGGTTTTTGACCGAGCCATGCTAGTTACCGGTTATGCATGTTTTAAATGGGCTAGTCACCTAGGTTGAGACAGAAGATTTAAAAATCAAGAGAGTTTCAGAGATTTTCTGATTAGGGATGCTAATGCTTAATCAGTGATTGATTTAATTGTCTTTTAAGGGTTAGTTCACCCAAAAATGTTGCCATTAATTACTCACTCTCATGTTGTTCCAAACCCGTATGACTTTGTTCATCTTTGAAACACGAATTAAAGGGGTCATGAACCTGTTGTCTGAGGTCAATTTATGACGTTCACTTGGTTTTTGCATTCAAAAACATCAAAAAGAATAAGTAATAGGCTATTTTGTACCCATGCTGTGAGCCTTCCTGAAAAACGCTGGGTTTTTATGGGCGTCTCGCACTGAAGACTTGGAAATAAACGCCCACTGCTGTGAGTGGAGAACAGTTTTGCATATTATAATGAGTTTCACTTACCCGTCGGTGCACATGGGGGAAAACGTCCAATGTTGTCAAATGGCAACCGGATTCGCCCATACATGTTCGACCCAGAGTCCGTGTGTTGCACAATTCCTGTCAGATAGACGGCACAGCACCGTTCTTTAATCTTAATCGGTCTGCAAATCCAGTCTTGGTTACAAAACAAACCTCAGTGAAATGAAGCGAACAGACGGCGATGTTTTACCCTCATCAGCTGGAACGTCATTAAAAATAAAGTTTATCCATACACAAGTTCTTTCTTTGTGCAAAAAAACATAATTTACCACTTTATTTTAACAAATATTAATCACCAATATGCATTCATTAGAGCACCATGAAGCATGCATGTTGTTGTTCACGCGAGAGCACATTCATCTCCGTTGTTGGAGATGAATGCTGATAAATAATGTAAATTTTGCACTTCTCTGTCATCATTCTTGTCTTCATGGCCGGGTTTTATCTTGACTGATGTAGTATGTTGTGAAGCGAGGCTCTAAGAATGATGTACAGTAACATCCAGAAGTTCTTGAGGGACTTGGTCATCATATTTTCTCTTGAGGTATTTTATTGATTGCTCTTGTGAGATCTGTGTCATCCTGATTTGTCCTCAAAAGGTGAAGCACTGATTTAAGATAGGAGACACTAACAGATTCCTCTCCAGAAAGCACATCTGTAAACACCTGGAGTGGATGAATGTCTTGCCATGTCAGATGTCTTGTTTTCCTGCCTGCAGACACTACATAATTCAAAGATTTGCATTGGTCAAGCACTCTTGCAATCATTTTTACACTTATGAAAACAAAATAACAAATCCAAAAACAAGGACCTTTAAATCTGAAGCTGAAATAGGATTGGATGAGAATAAAAGAATGATGTAAATTTAATGTCAGCAGGCCATCCTAAAGCCAGTGTACTGTAGAGTCACGTTGCAAAGAGCCGGAGAACTCAACAGGCACAGCTGGTTTCGATCAGCACTCCCAAAAAAAGCACAAAGAGCTCCCTCATCTGCATTTGCAGTCTCTCTCACTGTTATTCACCCTCTGTGACTCTCTCTCGCTCTCTCTCCCCTCAACCGCTACTCGTATCCTTTACTGAAAGTTTGCTTCTGGTCAGAGACGCCAGGTCCATGTGTACACACACACACACACGCACACGTGCTTCTTCATACTGAACTTTTTTTCTGTACATTACAGAATCCCTCAGCATTAACCTATTTGGAACTTTTAGTGCATAGCATTGAGCATACTGGTTCCCTGTCAGGTTTTTCTATGGCTAATGCCAATATAGTATATTTTTATAATTTAACAATTTAATAATGTAACAAGGCTGTCCAAAGTGGGGAGAGAACCTGGGTCTCTTGAGTTAACAGATTGAGCCAATAGATGAATTCAAGAGCAGAGATGGTCAAAGTCGTAGATCTTCAACAAAAGACAAACTTTACTGATAAAAAGTACAACAAAACAATGGAAGCCGGGCTTCCAAGAAAGAAAAACAGACAAAAGGGGCCAACGACATCATCTTAAACATTAACAGGCTGGCTTACAACTGGTGACATAGGCTCAAGACTGAACAATAAAGAATGGCACAAACACATTTAAATAGGGCAAGACACAGGTGTGATGCAACAGGTATAATGAGAAATAGTGTTCAGCAGGAGTCAGGTGAGAAGCGTCACCATGGGTGGCAATACACCAAAAAGCTGGATGCAAAACGCCGTTAAATTGCTGAGTAGGAATAGGGGTTGGTTTAGGGATCAGGGGGTGGAGCTGGTTAGGATTAGGGTGGGGGGGGGGTACTGATCAGGGGGTGGAGCTGGTTAGGATTAGGGGGGGGGGGTACTGATCAGGGGGTGGAGCTGGTTAGGTTTAGGGGTGGGTTTAGTGATCAGGGGGTGGAGCTGGTTAGGATTGGGGTGGGTTTAGGGATCAGGAGGTGGAGCTGGTTAGGATTGGGGTGGGTTTAGGGATCAGGAGGTGGAGCTGGTTAGGATTGGGGTGGGTTTAGGGATCAGGAGGTGGAGCTGGGTAGGAATAGGGATGGGTTTAGGGATCAGGGGGTGGAGCTGGTTAGGATTGGGGTGGGTTTAGGGATCAGGGGGTGGAGCTGGTTAGGATTGGGGTGGGTTTAGGGATCAGGGGGTGGAGCTGGTTAGGATTGGGGTGGGTTTAGGGATCAGGGGGTGGAGCTGGTTAGGATTGGGGTGGGTTTAGGGATCAGGAGGTGGAGCTGGTTAGGATTGGGGTGGGTTTAGGGATCAGGAGGTGGAGCTGGGTAGGAATAGGGTGGGGGGGGTACTGATCAGGGGGTGGAGCTGGTTAGGATTAGGGTGGGGGGGGGTACTGATCAGGGGGTGGAGCTGGTTAGGATTAGGGGGGGGGGTACTGATCAGGGGTGGAGCTGGTTAGGTTTAGGGGTGGGTTTAGGGATCAGGAGGTGGAGCTGGTTAGGATTGGGGTGGGTTTAGGGATCAGGAGGTGGAGCTGGTTAGGATTGGGGTGGGTTTAGGGATCAGGAGGTGGAGCTGGTTAGGATTGGGGTGGGTTTAGGGATCAGGAGGTGGAGCTGGGTAGGAATAGGGATGGGTTTAGGGATCAGGGGGTGGAGCTGGTTAGGATTGGGGTGGGTTTAGGGATCAGGGGGTGGAGCTGGTTAGGATTGGGGTGGGTTTAGGGATCAGGAGGTGGAGCTGGTTAGGATTGGGGTGGGTTTAGGGATCAGGAGGTGGAGCTGGGTAGGAATAGGGATGGGTTTAGGGATCAGGGGGTGGAGCTGGTTAGGATTGGGGTGGGTTTAGGGATCAGGAGGTGGAGCTGGGTAGGAATAGGGATGGGTTTAGGGATCAGGGGGTGGAGCTGGTTAGGATTGGGGTGGGTTTAGGGATCAGGGGGTGGAGCTGGTTAGGATTGGGGTGGGTTTAGGGATCAGGAGGTGGAGCTGGTTAGGATTGGGGTGGGTTTAGGGATCAGGAGGTGGAGCTGGGTAGGAATAGGGATGGGTTTAGGGATCAGGGGGTGGAGCTGGTTAGGATTGGGGTGGGTTTAGAGATCAGGGGGTGGAGCTGGTTTGGATTGGGGTGGGTTTAGGGATCAGGAGGTGGAGCTGGTTAGGATCGGGGTGGGTTTAGGGATCAGGAGGTGGAGCTGGTTAGGATTGGGTTGGGTTTAGAGATCAGGGGGTAGAGCTGGTTAGGTTTAGGCCGGGGTGGGTTTAGGGATAAGGGGGTGGAGCTGGGTAGGAATAGGGATGGGTTTAGGGGTAAAAATCTTTTTTTATTCTGCGTTTAGACGAGCGTTTTGTGTGGGAAATCCGCGAGACGCAAAAGTGTGTGAAATTCAATGTAGTATGCACTTCAGGCGGCGAGGAGTGCATACTACAACAACACCAAGTCCACGCGCCTGCGTACAACTTTCACCGTCAAGCAGACTTTTGCGTTTTTACCGTTTACACGGGAACGCGGCGGTGGAGCGTTTTTAAGATTTCCACTGTGGAGGGTGGTTTCACTTTTATGCGTTTTTGAGCCTCAAAAACGCCGTTGCCGTGTAAACGAAAGGCACATCCGATAAAATATTTTTACGTTTTCACCCGCGAGCGTTCTCGTGTAAACAGGGCCTGAGTCACGCATGCAAGTGATCTACATGCAATGTTGACATGCATAATAAGGCCTCGTTTACACTGCATAGTTCAAGTGACCCAAATCCGATTTTTTTCCTCTCACGTGGCACAGATCGGATATGACCGGTGAACGTGTAAGCAGGAAAAAAACGCATGGATTCTGATTTTCTCAGATCGGATTCAGGCCTCATTCATATGTGGTAATAAATCGGATATGTGCGTTTGCGTGTGCCATGTAAGTAGACAAATCGGATAAATGCGAGTCGTACGTCTTAAAATCGCGATTATAGGCGCGTTGGAAGAAAGGATACACACAATGGAGAAATACGCAGGTTTCATGTGTTTTGAGTGTTTGGGTGAAGAGTGCAAGCAAAAATGCAGGGTTGTTAGAAACAAATCCGTATATTTGAAGACATTTCACGAGATATGGGGAGGCACGCTTTTAAGGGCTTTTAAGACTTTTCAAAATATTTTGGAAAGAAAAACACTGGATAATTTTATTCGCATCTGCATCCATTGCATTTCGTGGTGTTTTACTTCATTTTCCTGGTCAGAACGTCTACATTTGGTAGGTTCAGCAGTGTATAGTATAAATGCAAAAATCGGATACGGCGGGTAGGGTTGGGTATCGTTACAATTTGAACGATTCTGATTCCGATTCCGATTCCTTGTTTCGATTCCGGTTCCTAACGATTCTCGATTCTGATTCTTTTAAGAGGCAGGGTCAAAAAAGTTTAGCTAACCTTGCTAACCAACGGCCTTTCTGAAGGAAATACTCCTTCTGTAAAAATACTCGTTTTGTCACAAATTTTGCATTTTGCCGAGATTTCTTTATTTTTTAGAAAAGTGAAGCCACACTTTGGATCGCCGACGTAAGGTACTCATGTTCGACTCGCGTGGTTATACCAACACTTCCGGTAGACGCTTCTTCATTGGTGTTGTTCAGCGGTTTCTTCTTCCGCTCGGCGGACTGTGAATATCGAAACTAGGAATCGAAATTTTACCTTTTGAACGATTCCGGGAAAAACGAAAAGTTAGTCTCGGTTCCAATCGATACTCGATTCTCGATACCCGGCGGGTCACTTTTAAAAGATGTAAGCGGGTCGTCAAAAAAAATCGGATATAGTAAGAAAATCGGATTTGGGCATCAAGACCTGCAGTGTAAATGCAGCCTAAGTATGAAACAGTGTGAACAGTGTGAGCATGTTTAGCTGGGATTTGGTGGGTCGTGCACCCCATTTACATCAGATTTTTTTAAATCCCAGTGTTGCTATACAGCCTTTTTCTCTGAATGCCTGGGTTGGGAATGGGGAGATTGGAAGACTCATTCTCTCTCACTCCATCTCTTCTCATGCTGGTTTACAGAGACATGCTGTCATGTGCTAAACCCGGAATCCAGAGAAGGAGTAAGGGAGGGGAGAGAGAGAGAGAGAGAGAGAGAGAGAGAGAGAGGGAGGGAGCAATGTCAACAGCTTTGATTCCAGCACAGTCAGCTGAAATCCAGGCTCTGGCGGAGCAGCTCTCTGGTCGCTCTGGGTTGGAAGTATCATTTAAAGCGCAGATTCAACAACAGTTTCAAATAAAAGAAAAGGAGAAACGTGTGTGAGAGGACTGGGATGCCCCGATTTAAAGGGTGCTAGGAAACATTCTGGCTTACAGTGAGTAGGGCAAGGATGGTATATCCGAAAGGACTGGTCTCTGAAGTGGGTGAGTACTTGCATCCTTCAATTCTGGTGCATTTTATGGCTTAAGACCTTTTTACAAGACGAAATACCCATCTTTAGTGCATTAAAGGCATTTTAAATTAAGATGGTTATATGAGGGTTATACGAGGACTGATTAAATGGCAGATGTCAAAGAAAGTGTGCGGCTGTTTCCATGCCTGTGACAGCGCCATCCGTATTTGATCCGGGAAAGGTGGCATGTTTAGAAATGAAGGATGAGAATTGAATTGAGAATTATATAAAACTCCACTCCGGATTCATAATTTCCCCAACAGAGCAAAATAAAACCCGTTTATGACAGACAAAGTCTCGATGCTGGGACATGTTGCCATCCACTGTTTTCTGACTGGTTTCTGTTAAAGTGTCTCTGAACTGTGTGTGTGTTCCCTTATGAGGGTGTTTTGGTCTGTCATACATTTTTTAGATGGTAAGGACAGAGTTGAGCTCTCTCATCTGGAAAAGGCTATAACAAGCATGGTTGCACTTTATGTTACTTGCACTTTCAATGTACTTACAGAGTACTGAGGGTTACACTTTATTTTAGGTGTCATTGTCACAGTTTAAATATATATTTAAGTATTGAGTAATATTAATTGAGAACATGGACTTACTATAGGGTTATGTAGCATTAGGGTTTGGTTGAGGGTTAGTTGCATGTAATTATGCATAAGTTACTGATATTACTATGGTAAGTGCATGTAACATAAGAAGGACACTGTAAAATGAAGTGTTACCGTATCTGAGTAGTGTAAGGTTAAGTTAAGGTTTAGGGGTAGGTTCAGGAAAAGTACCTAGTTACTACAATAAGTACATATGTTCATGCAAAACTGGACTGTAAAAAAAAAAAAAGTACATCCACATGCATCACTTCCTTGAAATCAATTAAGTGCAGATGCTCCTTCCGCACTCAATCCTGTCTGTTGTTCATGCAAATGGGTTTTTCCTGGCACAGCATGTTTATGATTCATGAGTGAAACCAAGTGACATATGGAGAGAACTGTAAATGTACATAAGGACATTAAAGGGGTCATGAATGTCATTTACTTTTTCTCTCATGAGGTTCAAAACTGTCATCATTTAGAATGTATAGGCCCCTCTAACCCTTGATTTAAAAACTCAATGTCTATTTTAAGACTTCAATGTAAACGCACCCTTGTGTAAAGTCTTTGTATGATATTGATAAAAGGGTCAAGACAAAATTTCTAAGTATTAAGTTCACTTGTCGTGAAATAAATTGCACATTTTATGTCTATTTGAGAGCAAGAGCAACACCTATGGTTTAGGGGTGAGCGATTAGACTCACGATAACATCTCGATATAGTTATTTTATTAAAATCGACAGGGCATTCATTTATTCAGAACTATTTAAAGGAGTAGTTCACTTTTAAAAAAACTCTTGCTGATAATTTACTCACCCCCATGTCATCCAAGATGTCCATGTCTTTCTTTCTTCAGTTGAAAAGACATTAAGGTTTTTGATGAAAACATTCCAGGATTTTTCTCCATATAATGGACTTCAATGGGGTCCAAACGGTTCAAGGGCCAAATGAGAGTTTCTGTGCAGCTTCAAAGGGCTTTAAACGACACCAGACGATGAATAAGGGTCTTATCAAGCGAAATGATCAGTCATTTCATAAATAAATAAAAAAGTTGAAGTTTTATAAGCACAAATGCTTGCCTTGCTCTTTTCTGTGTGAATCTCCTGTTCGAACTCGTTCATCAAAATGAACGAAAAAATGATTCGTTCATTTTGTTCGTAGAATGAACCAAATGACTCGAAAAAAGATTCTTTCATTTTGATGAACGAGTTCGAACAGGAGAGTCGAGCAAGGCAAGGATGTTCATTCAACGAACGAAATGACTCGAAAAAGATTCGCTCATTTTGATGAACGAGTTTGAACAGGAGCGTCACACAGAACAGAGCAAGGCAAGCATTTGTGCTTATAAAACTTAAACTTTTTATTTATTTTTGAAATAACCGATCGCTTCGCTATAGATAAGACACTTATTCATCGTCTGGTGTCGTTTAAAGCCCTTTGAAGCTGCACTGAAACTCTCATTTGGACCTTGAACCGTTTGGACCCCATTGAAGTCCATTATATGGAGAAAATCCTGGAATGTTTTCATCAAAAACCTTAATTTCTTTTCGACTGAAGAAAGAAAGACATGGACATCTTGGATGACATGGGGGTGAGGAAATTATCAGCAAAAGTTTACTACTCCTACTCCTTTAAGACTAGTATGCAGGTAAGAAATACTTCAGAAATGAAATAATCAAATGTGAAAATATAGCTACATATTCGTCACTGTATGAATTAAAGAAACACTGATCCTTATTAAAACCATAGGATCATTCAATCAAGAGCTGTGAGTGATTTTCATTTTCTTTTGTTGTTTGTTCAGCAGGTATATCAGGCTGCTGTCACTTTAAGCTAATGCATGTATATCCAACATACTGATACACATTTGATTTTCTCTCAGCGGACTGTGACAATGCGGACATTTAGGCCTTGAATTTATTCTGTGTGTATTTGACTGTTCAATCACTAAAGTCGCAAATCTTTCTACCTCTTCGTGCACATTATTTGCCTTAAATGCTTTTACAGAACTGTGTCGTCGATGGGATTTGGACTAAACAGTTTTTATGTCCACACTACAGGATGCCCAGGAATTTGATTTGGGGCACTGTGTGATCAGGTTTCTCTCACAGCCCCAGTGACATATGGGAAATGCCCTGTACAGTCAACTGGAATGTTAAACATCTAACAACTAACCAGTAACTCTGGGTATAAATAGTGTCCAGTTCAGATCAGTCAATGATCTATTTGTGGGAGTCTCAGAAACGGCTGCTTGTGAAGAAGCGTCTCAGTGGTACCACATGTTTGAGAGCGTCCTGAATTCCACTTCATGTCCATATACTGTAAACATCTGTACTGTTTCTGGCAGGCTGACTTTATAAACAGCTTGTTTATTGCGAGGCGTTTAAGGATACCTCCGGGAAACCTGGAGTGTGGAAACGCTAAAGATCTGGAAAAGTGTTCTGGATGTTATTGGAAGACTTGAGGGAATGATTAAGTCAGGTTGAATAATTTACACCACCAGTTTTGGCTGGCAACTTTACACTTCTAAATTTATCGAGTTAACATGTAAAACTGCTTGGAATATAATCTCTTTTAACCAAGAGTATGTTTTGAATTTTGAAAGGATTTTGAAGGCCGATACCGATACAAATATTTTTGGGTTTTAAAATCCGATATTCTGATATATCGACCGATATTTTTATTTTTTTTAATTAAATATTGTTGGATTTCACACACGTGTAAAAGAAAAGCTAACTTTTCTGCACAAGATACGTTTGATACTTTTTCTCTAGGTCTAAATGTTCACTCCTCGCAAGTATAACTTACATTTTACAATGCAGGGACTGTAACTAGAGATATGCTAGTTATAAATACAGTAATCATTACTTTATTTAGGCAGAAAAAGTTCGTTGTGGTTTCCAAGCTCATTAATGTTAACGTTAGCGGTCTTCCACTGACGATAGTGGCATTAGCTAGCTTTGTGGTTAGCTAGTCTATGATAAGCCATAATTTAGCAATAGATGACATCATACTGCAAATTGTAAAACATACATTTTCAATATAACAGGCCAAGGAGAGACGATTAAAGCGTGTTTTGTCCGTTTTTATTTTATTTTCAAAATATTCATTTATCGGCCATTATAACTGCCGATACCGATATTATGGAAAATGCCTAATATCGGCCGGCTGATATATCGGTCTGGCTCTATGAATTAATTGCACAGCTGGAAATATTAGGAAATTTGTATTTTATCCATGCTTGACCAAAGAAGAGTGTGGTGAAGAAGAGTGTGTATTAGTCAAGTCCCATTTATTTATATAGCACCAGATACAGCCTGTGCGATAAGGAAGCCCATTAGAAAGAAAGACATTGTATTCAATGCTGAATGATTAATAATCCATAAATGCATCTATACCACTATCCACATATTCTATCTCTTTTGAACTATTGCTACAATCACGACCAAAAAAAAAAAAACACGAGACCGGTGCGTCTCACAGGTGTCGCTCATCGCGTCATTCTCCCGCGGCCTCACTCGTCCACAGTAAACATGATGAATGGCGACTGTAGAACGCAAAAGCCCAATCCCGGACATTTTGGGCGATCTCGAAACACATTTTCGGGCAGACTCATCACGGAGACTCACTAGTAGCCTAGACTTGTTGTTTAACTACTGCGCTCTGTTACCAGTAGGCGTGGCCTCCTAGGGCAGTGCATTCTGGGAGTTGTTGTCTTTCATCCATATAAGCCAAAACTACATTTTCTGGCTTTTCTAAGTCTAGAAAGCTCCAAATTCAACAATAATTTCACATTTCTTCTACATAAATGACCCATTTTATATACACATTCATCTTTCCAGAGGTGAAGTATCCCTTTAAGCAAATCCCTTCATGCATCATGTGTTTTTGTGTAAACACTGCATTACTCTGCAAAAGTCTGTGTTAGAAAAGGAGACCACTGTGTTTGTCATTTTACTCCTTCAGACAGTGAAGCTTGGATGAATGTTTTTCTCTAAATGTAAATCCATCACATCCTTGACCTCTGATTTCTATAATGCTCTCTGAAGTCTTCGAAACACGACAGCTGCATTGTAAACTGCGCTGTCGATCTGACGTATTGCAATTTGTAGTCCTCCGTTTTAATCGTAAGTATTCTTGTTAAAGTGAATGAATTCACAATGACCAGAAGCAGATGTTGACATGGTTTGAATTTATGAGAGAGAGTGAATGAAACCGGGTTCATCAACATTCTTTGCGGATTATGCTTATAGTCGTTTAGCAGAATTGTTTAAACTTTCAGAAAGGCACATTCAGAAGCTAAATGGCCAATCTGCAAGGAAACAAAAGTGCAAAAGGGGTTGATGATGTTAATGTTGATAGTTTTGTGTGCAGTTGACAGAGTAACTGCTCACACAACTGAAAAAAGCCACATTAATCGGTACCATATTGAGTCAAGGACTTTTGTAAAACAAAATCGAATCAGGAAATCCGCATTGATCCTCAGCTCTAAAAAGGTTATGATTCTTTAAATCGAATTAAAACGTCTATTTCCCCAATAATTGTGTTCTTTGCTTTAAACAATATCAGATAACAGCATGATGATGAATGTAACTCTCGGTCCGAGGAGCCGAGTCCGACCCATTTCATTTCAACAACAATGATTTTGAGTAGTTTGGATGTAAACATTTTAGGGACCATTCACAATGCCTCTGTCTAAATGCATTCATTAATTTATTTATCATGCTTTTGAATCATTCATGAAGTCAATGTCCTTATTTGTCAGTTCCGCTGCAAATACTGTGACGTAATTGTTCAAAAAACGTAAGAAAAATCCGAACAGGTTGAAAAATATGACCAAAACAGAATATAAAGATGTAAACGAAGCACCTGAAGAGAATAATCTCATCTTTTTACTTATAAACACTCCAAATATACAACAAAATGCATTTAAGGGCTAAAAAAAAGTGGATTTTGCATGATATGTGCCCTGCATGCTTTAAACCGAACTGGAAGCAGGCAACTGTTTTGGCTCAGGTTTTTACTGTTAATTTTTTGATTGCTCCTTCCCCAAAGGCCTGATAGACTACAGCGGTTCTCTTATCTTACGAGAGGAGAGAGAGAGGAAGTGATTTGGAGAGAATAGAGGAGAGATAGGACGGGTTGGGTTTGCCCGGCATCATCTCTGTTGCACGTAGGCACTTAAAGGTCCTCCTTCATAGATGTGATATACTTCGGCTTGACAACTCAGATCATGCCACTGGTCAAAGTGTAATCCTGTTACTCAAACGGTAAGTTAAAGGGTTAGTTCACCCAAAAATGAAAATTCTGTCAGTATTTACTCACCCTCATGTTGTTCCAACCCCGTAAGACCTTCGTTCATCTTCGGAACAGAAATTAAGATATTTAAGATATTAAGATCACTCCTGTATACTAGTCCATAGGCTTCTTGAGGTACTGGCTCTTGCTGTCCTCGAAAAGTCATTAAAGACATCGTTAAAATAGTCCAAGTGACTACAGGGGCTCAATCTTAAGTTTATCAAACGACGAGAACACTTTTGTGCGCAAAAAAACAACAAAAATAACGACTTTATTTCAACTATTCACTTCCTTCTCCATGAGCCTGTAAGTCAGTTAACGTAGTGTGATTGCGTAGAGCTACGTCACACGTAGGCTCACTATTCGCCGACGCTGGTCATGTGTGTGATGCGTGTGACGTACAATAACAGAAGCTTACGCTATTAAACTAGTAACCTGACTCGCGCAGAGGGAGAAATAAACGAATAGTTGAAATAAGGTCGTTATTTTTGTTGTTTTTTTGTGCACAAAAGTGTTCTCGTCGTTTGATAAACTTAAGATTGAGCCCCTGTAGTCACTTGGACTATTTTAACGATGTCTTTAATGACTTTTCGAGGACAGCAAGAGTCATTCCCTCAAGAAGCCTATGGACTGTATGCAGGAGCGATCTTAATATCTTAAATATCTTAATTTGTGTTCCGAGGATGAACGAAGGTCTTACGGGGTTGGAACAACATGAGGGTGAGTAAATACTGACAGAATTTTCATTTTTGGGTGAACTAACCCTTGAAGGTGCTGTACGCCTTCCATGCAACATAAGTCACTTTGTATAAAAGCGTCTGCCAAATGCATACATGGCATGTAAATACTCCTTCCCCTTCATAGATTTATCCTCTCCAGGCCCCTTGTTGTAAGTTATGTGTTTTTCATTGGCTTGAAATCTGGTCATCTATCAGTTTTGGATATAATCTACATAACTATGTGTAGTTTTAGTTAGACGGTTGGTGCACATGTGTTGTATTAAAATGGCAGGCATGCGATTATGTGAGTCAAAGCAGATGAGATAAATCAACCCGTGTTTGCATGCAGTCAGCCCTTTTATTTATGCAATGCCCTCTGTCCCTCCATATTCAACTCCCCTCTGCACGCACACATGTACACACGTGCCAAAAGACACTCAATGGCAGTCAATGACCTGAATGCTATATTGACCATTTTCCCATTGTAGTCCAATTGTCCCAGATGTAAACTATAAAGCAGCAAAGAAAACATGTTGGTCACGTTCTTAATAAATGTTGCACCAATTGTTACAATATGTTGCTTTCTCAATATCTAGTGTGATGCATTTAGCCCCGTTCACACCGCCAGCGACACGCAGCGACAAAGCGACAAGATCCCATTCATTTCAATGGCGACATCCGGCGACACGAGCGACAGTTACCATTGGCGACAGAATGTGGGCGTGTCAAGCGACAAGAGAGTTTTCAACTTTATGCAAATGAGAAGCGATTTTCGTGAGCGACAACCAATTGGAAAGAAGACTTTCAGTGGAGCTCACGTCACCGTCTCGAGTGCAGGGCAGGCAAAAGTAGAGGCTTTACTCAAAAGTAAGCAAGCAAGCAAAGTTCATACTTTTAGGGCCCTATTTTAACGATCTGAAATGCAAGTATCAAGTAACTTTGTGGGCGTGTCTTTGGTGCTGTTGCTGTTTAACCGGCGGGATAAATGACTCTTGCGCCCGACGCAAGTTTAAAAGCGGTTGGCCTGAAGTAGCTTCATTATTCATAGGTGTGGTTTGGGCAAAATAAGATAAGCACGTCATATCACATTCCCTTTAAGAGCGTGATGAACGAGGTGCGCTTGTTCCGTGGCGCAATACGATTATAACGGCGCATTTACCAGACGCGCTTCACAGCCGAGGAGATCGACGTTCTCGTCAGGGCCGTGAAAGAAAGAGAAGTGACATTGGGGACGGGACAAACCCACCCAAATTAGCTTCGGTTAAACATGCATATAATAATTTGGGTAAATGTGTAAGCTTTATGCCTATTTTTTCCATCGTCATGGACACAACAATGATTTCCCTCGTGTTTTAATATTTTTCCTTGTAATAATGCATCATTTGCAAAAAGTAAAATGCATCTGTGTAGATAAGAGAATCATCTACAGTGTATGCGTGCATCATTCGCGCTTAAAATAGCATCTGGATTAGAGCCAGACCGATATTATCGGCCGATATTAGGCATTTTCTAAAATATCGGTATCAGCAGTTATAATGGCCGATAAATCAATATTTCAAAAATAAAATAAAAACGGACGAATCACGCTTCAACCATGTCATGAGAGTTGGAGTTGTATAGTTTGTCCACCAGAGGGCACTCTACACCGTCCCTGTTGGCAACACTCGTGTATAACGCGCCACACATCCTACAACCTGCTGATCCAGCCAGAGTCGGGCAGAGAGAACCAGTTATGCATTATCATATTATTTTAGTTAACTCCTAATTAACTACAAATAACTAATGTTAGGGAAATCTGTTAATATTTTCTTGCGCGTTTCTGAAATAAAAAAAAAATAACAATAATATCGGCCGATATATCGGAATATCGGATTTTAAAACCAACAAATATTTGTATCGGTATCGGCCTTCAAAATTCTTTATCGGTCGGGCTCTAATCTGAATGTACGTGCAACGCGCCACTGACTTTAGACTAGGTTTTTTTTCTGGTCAGTGATGCAATTGTTTTCCAGAACTGCAAAATAGCACCAGGGATTGTTTGTGCTGAAACACGCCTCCTTTTTGCGCCGACCCGCCCAGGGAGTGCAAGTTTATTCCCTAGTTTACCGACGTGCGTCTGTGGAGGGAAAAAATATGAATGATTGCATGTGTCAGTGTATAAAGTCATTTCGATAAGTTAATGTGTAGAATTTGAATTGTAATAGTTTGTACTTTTAATTAAAAACTGTTCCTATTTTTCACTCCCATAACATAATATATTTATTCCAGTTGGGCTTTGTCTGTTGTTGCTCTATTTTTTCCTCAGACACTGGGAACGAGTGGCTTTGAAGATCAGATGGGGGCCCTCGGGAAAGGTCAACCTCTCTGATATTACTTGTAAAAACAGGGAGAGAGAGAAAGAGAGACTAATAGAAAGAATATGAAAAGATTCCATTTGGCCACTGTGACAGAGGCGGTTTGGAATGCCAAAGATTCCTTGGAGTTCCCTTGGGTTTATTGTGAGAACATTATGAAATGAATTGTGGGGGAAACGTGTGGGGTGGAGAAGAGTGTATTTGCATTACATAAGGCCCAGGCTCTGTCTTTCTAGAGAGAACAAACAATTATTTGGAGGAGAGAGAAAATGATGTGAAAAGAGAAGGAAACAGAGTTTAAAGAGCCCCTATAATAGCATTTGAAATGTTCCTATTTTTGTTTTAGGAGTTCCCAAAAACAGTTTAACGTGCATGCAAGGATAAAAAACACTTTATTTGTCTTATAATATGCATTTATTTTTAACTGATTTCCTCACCGACTCCCGAATGATTCGTACAACGACTCATTTTTCCAAACCACTCCTTTGCGTGACGCTAATCGGCGGTGATTGGTCAGATGATAGACCCAGTCAGTTATTGTTTGTTAGAATAACGCATAAACGTATTGATAAAGCACTGCAGTACTACAAGACGCTCTATTCTTTATGACAACCCCAAAAACAGCGACAAACACTTCACATATTTAAAAAAAATTGACATTGGAGACCTAGAAGCTGCGCTGAGCGTAACTTACACACACAGATACACGCGCACACACATACTGCCTCGCGCCCCGACGCAACAAAACCGTTCAAAACCCATAAAAGCAACAATTATTAATAATACTCACAGGTTGTGATTCGAAGGAGGAAGCTGATCCATATACACTGGGTAAGTAAGTTACCGAGCCCTCCTTCAGGAACAACCGCTTGCGAATCCACATTTGAATTCATTTATGTTTTTGAACTAACGTTATTCGTCAATAAAATGATGAGAACACAATCGGGCTATACTTGCACATGTGAACTCTAACCACCGATTCTTCACATGCCCGTCCCTGGTAAATGAAAACAAAGTGGCTGAACTATCTTTGCATTGTAGAACACAGCGTCTTCTCGACATGATGCTATGATGAAGTATTTGAATGTGTAGACTTCAAGTTTACACTTCCGTCTGCGCGCGCAGTAACTGGGCGCGGCCAGTATGTCTCTACGTCACGACGAACCAGCTATTGATTCGTTTCAAAAACAATTCATTTCATAGACTCCGAGTCGACTCTCACTTTTGAAAGACAATAACTTTATATACGGTGCACTTTCAGATATAAATCTTTGCAGGATGTTTTCATTCCCTTAAAGCTATAGTCCACACCATACAGTCATTTTCAAAAATCCATGATAGGGGCTCTTTAACATCGTGCAGAACTCATCGCCATAATGCTGTTTTAGTGGTTTCTGGAGTGATTTTTTTATTTATTTTATAAGATAAAATAATATCTTTTATAAGATATTTTTGTCTTTCAATATGGCTGAGGTTGTCCATGTATGCTAACCTGGTTCCCTGAATAGGGAATGAGATGTTTCCTACCATAGGGGTCACTCAGCACTGTATCTTACCCAGTGTAAAATCTTGTTTTGTAGCCATGAGCTACAAACACATAATTGACTGATCCGATTAACACCACAGGCTCGTGTGGTCGTCGTAAATCTCAATCCCCTCACAGATTGAAGATTTACTCTATCTTAAGTCGCAGAAAGACTAAACCATGAGAGAAATCCATACAGGATGCACTCACCAACAAGGCCTGGAAATTACAAATACATTTTAGATATGTTAAGGCCATCAACCAACTTTAGGCAAAGCAAGGCAAGTGTATTTATATAGAACATTTCATACACTATGGCAATTCAAAGATGAGGAAATAATCACACAAAAAAATATTTGCATTGAAAATAGACGCAAAATAAAAGCAGGGGGAATCAAAGTAGTATCTAAGGGACTGACTTACTGCATAAACAGAGCCCGTGTGGGACAGAAAGTTCTCATCCATCTCATCCCACACATAAAATGGAAGACAAGGGAATGTCTCCCCAAAGAATTATCCCTTCACTTGTGTTCACTTTGAGAGTCACCAGGCCGTGCCCTCTCTGACAGAGAAATGTTCTTGTAGGAGCTCCAGCACTGGTCCAAATTGCAATTACTTGTGATGCCGTACTTCCCTACGAACCCGAGTTAATGGGTCGGCTCTGATCGGACTCCACAAGAGGCGTAAACGCATCCCAAAATTCAATTCAATTCAATTCAAATGTAGTTGTATAGCGCTTTTCACAATGCATATTGTTTCAAGGCAGCTTTACAGAAAGTGCATTACACAAATGTACATAGTAGGGCTGTGCAAAAGTTAATTGCGATTAATCGCATCCAAAATAAAAGTCTGTTTTACATAATATATTTGTGTGTGCTGTATATAATTATTTTGTATATATAAATACCTATGCATGCATGTATATATTTAAGAATTATTTGCGCTTAAATTCTGTAAATATATATAAATACATAATCTATATTATATAAATATAAATATTTTATATAGGAATAACACATTTTCTTAAACATATACATGCATGTGTGTGTATTTATATATACAAAATAATTATATACAGCACACACAAATATACTATGTAAACACAGACTTTTATTTTGGATGCGATTAATCGCAATTAACTTTTGCACAGCCCTAGTACATAGAAAAATAAAGTTAGTTAATCATGTATTAATTTAGGGCATAACATATCGCCGGCGTTGAGTCGTCTCTTCACAGGCGTTTAATCATCTCATCACCGGGGTTGAGGCATCTGAAGTCTCCGTGAGAGGCTGGATACAAACTGGAGCTGACGAGCGCTATTTACCTCGGCCATCGTTCTGAGATATCAGCAGAAAAGCAGATGGGGAAAAATACTGGCCTTTAAAAATAAAAATCTGCCCGACTCTATGGGAATTTAACATAGGGGTGTCGTGACTTATGCACCCTGTATTTATGATGCATTAGTCATTCACAAAGAAAATTGGTGGCCTTAAAGGTTGGATTTTTCCTCATTTTTTTAATAAAGGCATGAAGATCAATTTCCAAAAGATAATTTTTTATTACTCTTTTTAGGCAACTTTAGCATGCAGGGTGTCCTAACTTATTCACATCACTTTATATGGCAAATGAAAAGTCTGATCGCTTGGAAAAAGTTATCGTACTAGGGCTGTCAAACGATTAATCGCATCCAAAATAAAAGTTTCTGTTTACATAATATATGTGGGTGCACTGTGTATAATAACTATATATATATATATATATATTAGGGCTGTGCAAAAATTAATTGCGATTAATCGCATCCAAAATAAAAGTCTGTGTTTACATAATATATTTGTGTGTGCTTTCTATAATTATTTTGTATATAAATACCTATGCATGCATGTATATATTTAAGAATTATTTGCGCTTAAATTCTGTATATATATAAATGCATAATCTATATTGTCTAAATATAAATATTTTAAATATGAATAACACATTTTCTTCAATATATACATGCATGTGTGTGTATTCATATATACAAAATAATTATATACAGCACAGACAAATATATTATGTAAACACAGACTTTTATTTTGGATGCGATTAATCGCAATTAATTTTTGCACAGCCCTAATATATATATATGCTTGTATATATTTAAGAAATATTTTCGTGTATATACTGTATATAGATTTATATATAATTTATATTTATATTTTATATATAAATAATATTTTTTTCCTAAATATACATGCATGTGTGTGTATTTATTTATATACAAAATAATTATACACAGTGCAGCCAATATTTTATGTAAACACAAACTTTTATTTTGGATGCGATTAATCGCGATTAATCGTTTGACAGCTCTAGTGGTTTTGAGGTAAATTGTGAATAAGATGTATACAAAAGTTTAATACTAAGGTTGAAGATACTAACCGAAATATTAACAAAAATAATAGTGATGTTACCTAAGCATATACCAATAATGGTCCCAATAAATAAAGTAAATACTGACCTAGTCTATTCAGTGCTGAAAGCAGGAACAATTTTTTGGCACGTCAGTTTAAATAGTTTTTTCACTAACTAATTTTTATTTGATATGGATGTTTTGTTTATTAGTATGTTATTGAGAGGAAAAGTGATTCAATTTGTGACCGTTGTTGCTGATCACACAAGCAAGAAAAAAATAATGCAGGAGATAGAAACCAGTGTGAGAGGGAAACGCTCCTCCTCCTCTCCTCCACTGACCTACTTCCAGCAGGAAGATGTGGATGTAGTCATGAGTTGAATGAGAAATGCCAACACCCCCCCCCCCCCCTCCCTCCACCTCATCTCTGTCTGACTCTTTCCCTGTCTCTCTTTATACACCACTGATCACATACAGTAGTTTACCCATCATGCCCTGCCTTGCATGAGTCACGACGTGAGCATTAGTATGCGACTGCTGCTAGAACTGGTATGAGGAGACAGACTACTCTTTGAAAAATTAATGGGAAAAAAGCATTGTTTAATAAGGAAGCTGTAGAAATGGCGGTCCTGTCTTTCATTTGCAAAAGCCAGTCTCTACTGCATGTGTCGGCACTGCATCTCATCCGTAATCGAACCTCATAATGTAAATGATTTGTTTTTTCTTGCTGCACAGATATCCCTCCTTACCATCCTCATGAGCATCTGAGACTTAACATCACACTAACTAAATTATTAAAGTTAGGACCTAAATTTATCTCTGTGCTAAAGTTGTGTTTGTCTTTGCTGCGTTTATGTTCAGAATGTTGTCGCTTTACTAAAGGGATACTCCACTTTTTTTTTGATAGGCTCATAGGCTCGAGTTAAACAGTTGGGTTTTACCGTTCTCGAATGTATTCAGGCGATTTTTTTATTTTTTTATTTTATTTTTTTTTTATATTTAGAAGAATATCAGTAACCAGACCGTTTCTGGTCTCATTGACTTCCATAGTATATTTTTTTCCTACTGTGGAAGTCAATGAGATCAGAAACGGTCTGGTTACTGATATTCTTCTATCTAAATATCAGAAAATCGGCTGAATGGATTCGAAAACGGTAAAACTCGACTGTTTAACTCTGGGGGAGAGGTAAAATGAGCCTATTTCCAAAAAAAGTGGAGTATGCCATGAAGAAAAGGGTTCATATCTGTAAAGTACATTGGCTATATTAGATGTTTAAGTCTGCTTCCTTTAATGTATGCAGATGAAAGCCTTTGCTGCATTTATTTGAGAGCTGTACAAGCAAACTGCATGAAGAATTTATGTAGAAGCTGTAAAAAATAACTTTATGGTTATGCGGTGATGTAATTTTTCATTTAGAACTGTTGATGCATTATTGATGGGCTTTAGGGGAGAGCGGGGCACGACGTAACACTTTTTGACTTTGTTGATTTGTGTAAATCTACTTAGGGTTTAGAGAATTTTTTTCCCCCACATTAATTTACCACATGTCTAGTATAATTATGTGGATTTGTTTTATTAATACAGTGTATACTTTTTTCTTGATTTACCCCGAAAGAATGGAAGTGAAATGTGACAACATGCCCCATAGGTGGGGTACATTGTAACGTCACCATATAACAGCTTAAAAAGCAATCTGATCTAATAAAAAAAAAATACAAGTCAAACAAAAATATTTTCTTAATAAAATACAATTATTAACTTTTTCATGTAAAATAATGGCATTTTTTAATAATTAAAAATATACTCATTTTTTTGTTTGACAACAAACACCCCGGAAAACGCAGCTATACAGCATAGTTCAAAACAAAATAATAATTAATCATTTCTGAACATTGACCCTCAGTCTTTATTTACATGTTTCTCGTGTTTTCTCAATAGAGTTCATAAAAGTATTGATTGAATATAATAGCGTATTTCTAATAGGGGCACATTGTAACGCAGTGTGACAACATGCCCCAACTGCACAACTGGGGTTTAAACCCTGCTAGTTAGCGAAGCATTAATATCAACTGTTAAACAACAGATTGGAGATTAAAATAATATCAGATTTGTCTAATTTTACACTGTAAAAAAATATTTTCAAGATTTGTTATCACAACATATTTTCTTTTGTCAAATCAACTTTATAATAATTTATTTAGTTGAAATAACTTATTATTTTGAGTTTCTGATGGTTAAATTAATATCCTTCATTGTATTAACTCACTTTTTCCAGTTCAATGAACTTAAAATTTTAAGGCAACCAGGTTACTTACTTTTTTAAGTTAAACCAACAATATTTTAAAAAATCACAACACAACATATTTTCTTTTGTCAAATCAACTTTATAATAGTTTATTTAGTTGAGATAACTTATTATTTTGAGTTTCTGATGATTAAATTAATCTCCTTCATTGTATTAACTCACTTTTTCCTGTTCAATCAACTTAAAACTTTAAGGCAACCAGGTTACTTACTTTAAGTTAAACCATCAATATTTTTTTACAGTGTATGACGAAACTTGGTGTATTTAGTTGTCATTTCAACATTATAAAGAGAAATTGCGCCAAAATTCAGAAATCTTTGTAAGATATTACTGAACATTTACGTATTTAACCATAGCAAAAGTACATTTCTTACTTAAGTTAATGTTTCATCTCACTGTAAAAAAAAAATATTGATGGTTTAACTTAAAGTAAGTGACCTGGTTGCCTTAAAATTTTAAGTTCATTGAACTGGAAAAAGTGAGTTAATACAATGAAGGAGATTAATTTAACCATCAGAAACTCAAAATTATATGTTATCTGAACTAAATCAATTATTTAAGTTGATTTGACAAAAGAAAAAATGTTGTAATTTGTGTGGAAGTATTTAAAACAAGTGTGTTACAACTAGCCCCGCGTTATCTTGTGCTCCCTACTTCCTAGGGATGGAAATCAAAAGCAATTTAATGATTTTAGATGGGATTTTACATAAGTTTTTAGCCAGTTTGGACTGGTCTAGATGTTTGATCAGCTCAAGCGGGCCTGCGTTCATCTTGGACAAGCTATTTAGATTATGTATTAGATTGGACCTAGACTTGCACCTGTCTTTTAGGGTTTGAGAAATAATCTGAAATAAACAAGACTGCCACTTTTATTTGTGTTTTCTCCGTTCCGGTGAATGTGATGGGTACGGCCGCCTCTTATGGCAATTACTCATGCTCTCCCTTTTGCCATTGGCGATCATTGTAGCCTGCAAACAGAGAGGTCTTTGTAGCGCCCTGGGGGTTATGCCAGCACATCCAGAGAGGTGCCAGGAGGTTCCTTTCTCTGTGCCCACACGGACCGAAGAAGCGTTGGAGAGCTCCTTTATGGCCACTCCACACAGTGAAGGGTTCAGTCTTTCATTGATGTTCCCATTCTGATATTGAGCAATTAAAGCTGCTGGACTGCTGTGAAACTGCTTTAGATTCAATATCAGTGCATGGGTACATTAATGAGGGATGAACATATCGGGCAGTACGGAGGGCTGTTCTAAACTCTCAACATGTTTTTGGTTTTCAATGCATTTAAACAATTCGGTTTTGTGGTATAGAGGGCTTGACATGAACCTTTTTTGCTCACCAGCCACTGTGGCTAGTTGTTTATGCCACTCAGCATTTTCACTGGCCACAAATTGGACATTGATGCCATGGGGGAAAACTGCCATATAGGTATTTTTAATAATTGGCTGCTGTCACTTTAAGACCAGACACACTGATCCATTACACAGTTACACATGCATTTTCTTTCTCGACTGTTTACGTTCACTTAGAACAAATCTGACTGTGTTTTGGTGAATACTCTGCATTTTGATATTGTTTTGTGTATATTTATTACTGTTTAACCCTAAAACCGTATTCTAGACAAACTTATTTAAAAAAAAAATACTTCCCTTGATCTGGCCAGTACAAGATTTTGGCTACTTTTACTAAGTTTGCCTCCTGAACACACACCATTTTTTTGACTCAATTCTACAATGTTAAGTGGGTGAAAAAAAAATCTTAATCTTGTATTTGGGTCAAAAATAGGCACCCATAGAAATGAGCATTCTAAAATTAGCCAAAATAAGACACCAGGTGACGGCAAAATCACTTTAGGTTTTAGCTCCAAGAACTTATTGGAATGATATTTTAATGTAGTTAAAAAATAACATAAAGATAAACATAATTTACATAGGAAATATGGTACTTTTTGAAGTAAATAAATTCAAAAATACCCCCAAAATAAATGGATTGACAAAACTTTATCGAAGACAGTGATATAACATTTATAATAAAAAAAAATTAGGAGTCCTCTGTTGCCCACATTTGTCCACAATTACAGGATTAAGGGCTATAAAGTGAATACGGTTAGTTCACCCAAAAATGAAAATTCTGTCAGTATTTACTCACCCTCATGTTGTTCCAACCCCGTAAGACCTTCGTTCATCTTCGCAACACAAATTAAGATATTTAAGATATTAAGATCACTCCTGTATACTAGTCCATAGGCTTCTTGAGGGAATGACTCTTGCTGGCATCGAAAAGTCATTAAAGACATCGTTAAAATAGTCCAAGTGACTACAGGGGCTCAATCTTAATAACTTTATCAAACGACGAGAACACTTTTTGTGCGCAAAAAAACAACAAAAATAATGACTTTATTTCAACTATTCACTTCCTTCTCCATGAGCCTGTAGTCAGTTAACGTAGTGTGATTGCGTAAAGCTACGTCACACGTAGGCTCACTATTGGCCGACGCTGGTCATGTGTGTGATGCGTGTGACGTACAATAACAGAAGCTTACGCTATTAAACTAGTAACCTGACTCGCGCACAGGGAGAAATAAACGAATAGTTGAAATAAAGTCGTTATTTTTGTTGTTTTTGCGCACAAAAAGTGTTCTCGTCGTTTGATAAACTTAAGATTGAGCCCCTGTAGTCACTTGGACTATTTTAACGATGACTTTAATGACTTTTCGAGGCCAGCAAGAGTCATTCCCTCAAGAAGCCTATGGACTAGTATGCAGGAGTGATCTTAATATCTTAAATATCTTAATTTGTGTTGCGAAGATGAACGAAGGTCTTACGGGGTTGGAACAACATGAGGGTGAGTAAATACTGACAGAATTTTCATTTTTGGGTGAACTAACCCTTTAAGTACTGAGTTTCAGTACTTCCTCCACCACTGAGTAAAAGGCGGAGAAAAGTGAAGACTTGTTTTACATTCAGTACTAAATGATGGAGGTCACCCCGGAGTATTGAATAACGATAGCTTATTTCAGCTTTAAAGGTTAAATATCTGTGTTTGTTTTTAATGGGAATGTGTATCTTTCAGATCAATCTCTTTTGATCATATTTTACATTTTATTGTGTCGTGTAGTGTGGGGCGCTGGTCTTGGTTTTGTCTTGGTCTCGGCCCCTAAAATTCTCGATAGACTGGTCTTGGTCTCGGGTCAAGTGGTCTTGACTACAACACTACTATATATGATAACGGGTATTTCATGTCATTTTAACATGTTATCGTTTTGTGTTGTCCTAATTAAATCCTGATTCTTCTCTCTTTCAGATCATGCCCCATAGATAGCAGACTCTTGGCTCTCTGGTTGCCGGCTCCTCCTGATCGGAGAGGATGCCTCCCCGGAAGCGCACGCGGCCCGCCCTGGGCTTTCTGTGCTGCTTCAGTAGCAGTGAACCTCCTGAGATCAACCTGAAAGACAGTGTCCCGCTGCAGCTGCTGGAGTTCAGTGCACCCATGCCCCCAGAGGAAGAACTGCATGCCCGCTTCTCTGAATTAGTGGTTAGTATCTTCTGGATTTTTTTGCCATGAAATCGGTTTAATTTATTCAAGGGATCCATAACGCAACACATAAGTGGCTAACAGGGCGCAATCTGTGCATAGTTTCCTAAAAATGCATGATCGGCTTTTGTACAAGTGTTCCACACTGATGTTAGACATTGATGCTGACTTGCATTATTGAGGTTCAGGCAATCTTACAAGTTTAGTGAAGCAAATTCAGTGCTGATCTCCGCTGCCAAACAACGGTGGTTTGGAGCATCTTGAATAATACAGTTTAATGTACAAAGTAGGGCATGTAATCTTTAAATGACTTAAAGGAGTAGTTCACTTTAAATGTCATCCCATGCCATCCAAGATGTCCATGTCTTTCTTTCTTCAGTTGAAAAGAAATTAAGGTTTTTGATGAAAACATTCCAGGATTTTTCTCCATATAATGGACTTCAATGGGGTCCAAACGGTTCAAGGTCCAAATGAGAGTTTCAGTGCAGCTTCAAAGGGCTTTAAACGACACCAGACGATGAATAAGGGTCTTATCTAGTGAAACGATCGCTCATTTTGAAAGTAAATAAAACGTTTAAGTTTTATAAGCACAAATGCTCGCCTTCTCTGTTCTGTGATGCACGTTCGTGACTCTCCTGTTCATCAAAATGAACGAGTTCGAACAGAACACAAACAAGGCGAGCATTTGTGCTTATAAAATTTAAATGTTTTTATTTATTTTTTAAATGAGCGATCGTTTCGCTTGATCAGACCCTTATTCATCGTCTGGAATCGTTTAAAGCCCTTTGAACAGTTTGCAGTTTGCACTGAAACTGTCTTTTGGATCTTGAACCGTTTGGACCCCATTGAAGTCCATTAAATGGAGAAAAATCCTGGAATGTTTTCATCAAAAACCTTAATTTCTTTTCGACTGAAGAAAGAAAGACGTGGATATCTTGGATGACATGGGGGTGAGTAAATTATCAGCAAAGTTTTTTTTTTTTAAAGTGAACTACTCCTTTAAGCATCCATTTATAGGGATAGTTCAAGTTTAAGAAGGGCTCTAATGTAATGCCCTTCTTTCTTTTATGGACCATAAAAGGAGTTTGAAAAAATGTCCCAATGCAAGAATAATTAATTTGTTTTTCTGTCTGTCTCTCTTTTTCTGTCTGGCTCTTTTTTTTCGGTCTTTCTCCACCCTGTATTTGAGCTAAAAACAGATTGTGGAAAGGAAAAAATGAATAAATAAAAGCAGCTCATCATTTGGAGTCAAAACATGCCCAACATATGGGAGCTGTTAGGTAAATCACAGCAGCCTCATGCTTGATACAGAAAGAAAAAAAAATAATATATAATACCATTGGTTTTACTGAAAAAAAAGCAGACTGCTGCCTTGCACCATTGTCCACTTGTCCATGTTCTCCAAAGACCAAACAGATACACTTAAGTGACACTGTTTTCCACATATGAGTAATATGTCAAATTATGAGTAATATGTCAAATCATGCACTTGTTGCAACAATATGAGTCTCTCAAAGGAAGCTGGATGAAACCTGACAGAACTGGGTCACTGTTGACAGGATTAACAGTTTTTGGGAATATGATATGAGTTTGAAACATGAACAGAGGCCGCCTTCTCCGCTCTGGGATGAAGTTGTGCACTGGTGCGCAGACGTGAATGTATTTTGCTTTATATTCAATATGTATAAACCTGTAGGTTTGCTGATTGGTGGTAATATAAATAGGCAGCGGATATTTACACCGAGTGCAAATAGAGTTAGATGCTATTTACAATAAAGTGAAAATAACAGTATTATCTTTGCACTAAGTGTAAATAGTAGTTAGATGCTGTTTACACCACGTAAATAGTGGCAGATACTGTTTGCACATCAGTGTATTAAACACCGCCTAACCCTACCTGTTAAACACTTTATTCTCGCTACTAAATTGGTACTTTATTTCACCTTTTAAAAAAGTATTTTTCGACTTAAACTCCATGCCACTGCTTATCAGCAGGATTCCTTTTGTAATTTTGTCTGGCTCAGTCAGACAATGGTGGGCGGAGTTAATGTAAAAAAAGTTACTTTTTGAATTTCCTTCATAATGTTAGATGTTCGTTCTATTTAATTGATTTAATTATTGACAAGGGGAAAAAAAACCCAAAACCCAAATGTTGGGTTAAAAATGTAATTTAAAATTTTTCACTTTCACTTTCAACTGTTATTTTTTTTTAATTACATTTTTTTAACCCAACATTTGGGTTTGTCTATATTTGACCCAAATTTGGGTTGAAACAACCCAGCATTTTTTAGAGTACATTAATGTTATGGGGTGGAAGAGTTTGTTTTTTGTCAGTAATTAAATGAATTAAATAGAACAAACATCTAAAATTATGATGGAAATTCAAAAAGCAACTTTCCAGTCAACCCATCAGATTTGAGGGACAAGTTTACAGTTTATGTCAAGTTTAGGCTTTGAAACAGGGTGAAGTACTTAAACATCAGTCCTATTCACCTTTCATTACCCTCTGATTTTAGGGAAAAGTTATGGGTAGGTTTAGGTTAAGGCCGATACCGATACAAATATTTTTTGGTTTTAAAATCCAATATTCCGATATATCGGCCGATATATATGTATTTTTTTTCAGAAACGCGCAACAGATTCCCTAACATTAGTTATTTGTAGTTATTTATGAGTTTTAACTAAAATAAAATGATAATGCATTTTAAAAAGAAACTTGTTTCTCTTATTGTCGAAACAGAACAGATTGATGATAGTGGCGTTAGCTAGCTTTGTGGTTATCTAGTCTACGATGAGCCATAATTTAGCAATGGATGACGTCATACTGCAAATTGTAAAACCTACATTTTCAATATAACAGGCCAAGGGGAGATGATACGTCTTATTGCTATAACTGTCACACGCTATTAAAGAAATACTTCAGTCACATTGTCTAAAGTTAAAAGGACAGTCAGTCAACTAAACTGTAGCAACGTAACGTAACTATTACTAGCTAATTCCGCTTCACTCTCGGCTTATTTAACAACAGCAAAACTGAACATGGTAGTCACAAGTTTTGTCATGCTTATTTGAGTTGAGAGAACTGATGTGGATGTTCTTTTAATTGTTATTCAAGCAATATATGTACAGTATCGTGACCAACTCAGCGAGTGTTGCCGACAGGAATGGTGTAGAGTGCCCTCTGGTGGACAAACTATACAACTCCAACACTCATGACATGGTTGAAGCTTGTTCCGTGCGTTTTTATTTTATTTTTGAAATGTTTTTTTATCGGCAGTTTTAACTAGAGCCAGACCAATATATCGGCCGGCCGATATTAGGCATTTTCCATAATATCGGTATCGGCAGTTATAATGGCCGATAAATGAATATTTAAAAAATAAAATAAAAACGGACGAAACACGCTTTAATCATCTCTCCTTGGCCTGTTATATTCAAAATGTATGTTTTACAATTTGCAGTATGATGTTATCTATTGCTAAATTATGGCTCATCATAGACTAGCTAACCACAAAGCAAGCTAATGCCACTATCGTCAGTGGAAGACCGCTAACGTTAATTAATGAGTTTGGAAACCACGATGAACTTTTTCTGCCTAAATAAAGTAATGATTACTGTATTTATAACTAGCATATCTCTAGTTACAGTCCCTGCATTGTAAAATGTAAGTTATACTTGCGAGGAGTGAACATTTAGACATAGAGAAAAAGTATCAAACGGATCTTGTGCAGAAAAGTTAGCTTTTCTTTTACACGTGTGTGAAATCCAACAATATTTAATAAAAAAAAAATTATCGGCCGATATATCGGATTTTAAAACCCAAAAATATTTGTATCGGTATCGGCCTTCAAAATCCTTTTTTCGGTCGGGCTCTAATTTTAACTGCCGATACCGATAGTTTGGAAAATGCCTAATATCGGCCTGCCGATATATCGGTCTATTTAGGTTTAGGGGTAAGGACTACATTTTGGGACAGGAATGTTGACAAAATATGTTGATCCAGGACCATGTCTTACTTGGCAAAATCACGGTGACCGCTGTGTGATGAATGTGTGATCTGCTTTTTTTGTTCGGACCAAATAAAAATGTAATTTTTTAAATGTAATTTTTGTTTGTTTTTTAAATCTAAGGATTGCTCAGTCATGTTAATCCCTTCAGATCTCAGAGTTGTCGCCACCTCTGAAAAGCCAATATTTACTGTATTGTCATTTTAGCACTTTCCCTTTTTGACTGCATGCTGTTAGCAGATTGAGTTCTTAGTTTTTCAAGCGGTGATTCCCCAAATATCGACTTTTCTAAATTAAAAGCAGCCATCTAGATGATACGTTTTAAATTCTAAGCAACTGCATCCTCATATGCCATATCATATAATATGATAAACGGATGTGTCATAATAAAATGACCTCAAACTAACATTTCCTGTGAAATCGGACCCTCAAATTATAAATCAATTTTATAAGCTTACCGTGGGAATCGGGGTATAAGAAAGGGAGACAGGTTTGAACACTGATCACTGTCTTATACTTGCTCTCGACATTTTTTTTTTTTTTTTTTTAAAGTTACATACTGCAGCTAAATAGCAAACATAGCTGACTTGTATATCTGTTGTCTATTTTCACAATAGCTCTCTAATCTGAGGATTTGAGCTCCATTTGCTGCAGAATGAGGTTTGAAAAGAAGATTTTTTGACTTTGGTCAATTCAAACAGTCATTGTCTATAAACAATGACATGCCTATAGAGCAAACGTGTACGCAACGCTTCCATGCAGATACGAGCTGTGAGCGAGACTGGATTAATCAGCTCCTTCTGATGGATTGTTTCATGATAGTGATAGATCATACGACACACTGTAAAAAAAAATCCGTTAAATTTACGGGGAAACTCCGACAGCTGTGGTTACCAGAGTTTTCCTGTTAAAAGTACGGTAGCAACATTTTAGGTTTTACAGACTTTGACCGTATTTAATTTTACAGCAATAAACCGTATTTCATTATTTGATATAATATTAATTTACTGACATTTTGAAGTATTAATATCTGTTTTGTTCAATTGCAATACACCGATAGCTATAATGAGAGTCAAATGATCAATCAAAGCTCATCATTATCAGCTCATTCACAAGAAAGTTCATACTTCTACATAGAAGCGACACAGTGTCATTCACACAAACATTAAACACCATCATGGTAACATGTTGAAATTTTAAAAATGAAATAAGAATTAATTTAACAACATTAAATGTAACATAAAACCCTAATGAACATAACTGATAAGAAAATTATGAATAAACAGTTAAAATACATCAAATGTGAAGTGTCATGAAGGGAATTGTGGGAAAGTCAATTTACATTTTTTTCACTGTAAATTATACAATGACTTCTTTTTTTTTCACTTCCAAAAACTGTAAATTCAACAGTATTTTACAGTAAAACTACATTAAATGTACCATTATATATATATCACAGTTATTTACCGTATATAGTAAGGAAACTCTCTGTTAACCAATTAACAGTTTTTCACTGGAGCATTTTTACAGTCTTTTACTGTTAAAATCACGATAATTTTTTTACAGTGCAGGCTTGAGTGGAAGCAATCAATCCGCAACTCGTTTGTTTTTTCTTGACATGTGGCTGTGTGCGTTGATGGCTTGCACATTTGGATACAACAGCCTCTTGCAAACACGTGGGATTTATCAGAAAGTTGTGTGTTGTGTGGTTCTATCTTGTAACTGTTTGTGTGGGGGTTCTGTCACTGGCTCATTGTCTTGTGTTTGAGTGCATGTGTGTGTTTATCCACTCATGCACTCTAAAAATGCTGGGTTGTTTTAACCCAATTTTGGGTAAAATATGGACAAACCCAGCCATTGGGTCATATTTGGAATATTTGACCCAAAATTGGGTTAAAACAACCCAGGATTTGTTTGAGTGTGTGTATGCGTGTCTACTTTTAAAAGAAATGGGCACGTGGGCCAGCTGTAGTAATGAGTTTTGTGAGGACATGACACAGGTCAGCTGATATTAAAGCTGAAGGCAGAAACGAGCAGATGCATGAACAGATGAAGCCGAAACCTGAGAAGCCACACAGTTTCGAGGGAGAAAAAACATGAAACACAAATCAATGCACTGAGAAAGAGTGTATATGAAGAGTTCAGATGCAAAAGCCTCTAAGTGCCATTTGAAATTTTCTTCTTTAATGATGATTTTTATCAAGCTTGTATATTTAAGTTCAGTAATTTCACTTAAATGGCAATGATAATTACCTATTAATTGTTATTTAAGTGAAATTACTGAACTGAAATATACAAGTATGATAAAAAATCATCATTAAAGAAGAAAATTTCAAATGGCATTTAGAGGCTTTTGCATCTGAACTCTTCATATGTGTTTGTCTGAAGAGGCCGTCAATAACAAGATGCAGGAACTTTATGCATTATTGTACACTCTAAAAATGCTGGGTTGTTTTAACCCAACTTTGGATCTAATATGGACAAACCCAAATGTTGGGTTAAAAATTGAATTAAAAAATTTAACCCAATGGCTGGGTTTGTCCATATTTGACCCAAAGTTGGGTTAAAACAACCCAGGAATTTTTAGAGTGTAGAATTGAACCCTTTATGACCTGCCATACAACAATTCCACCAGAGTATATCTTTGTATTTTTACATGCTGGGCTGTGTCATTCATTTTCATACATCAAAACAATCTTTACTCTCCCAATTTGAAGGCTATGTTTGTAATAAATCAATATCAACTAGATAAATTTCTCAAAAGTGCAAAAAAAAAAAAAGATAAATGCATAAATGTCCACCTCAAACTTGTCAATGTGGAAAAACGTGCATAAAGCAATTTAAAACTATACTGAATTGATTTGAACTGTTTACATAAATTTGTTTTTATGATGCGCTTAATTTTAGACTCGTTCAAAAAAATGCCATATGTGTGGTCAAACAGATAACATTTTGATTGAACATTGAATTGTTTAAAATATAAAATAAATAGACCCTGTCAGAACAATTAATAATAAGTTGTCTTAAATCTGGAAGAGTTTATCGTCATCGGACGCAATTAGTATTTCCAAAACCTTTCGTTTAGACTTAGCATTGCGTCTGCGTGTGTGTGTGTGTGTGTGTGTGTGAATGTGCTTGTATATGTGTGTCTAAAGGAGAAAGAAATGATAAAATGAAGCAATGATGCCTGATTAGTCAGACAGTTTTTTTTTTCAAATGAAATAATGAGTGAAGATTACAGAATAACATGGCATAATGACGGTACAGCCCTTTCCCTCCTTTCGGCTGCCCAGCCTTCCTGCAGTGGAGAGGTCAGAGATGTGTTTCTTCCTCTGGGTGTGGTGGTATCGGCCAATGAGCTTCCTGACTAATGCTGTCACCTCAGTCAACCTTTCTGTCCTCTCATCGTGAATCAGCTGATTAGATCTGGATGAGAAGGGAGTGGGTCAGTAGAGGAAGTGTGTGACGAATAAGGTTTGGTTTGTCATTGTGAGAGATTGTTTCTGCCAGTTTAGGAACGTCCGATTTACTTAAGTGGAAGTGAGACTGATCCTTAAAGGGATAGTTTATCTTAGGGCATCCAAGATGTAGGTGTCTTTGTTTCCACAGTAGTTTCTATTTTGATATTTTTAGGTCAAACCGTTCTTGTCTGTCAGTCATATAATGGAGGTCTATGGTCACCACCTCAAAGAGCATGCACAGAGAAGTCCAGATTAAACATGATTTAATGACTCGTAAATGTAAGTACACATTGATGGCCTAAGACACGAAACGAGCGGTTTGTGTGAGAAAACAAACAGTATTTATATCGTTTTTACCTCTTTTAACCACAGCCACGTCCAAGTGGTCTGAGGGCTCGGGCGCCGGAAGTGATCTCTAATAAAATATATCTTTTGAATTTCCAGATTGCTCATTTTCATAATGGAAAGTAGTCCGTAGAAACCCATGTACTGCAATGCTACTCTTCAAAAGGCCTATTATCTTTCATTTAAATATTGTACAGATACAATTATAGTTTTGTTGTCAAAAATGAGACACAAAAAAACAAATTTCCATCATTACACTCTTAGAAGAAATGGTTCTATTTAGAACCAGAAATGGTTCCATCTCCCGCTTCATATATGGAACTCCAAAAAGGTTCTATTGGCCAAGTATGGAACCCCAGGGTTCTATATAGAACCCAGAGGAACCCCTTTTTTAAGAGTGTATAGAACCTTTTAGGGGTTCCAAATACGTAGCGCTGATAGAACCTTTTAAGGTTCTATATAGAACCTTTTCTTCTAAGAGTGTTAACATGAGGCCTGATTTTATGCTACATTTTACTCTATGTTTTCATATTTATTCCTCTTAAGTTGTACTTTCTTCATTTTTTTTCTTGCTTTTTTATGATGCTCTCTGCTTGGTCCCTGCTGGCTGAAACCGTTTCCTGTCAGTCCTCTGTGGGCCACATATGACTTCCTTCCATTTTTGACCATCTCTAAATCTTTTCCTCACAAAGTCTTTCCTGCACCTCCCTCATTTTAACCCTGCCTTTTTTCCTTGTTCCCTCTCTCACACATTATTGTATGCCCATGCCTCAATAGAGAACAATTGGGAATCAAATTGTCAAATTGTTCATTTTTTTCTATATTCCTGAAACATAATCTACAGTTCTAAATAGAATACATAACAATACATCTCATTACCAGTCTAAATCACCCATAATCAGTGGTGGAGGAAGTACTGAATTTCAGTACTTAAGTAAAAGTACAAATAACCAGATAAATATTTACTTTAGTAAAAGTAGAAGTAACACAATGACAACCATACTTAAGTAAAAAGTAAAAAGTACCTGATTTTAAATGTACTTTAAGTATTAAAAGTAAAAGTACTTGCATAACAATTTATTCTCTTAATGTCTATTTTTAAAAGTAGCCTACTTGCATAACAATTTATTCTCTTAATGTCTATTTTCTAATGATTAATAAAACATTTAATTCTAACTGATTCAACCTAATACTCGTATAATGATGTTCAATAGTGGTGGAAAAAAATGTCACCATTTCTGAGACAAGCTTGCAAGGCAATATGCACATCACATGCTTATCCTTACTATATGTTAATAACTATGTTTGGCAGTAAACGCGATTAATTTATGGTGTAATTCTGAACCTCTTTGCTTGCCATAATCCTAACCAAACGTATATTACAAATGGTGTGTTTCCTATGCACGTAAAAACTAATTTTCGCGTATAAATTGCACGATGCGTGCGAGACGCATTTAGTGTGACCGGGTTGATGTATCTATGGCAACCAAACGTCACTGGTGAGACAAACTTGCAACGAACGGACGATTTGGCCGGGGAAAAACTGATCAGAAAATGTAATGAAAAAGTAACAGAAGTTGTATAAATGTAGTGGAGTAGAAAGTATAATAATTGCTGCAAAGTGTAACGAAGTAAAAGTAAAAAGTATGCACTATTTATTCTACTTAAGTAAAGTAAAGATACGTGAAAAATTTACTTAAGTAAAGTAACAAAGTATTTGTACTTCGTTACATTCCACCACTGCCCATAATTGTGATCATATTTAACCTTATATTATTTAAATTATATTTAGAATAAGTGTATGGCATGGTAATGGAAATTAGAATGTTGATATGTGCTTGCAGATGCTGAGCAGCGAGCTCATTGGCTACTGATACAGCAGGAACCAATCAGCTGTACCCTATAGATTGCAAGCAGATTGAGGAGCTGTCCCATTTAGAGTTTCATGACAGAAATTTGTATTTATTTAAAATAGTTGGACTTTTTTTTGTTAATTTGTTGGATTTACAAATTCATTTCAAGGTATTAGAGAAATTTGTCAGATCCTTTGGAGAAAAATGTATTCGACATTTATTTTTGACATAGATGTTTCTTTTTTATTTTTGTTTAGAGATACTTGGGAATGTAAATTACGCATTAGAAATGCATGTTAGACATACTGTCCCACTACTGAGCAATGTGAGAAATGTGATTTATTAAGAATATTACTCTTATTCTTACATTTTAACTACTGATCTATGATGTTCACATAGTTGTACTAGTTCATGACATGTTCCACTAAATCTGCCATACAATGTTTTATCTATACTTTTATTCATTTTACTGCTAACTTTCATATAAAACCCAGTTTCTCAGCTTGTGCTGCCCTTTACTTCATTAATATGATTAGATATTATTTTATTCTAATTTAATGACATTCACACACTCTTAATGCTATGTGAGCTTCACAGTAGCTCAAACTCAACCCGAGGGCTTACTGGATTGGAAATAATCCACGGCAAGTGACACGCGAACTAATCCTGTGGTTTGTTACAATATGTAAAGTTGAGGTTGCTACATGCTTTCTCTTTAACTTACACACTCTACACACACCTGAATGTACTACAAATACACATGAACTACACTGTTTTATTTGAATGCTGTAACGATTACAACACACACAGTGACAAATTGGGCTGGCATTATATCTATCACCATGCTTTTTAAGATGTATGAGGTTATGGGTGGCTCAGTTGTCGTGTCTTTTCCCTTTTTCAGGATGAATTGGATCTCACAGACAAGAACAGGGAAGCCATGTTTGCTTTGCCTGATGAGAAGAAATGGCAGATCTATTGCAGCAAGAAAAAGGTGAGTTCACAATGTAAATCATTTTTCAATCAATCTTTTTAGCAGATGGCTAAACAGACTACCGTAAAACTGCGTCGGCTTGTATATGAGACAGGCCTTTAATTTAGTGTTGAGATGTTGTTCATTAAGTGTAGGCCTAGAGATAACGATCCAAATAGCATAGGCTGATAGACGGAAAGCATCAAATTGTTTAACAAATAAGTTAATGTAAGAATTAGCCTACTATTAGGGGTGTAACGGTACATGTATTCGTATTGAACCGTTTCGGTTTGAGGCTTCCGGTTCGGTACGCATACAAACCGAACGATTGCTTGGACCATTTTTCTTGCCGGCAAAATTCGTGTTGACGCGGCCAACACAACGTCGCGCAACATCCAAATGGCAAGGGTAATGAAAGCAGAACGAAACTGCGCTCCTCGTTATGTGCTTCACGGATCGTTTATCAGCTCGGACCAGCAACATCTGTGCAGCGCGAGCCGATCTCGATCAAGCGACACTGTTACCACACCGCGCTAAGAGATCCGGTAAAGAACACATTTGAATTCGCCACTGAGGTAATAACGTCGCTGCGAGATCTAGTGAGATGCATTCACATTTCTCCGTTAATAACTGTAGATCTCTATTAGATCAAACAGCGCTGTCATGGAAACCAGGAGAAACATTGTGCCGTGAATGAACTAGTAATACTTTACGTCCACAGACCAGCAACATTCACCATGGATTTAATATAGTAACACTAACTGGAACCAGTTTGGCTGGAATGGTGAAATGCTTTCAAGTACTTCACACATCTTTTTCCAGCACTTCAAAATTCAAATATTATATAAATAAATATATATTTAAATGTTATTTTTAATGTGATGACCAAAACATTATTTGTTCATCCTTCAAAGATGACCCCCATTTATAAACCTGAAAGTTTCAAGATCTAGGAAAACTCACACTTATTTAAAAATATTTTTTCTTTAAACAAATAGGAAATTTCTCTGGCATTTCTTTCTTTTTGCTGTATCGAAAACGTACCGAACCTTGACTTTAAAACCGAGGTACGTACCGAACCGTGATTTTTGTGTACCGTTACACCCCTACCTACTATATTACTGTATGTCCAGCCTTTATTTATTCAAACCTGTCACCACAGCAGGCGTGTAAAAGAGACCGGCGTCTATTTAGGACTCGTTTTTACGGTAAATGGCTTCTTTTTTTCTTTCTGACTAAAGAAAGGTTTAGGTTTCGCAAGGAAGTGCTTTATTTTTTCATAGATTCAGAATTGTAAACATTTAATTGCGAGAGAAAGCCTTTGAAATGCATGTTGGAAAACTACAGCTTCTTTGAATCCTCCAGCCAAAAAGTCTACCACACTTATCACACACACACACAGCCTCTCCCTTCCTCCTCTAGACACCATCCTTTTGAAACCCATGTCTGTGGTCAGCCACTTTCAGGATATTACTCCCTTTCTCCCTGATTACAGAGAGAAAGAGAAGACATTGACTGCTTTCAGAAGCCTCAGTGGAATAGAGATTTAAATGAATTGGCTTTAGCCATTTCCAGGTTATGTTTTTATGGAAGTGCTATTGTTTTGAAAGGGGCTGCGGAGTGAACGACAACCACTGTAGCTCCGGTCTGGCAATGACTGCTACAGTTTAGTTTCCATTGTATCTACATAGCCTTGTAGAAAGTTTGGACCCATGCTTGCACCTGGAGCTCTGGACACTTGGCCTGGGAAAGTGGGATGTGGCAATGTGAGGATTTGTAGTTATTGTAACATAGTTTCTGGAACAAAGTTGTCAGCAGTTGAGGTGCAGCGCTCAAAAATTACGTCCTCTCAGAGCTGAAGGTTAGAAGAGGGGTGGAAAAAAAACTCTCAAACCAAATCCAGGAAACAGGAACCAGAACCAAGCAACAGAACAGACGTCTTGGAAAACAAGTTGTGAGATCAAACAAAAAGCTCATTCATGTCTGCAGTGATGGAGAATTGCCATAGAAGCCCACCACATGGCCTGCTTAAAATGCACAGCAATGTACATGGAACAAGCAAGGCTATGTGTTTAGAGAAATCACTCGAAAGAGGGACTTGAATGAATCAAGATGGCCGAGAGAAGTTGAAGCTGTTCCTCTGAGGTTCCCTGCACTGAAAAACCATCAAGTAAATGTCCGTGCACACTGGAAACAATTCCTTGTGTAATTACATAAAGTTACTTGCAGTAAGTTGCTGTATTTTGGCTTACAGTAAATGTACTGTAATGCAATTTACAATTGAAGAGTTCAGATGCAAAAGCCTCTAAGTGCCATTTGAAATTTTCTTCTAGAATGATCATTTTTATCAAGCTTGTATATTTAAGTTCAGTGATTTCACTTAAATGGCAATGATAATTACCTATTAATTGTTATTTAAGTGAAATTACTGAACTTAAATATACAAGTTTGATAAAAATCATCATTAAAGAAGAAAATTTCTAATGGCATTTAGAGGCTTTTGCATCTGAACTCTTCAATTGTATTATATGGGTGATTCTCACGAAAGCTTGGTTTTAAAAAATTCAAACATGAAAATTAAAAAAAAAACCCAATCAGACATTAGAAACAAAGTTTGGAGAATTTGTGAACATTCATTTAAATGCATTTAGTTACAATTTAAGACCTTTTTGGGCATAATTTCCTTTAACAAGTCCTAAAAAGTCTCATTACCGCAACAGTTTGAAAACATCAACACCGTAAGAAAACTAAATATTTTTAAAAACCGATTATTAACAGTCATGCACAGTTACTTAGAAATCTGAAATAATATTTATTTTTAAATTAGCATTATTTTGTTTAATTTCTCTCATTACCGCAACACCTTCCACAAATTACAACCTTTTTTTTGTACTGTATTTTACTATAATATCTCATCTATATTAAAGGGTTAGTTCACCCAAAATTGAAAATTCTGTCAGTATTTACTCACCCTCATGTTGTTCCAAACCTCTCTGTGTTTATTTGTTCTGCTGAACACAAAGGAAGATATTTGGAAGAATGTTTTAATCAAACAGATCTCATTCCCCATTTACTACCATAGTATGTATTTTTTCCTACTATTATAGGTATTTACCATATACAGTAAGGAAACTTTCTGTTATTAACAGTTTTTCACAGTAGCATTTTTACAGTCTTTTACCGTTAAAAACACGATCACTTTTTTACAATGTACAGGAACACTAAAATATACTGTAAAATAATCTCGCTCAATCAAAATGACCCAGAATGCCATATAAACTAAGGTATTTTACTGTAATGTGGAAATGTGGTGTTGTGCAGTACCATGCGACATCTTAAAGGCCTTTATACAATTTGTATTGTGAAAAGCGCTATATAAATAAATGTGACTTGACTTGACTTTATATTTTCGTATGCGTTTTTTCCCGAATTCGTGATTCGGTGGCTTTAAATTGTCAAAACACCATTCAAACTGCTTGCTACGGATGCGATAAAACGCAGAAAAAACGAACCCGGGACGATTTTTTTTAATGACAGACGAAAGTTTCGGAGGCAGTGTGCAAGCGTGATTGACATAACGCGAGTTTGTTTTTATTTTTTATGGTGCGAAAATTTCGGACACGAATTTCGGTCTCAGCGTGCAAGGGCCTTAACAGTGCAGCCTTGAGAAATCACACAGTTTTCACCACCACAATGTCTAATTCTGCACGTTCACTCATGCCATTCATGCAGATAGCTAATGCATCTTTTAGTTTAATTAGCTTTCAATGAGAAATATCTCAGTTACACATGTCACCTTGATTCCCTGGGTAGAGAACGAGATACTGTGCCAGTAGCTGACGCTTTGGGAACACTATACCACTGCGCCATAATATGAAGTGACTGCCGGTTTATCAGCCTGTGAGAAGTATATTTGCACAGACTGACAAAAACGAAGACCCAGAAGTTCGATAAATATCCAGATTGTAAATTCTAATAAAATCATGCGAACTTATCTGAGAGTTCCAAGTGTACTCTGAAATGCATCACAGTATGATTATAAAGGCAGTCACAACAACATTAGTTTTAGGTTGACTTTAAACATCATTGACTGGAGTTTAACTTGAGAGAAGCAGATCTGGATAAATCATTGTAAAATACAACAACTTATTTTTGCATTGGAAATGAAATCTCTGTATATATTGGCAGGTTAGAAAAGAGGACAACCCATCGAGATTCTGGAAAGATGGTTGTCTAGATCTAAAAAACAAGGGCAATTACTGCGCTGGCTTCGGGACAGGCAGAAGTCTGTTTGCTAATGTGATTTAGCTGGAAGATTCTGGAGAGGCAAACTGTTATTGAAGGAACAGATACTTGTTTGGCCCACAAATATAACTCGCATAACACACTGCTGAGCTTGTGCAGACCGTCAGAGCTCTGTGTCAGTATATACACATCGCAAAATTACAACTTCATTAATGCATTACCTCGCTTAACTTATACGTAAGGGATAATGTACATCCAGCTGGTTGCATGTGTATTGCAAACGCCTTCAAGTTGTGCTCGTTGTTTCACTCTTAGAAGAAAAGGTTCTATAGAACCTTAAAAGGTTCTATCAGCGCTACGTATTTGGAACCCCTAAAAGGTTCTATACACTCTTAAAAAAAGGGTTCTATTTAGAACCCTGGGGTTCCATACTTGGCCAATAGAACCTTTTACCAAAAAAAAAAAATGTTCTATATAGAACCATTTTGGAGTTCCATATATGAAGCGGGGGATGGAACCATTTCTGGTTCTAAATAGAACCATTTCTTCTACGAGTGTGGAGTAGGTCTACCGACGCAACATCATTGCCATAGAAACCAATGCAGATATTCCAGAAAACGAAAGACACATGGACACACAAATCAGATCTGAACCGTTGTGGACAGATCAGATTCCAATAGGATACACAAATAAACTGATTTGGACTCACAGTGTGAATATAGCCTAAGTCACTAAAATTGAGTTAGAAGTTTTTTTTTAGGAAATTCTCTGCATAAATTACTCTCTTCACGCCACACAAATAGAATTGTCAGTAAATAGAGTTAATTTCAATGGTTTTATGTTGTTGTGTTGCTAAGGCATAGAATGCATAGCCCAATCAAATATTTGGTTTAAGACCATTTTTGTCTAGACTGACCAGTCCTTTATTATAATAAAATGTAAATATAGTTATAATCACCTTTGCTCAGCTTGCTCTGGTTCCCCCAACAATGTAAAGACGCACAGCATGGGTGAATACAGAGTGAAATCTGTGCTTGTCTTAATAAAGGATACAGATTTTAGGAATATACTGAACATTGAATCGATATATTTTCTACCTCCAGTGTTTACCCTTATGTACAGTGGATATAAAAATTTTACACACCCCGTTAAAACAACGGGGTTGTTTTTTTTTTTGTTTGTTTGTTTTTTTGTGATGTGAAAAATGACAAAGATGAATCAAATTAGAAAGTTTGGAGGAGAAACGCTGGAGGCTGCGGTCTTTAGTCATCTTGTTAGCATGTCCGCCTACCGTGCCGAAGACGCCTGTTCGAGTGGGTCGAGTACGGCCGGTTACACATGCTACTACATGAGCCACAGGCCGCAAAGAGATTACAAAACATAAACAGGATCGTTGAACGGTATATGTAGGTGAGAGCTAAAAATAATAATAATGATAATTCCAGGGAATTAGATAAATGGATAAATGGAAAAAAATTAAGACATTCATCATGAGTTAAATGCAATAAAGTATGGCACAACTTGACATTATCAAGAACTCCAAAACTGGTTAGGGGTGCTGTAAGAGGCTTCCCCATTTCCAGGGGAGAAAGTCAGACTTCAACGGCACATATCAGCACAATGCCAAAGGATTTTGTCTCGTTATAAGAGCGGAAACAAGTTAAAATACTCTGTAATTTATGGTCTTACAGAGAAGAGTACGACTGACATTTATTGTAGGGACAGAAAGCTTCATCAAAAATATCTTTATTTGTGTTCTCAAGATGAACGAAAGTCTTGAGGGTGATTAATTAATGACAGAATTTTCATTTTTGGGTGAACCATCCCTTTAACAGGTCTGGAATGTTTTTGCAAAGAAGAATGGGAAAATATTCCCATGTCAAGATGTGCCAAGCTAATAGACTCCCATCCAAACAGACCGAATGCTGAAATGAAATCAATGGGTGCTTCAACTTTTTCTCAGAAATTTTACATTGTGGTTTTCTTACATTAAACATGCAAAAATTCTGACGCGACTTATCTTTGTTTATTTTTTTGACATCACAAAAAACAGCTGTTTAACAGTGGATATATTAAAACAAAAACATATCCCTGTTAAAAAGAGTAGTTCATTTAAAAAAAAAAAAAAAACTTTTGCTGATAATTTACTCACCCCCGTGTCATCCAAGATGTCCATGTCTTTCTTTCTTCAGTCGAAAAGAGAAATTAAAAAATTCCATCATTTTTCTCCATATAATGGACTTCAATGGGGTCCAAACAGCTCCAAAAGACAGTTTCAGTGCAAACTGTTCAAAGGGCTTTAAACGACACCAGATGACGAATAAGGGTCTTATCAAGCGAAATGATTGGTCATTTAAAAAATCAATTAAAAAGTTTAAGTTTTATAAGCACATATGCTCTGTTCTGTTATCCGCGTTCGTGACTCTCCTGTTCGAACTCGCTCATCAAAATGAACAAATCTTTTATCAAAGCGTTTGGTTATTTCAACGAGCGAAATGACTCGAAAAAAGCTTTGTTCATTTTGATGAACGAATTTGAACAGAACACAACCAGGGTGAGCATTTGTGCTTATAAAACTTTTTTATTTATTTTTTACATGACCGATGGTTTCGCTAGATAAGACCCTTATTCATCGTCTGCTGTCGTTTAAAGCCCTTTGAACAGTTTGCACTGAAACTCTCATTTGGACCCCATTGAAGTCCATTATATGGAGAAAAATCCTGGAATGTTTTCATCATAAACCTTAATTTCTTTTCGACTGAAGAAAGAAAGACGTGGACATCTTGGATGACATGGGGGTGAGTAAATTATCAGCAAAAGATTGTTTTTAAAAAGTGAACTACTCATTATATGTAGGCTGTTATTATTATTTGGAGACGGCTAGAACAGCCAATGGCTGTTCCTGCCTGAGGTTGCAAGGAAAGCATTTGCAAATGTCCATTTCATCTCTACATCTTTTTGAGCTCATGCCTTGAGCTGTCACTCTTCTGAGGTAATAAGGAACAGATCCACCACATTATATAGCTAATATCGTTGGCGTGCCAATAAAAGTTTAAAGGTTAAACATGTGTTTGCGTTGTTCTCAAACTCACATAATCTTTTCTACCTTAAGGATACATTCCGATTATGCAATCTATAAAAATTCAATATCCTGTAGCCTACTTTTTTTTCCACCCGACTTGGAGGTTTTTTTCCACACTAATAAAGAACCTGAGTGCAAAAGCCATCCTTTCAGATCCAATGCACTAACCATAGAAGTATCTGTCCTCTGTTTCTTTAATTCATCATGAAGCACTTCTTATATGCTGGAAATGAGGTGAGATTAGTACAGAGATGGCATTTATAAAATATTTTTTTTGCGATGTCTTTTACATGGCAGTTTGGCACAAAGTCAACCCCACTGAGAGTGATGATTTGTAAACGGCATACCAGTTGTTTGTGTATAGGGTTGCAGAGTGCACACCCTTCACAAACATTTATCTGTTTCCTGTTTGGATAACTGTGTCATCCTATTCGCATTTTGACAGCTGGACCCTCAAAGAAGTCTTTGAGTTCAGCCAAAAATGCTCCAAATCTCCATAAACACTCATGAGCGCAATCTGAAAGATGAAACGGTGTTCAAACAAAACCACAAAAATCGGAGAGATGGAGAAACACGTCAGCGAACACACAACCCCAGAGGTCACCCTGGTCATGGTGGGATTGAATTCTTCTTGAGTAAAGGCAGCCAAACGAATCCATCATTCCCGAGGAACACTGTCTGGAAACAAATTCCAGTGATGCGGATTAACAAAAGAAAATGATTTGGGTTTCTTCTCTAAACTGTGTTTGACCCATACTGGGAATCTGCTGGCAAAAATAATGTTTATTATCGTTACGATCCTCTATTGCTCCTTTTTATTGATAGTGCAAATATTGACACACAGGAGGATCAGTTCACTACTGTGCTGACCTTAAGCCAAGAATGCCCCATCTCTCTCTACCGCTTTTTATTTGTACCAGAGAGGGAAATAAGGCCGTCTATTAACCTTCCGGAGCAACGCGACACGATTGAGACTGTGAGTGATAAGGAATTGAGGGGTGAAGAATGTGAACACTCATTAAACTGTGTAATCTAATTGTCACAATCAGTTTGGCTGCAACTGACATCTCTGTACAAATCTGAAAACACAACACATGATCGAGCTCCAGGCCAAGCGCTTGTGCTGCGTTCCAGCTTTGTTTCGCTCTGATGTTCAACACTTTCCGCTGAGAGGAAAGAAGCCAGTTGCTTAAATCTAATTGCAAGTTAAACATCCGAGGGTGTTGCTGTTTTGTCTGGCTTGACAGTGTGTGGTGTAGATGTAGTGTAGTGTAGTGTGGTGTAGTGTAGGTGTAGTGTAGTGTGGTGTAGATGTAGTGTAGTGTGGTGTGGTGTAGGTGTAGTGTAGTGTGGTGTAGATGTAGTGTAGTGTAGTGTGGTGTAGGTGTAGTGTAGGTGTAGTGTAGTGTGGTGTAGATGTAGTGTAGGTGTAGTGTAGGTGTAGTGTGGTGTGGTGTAGTGTAGGTGTAGTGTAGTGTAGTGTAGTGTAGGTGTAGTGTAGGTGTAGTGTAGTGTAGTGTGGTGTAGTGTAGGTGTAGTGTAGTGTGGTGTAGATGTAGGTGTAGTGTAGTGTAGTGTAGTGTGGTGTAGTGTAGGTGTAGTGTAGTGTGGTGTAGATGTGGTGTAGTGTAGGTGTAGTGTAGTGTAGGTGTAGTGTAGGTGTAGTGTAGTGTAGTGTGGTGTAGTGTAGGTGTAGTGTAGTGTGGTGTAGATGTAGTGTAGTGTGGTGTGGTGTAGTGTAGGTGTAGTGTAGTGTGGTGTAGATGTAGTGTAGTGTACTGTGGTGTAGGTGTAGTGTAGGTGTAGTGTAGTGTGGTGTAGATGTAGTGTAGTGTGGTGTGGTGTAGTGTAGGTGTAGTGTAGTGTAGGTGCGGTGTAGTGTAGTGTAGTGTGGTGTGGTGTAGTGTAGGTGTAGTGTAGTGTGGTGTGGTGTAGTGTGGTGTAGTGTGGTGTAGTGTAGGTGTAGTGTAGGTGTAGTGTGGTGTGGTGTAGGTGTAGTGTAGGTGTAGTGTAGTGTAGTGTAGTGTGGTGTAGTGTAGGTGTAGTGTAGTGTAGGTGTAGTGTAGGTGCGGTGTAGTGTAGTGTAGTGTGGTGTGGTGTAGTGTAGGTGTAGTGTAGTGTGGTGTAGGTGTAGTGTGGTGTGGTGTAGTGTAGGTGTAGTGTAGTGTAGGTGTAGTGTAGTGTAGTGTAGTGTAGTGTGGTGTGGTGTAGTGTAGGTGTAGTGTGGTGTAGATGTAGTGTAGTGTAGTGTAGGTGTGGTGTAGGTGTAGTGTGGTGTGGTGTAGGTGTAGTGTAGGTGTAGTGTAGTGTAGTGTAGTGTAGTGTAGTGTAGGTGTAGTGTAGGTGTAGTGTAGTGTAGTGTAGTGTGGTGTAGTGTAGGTGTAGTGTGGTGTAGATGTAGTGTAGTGTAGGTGTAGTGTAGTGTAGTGTGGTGTAGTGTAGGTGTAGTGTGGTGTAGATGTAGTGTAGTGTGGTGTAGTGTAGGTGTAGTGTAGTGTAGTGTAGGTGTAGTGTAGTGTAGTGTGGTGTAGTGTAGGTGTAGTGTGGTGTAGATGTAGGTGTAGTGTAGTGTAGTGTGGTGTAGTGTAGGTGTAGTGTGGTGTAGTGTAGGTGTAGTGTAGTGTAGTGTAGTGTAGGTGTAGTGTAGTGTAGTGTAGTGTGGTGTAGTGTAGGTGTAGTGTAGTGTAGTGTTGTATAGTGTAGTGTAGTGTAGTGTAGTGTAGTGTGGTGTAGTGTAGGTGTAGTGTAGTGTGGTGTAGATGTAGTGTAGTGTGGTGTAGTGTAGGTGTAGTGTAGGTGTAGTGTAGTGTGGTGTAGATGTAGTGTGGTGTAGTGTAGGTGTAGTGTAGGTGTAGTGTAGTGTAGGTGTAGTGTAGTGTGGTGTAGTGTAGGTGTAGTGTGGTGTAGTGTGGTGTAGATGTAGTGTAGTGTGGTGTAGTGTAGGTGTAGTGTAGTGTAGGTGTAGTGTAGTGTGGTGTAGTGTAGTGTGGTGTAGTGTAGGTGTAGTGTGGTGTAGGTGTGTAGTGTAGGTGTAGTGTAGTGTAGGTGTAGTGTGGTGTAGTGTAGTGTGGTGTAGGTGTAGTGTAGTGTAGTGTGGTGTAGTGTAGTGTAGTGTAGTGTAGTGTAAGTGTGGTGTAGGTGTAGTGTAGGTGTAGTGTACATGACATGTAGTGTAGTGTAGTGTAGGTGTTGTATAGTGTAGTGTAGTGTAGGTGTAGGTGTAGTGTAGTGTGGTGTGGTGTAGTGTAGTGTAGTGTAGGTGTAGTGTAGTGTGGTGTAGGTGTAGTGTACATGACATGTAGTGTAGTGTAGTGTAGGTGTTGTATAGTGTAGTGTAGTGTAGTGTAGTGTAGGTGTTGTATAGTGTAGTGTGGTGTAGGTGTAGTGTAGGTGTTGTATAGTGTAGTGTAGGTGTTGTGTAGTGTAGGTGTAGGTGTAGTGTAGTGTAGTGTAGTGTAGGTGTTGTATAGTGTAGGTGTAGGTGTAGTGTAGTGTAGTGTAGTGTAGGTGTTGTATAGTGTAGTGTAGTGTGGTGTAGTGTAGGTGTTGTATAGTGTAGTGTGGTGTAGGTGTAGTGTAGGTGTTGTATAGTGTAGTGTAGGTGTTGTGTAGTGTAGGTGTAGGTGTAGTGTAGTGTAGTGTAGGTGTTGTATAGTGTAGTGTAGTGTAGTGTAGTGTAGGTGTTGTATAGTGTAGTGTGGTGTAGGTGTAGTGTAGGTGTAGTGTAGTGTAGTGTAGGTGTTGTATAGTGTAGTGTAGGTGTTGTATAGTGTAGTGTAGGTGTTGTATAGTGTAGGTGTAGTGTAGTGTAGTGTAGGTGTGGTGTAGTGTGGTGTAGTGTAGTGTAGGTGTTGTATATACTGTAGTGTAGTGTAGGTGTTGTATATACTGTAGTGTAGTGTAGGTGTTGTATATACTGTAGTGTAGTGTAGGTGTTGTATAGTGTAGTGTAGGTGTTGTATAGTGTAGTGTAGGTGTTGTATAGTGTAGGTGTAGGTGTAGTGTAGTGTAGTGTAGGTGTAGTGTAGGTGTGGTGTAGTGTGGTGTAGTGTAGTGTAGTGTAGGTGTTGTATATACTGTAGTGTAGTGTAGGTGTTGTATATACTGTAGTGTAGTGTAGGTGTTGTATATACTGTAGTGAAGTGCACAAAGCTCGGTTCTTGAAATATTTCTGATAGTTGTCATCTTAGGCATATCGTGTCCCTCTGTTGTAAGACATCACATTTCGTGTGAAATTTAAAAGGTTAAAAGGTCAAACTCCTGCAAGATACAAACAAGCAGCATAATGGTTGGAAAATTGAATTTGAAAATAATACTTTTGCAGCCAACCATCACAGAATATAACCCACAGTTAGGAAGGCAGCAGGGAAAGTCAATCCATGTTCACCATAGCAATAATACTACCCGATAAACATAAGATGGGCTCAGATTAACCCTTATATCAGAACCTGAACTGTTTGATATGATATGCGGTGATTAAAACTAAAATGTTTTAACTAAAAACAACCAGAGCGTCGTGCACAAGTCCAGACCTCAGGCTCCAAAGCACCACGACTCCATTTCATTACAGTTTCTCATTCTCCTCTGTAAACACTGATCTGGTCACTTCACTTGTTTGGGAATAAACAATTTCAGTTGTCATAGACTCGTTCATATTGACTTAAGTAAGAGACGTCTTCTGAGGGGGCAATGAAATGCCAAGTTGTTGTTTTTTCTCCCCCATAGTTAGATAATGAATACAATGTGGAATCTACTGTATTATAACTCTCTGGTGTTCTTGCCTTAGGAACAAGAGGACCCCAACAAGCTTGCTACCAGTTGGCCTGATTACTACATAGACCGCATCAACTCCATGGCAGCTGTAAGTATTTACTATGTTACCTTTACATTTCTTACAGAAACATTTGCACCCTTTGTGATTAAACCTGATTTTGACGTCGGGCGAGGTGAGGAAGACTTATTGAAGAAGAAGTAGTTTTATGTATATAGAAGCACGGTCTCTTTACATTGTACATACAATACATTTAGACACCCACATATACATTACAGTCACATGGGATACATATAATCACATTATCCGAAACGCATCTTTTCACAAGATGTAAAATAAATCAATGATGTCCCCATAGTGTGTATGCAAAGTTTTAGCTCAAAATACCCCACAGATATTTTTATATAGCATGTTAAAGTTGTCACTTTTTGAGGGTGAGCCAAAACACACCGTTTTGTGTCTGCCCCTTTAAATGCAAATGAGCTCCCGACACAGTGGGCGGAGCTTCAAGAGTGCATGTGAAAAGACTGATGCTAAAGTTTGAGCTGACTCACAAATGTGCTCGAGTACAACTCCTCTTCCTCTTCTCAACATGGACTGCGTGTTCCCGGGGGCGGGGCTTATGTAAATTTTAGGGTTAGTGATGTCACTAAGCCGGAAGGAAGCTGGTGTAGTTCCTGGGGGCTTGTGTTCCCGGGGGCGGGGCCTATGTAAATTTTAAGGTTAGTGATGTCACTAAGCCGGGAGGAAGCTTGTGTAGTTTTACGAGCCATTTGTTGTAGTTCTTAAAAAAACAATTTCTTTAAAAGCAAATATCTCCCTTTGCTTTGAACTTTGAGCGTTGTAACTTTGCAGATGTTGGTTATGCTCAAACAGCGACATTACACACGAACTAAAGTTAGAAAAGTGAAATCACAATCAACCACCCCTTTAAAAAAATGTGCCTTTTAACCCTTGTGCTGCATTAGATTTTTAACACCGTTGAGTGCATTAAGGGCCAAAAATGGCCACATATTAAACATTGCCTAAAATATTATTTATTATTATTATTTTCCACTTTTACCAAGTTAAATCTTTTAACCAGCATCAGTCCTCATCATAACTACCAAAAATGTATTCAATTTCAGGATTTTAACACTTTAATTACCAGTTTTGGTGGCGAAACCATCGATTTTTGTATAAGAGGAAAAAACACAAAAATTCAATTATTTTCAGTAAACTAAATGCAAAGAGAAAACTTTAGATTTGGATTATTTGGATTAGATTTGGATTATTTGGATAATTTTGCCAAATTACATACCATTTGCATTAAAACAGCCAAAATGATCAAATAAATTAAACTGCAAAAGACCAAAAATGTCCCTAATGCAGCATAAGGGTTAACTGGGTCTTGAATGTTGCCATAGATGAGGTATTATGAGCTATTAATTATCCTCAGTAAAGGTCTTATAAAGTTCTAAGGTTCATGTGGAATAACATGGAGATTAGCTACTAAAATGTGAGCTTTTTCTCTACACAGAAATATCAACAGTGTGTTTTGGTTGGACACACCGCAGTCAAAGCTTCATCTGATTTCACTGAGTTTGACGAGTTTAGTGGTTCTGATCTACTGCTGGTAATTTGTCTGGCATTTGACTTGTGTTGGGCATATATAGTACCAGAGTTTGCAGTCTAGATTAATTCACAAAATAAGACACAAGTCCACAAGTTGTTCATTTGAATTAGTCTAAAGAATTTGGAAACCCAAATTATGCTTGCAAATTTGGCCAAGAATGTAGAAAACACTGTGTTGACTGTTTGTGACCATCGTCCGAGACTACCAGTTTTTCAGTGGATTCATGGTAGCAAACTAGACTGCCAAAATGCAATCAACCTTGTGTTTTTATAGCACTGTAATATGTTATTAAGCAGCTTTTCCGATGTAAGCTTCCCCTGATAGCACACGCTATTTACAGGTCTACTGACTTTGCAGATGTTTGTTGATTATCGTCTTGGTTTTAGAAAATAAGTCCCAGTCGGCTTTGGAATTAAAATATGAAAATTCAAATTTCCTTAATTATTGTCATCTTAAAGGAGTAGTTCACTTTTAAAAAAAACTTTTGCTGATAATTTACTCGCCCCCATGTCATCCAAGATGTCCACTTCTTTCTTTCTTCAGTCGAAAAAAAATTCAGGTTTTTGATGAAAACATTCCAGGATTTTCTCCATATAATGGACTTCTATGGCGACCAAACGGTTCAAGGTCCAAAAGACAGTTTCAGTGCAAACTGCAAACTGTTCAAAGGGCTTTAAACGACACCAGACGATGAATAAGGGTCTTATCAAGCGAAACGATCGCTCATTTAAAAAGAAAAATAACAAAGTTTACATTTTATAAGCTCAAATGGTCGCCTTGCTCTGTTCTGTGATGAGCGTTTGTGACTCTCCTGTTCGAACTCGTTTATCAAAATGAACAAATCTTTTTTCGTGCCATTTGGTTCATTCAACGAACGAAATAAACGAATTGACTCGGGAAAAGATTTGTTCATTTTCATGAACGAGTTCGAACAGGAAAGTCACGAACACGCATCAAAGAACAGAGCAAGGCGATCATTTGAGCTTATAAAATGTAAACTTTGTTATTTTTCTTTTTAAATGATCGATCGTTTCGCTTGAAAAGACCCTTATTAATCGCCTGGTGTCGTTTAAAGCCCTTTGAACAGTTTGCAGTTTGCACTGAAACTCTCATTTGGACCTTGAACCGTTTGGTTCCCATTGAAGTCCATTATATGGAGAAAATCCTGGAATGTTTTCATCAAAAACCTTAATTTCTTTTCGACTCAAGAAAGAAAGACGTGGACATCTTGGATGACATGGGGGTGAGTAAATTATCAGCAAAAGTTTTTTTTTTTTTTTTTAAGTGAACTACTCCTTTAATGCTTTACCAATGAAGGTCTGTGAGAGAGACATAGCTGTTTTTTTGCATATATCTCTGTTTACTTTATTCTTGATGGATTCTGTCTGACTTTGCACCATGACTTCATTTTATGAAGCTGAATTGTGGTAGCTCTTAGTTATTAGATGAGCTCAGTTTAGGGTTATTTGAAATTACACAGCCATTCATAAAACACTATTAAGACGGTCACATCCAATTGGGCAACTCATATTTCCCTCTGCGTTCAATTTGAAATTGTTACTGTCAGAGATCAGAACGGGATGTTAAACAAAACTAAATAAGACTTTACCAAGCCGGGGATGCGCAGATGTAGCATCAGAACTTGGAATTACAGTTAATGAGATCTTGAACTATATGAGAGCTTAAACTAAGCCTAATTAATTGATTCTTAATCTTAATATCCTAATTTCCCAAAGCTGTACATCTGGGTATATTCTGACAGTTCTAACAATATTCATATATGAATACTAACAATGGTGACCATGCTAAAATAAAGTTGGACATTGTTTGAAGCTTTTTAGAAGCATACTTGTTCTGCTGTAAATTTTATCAGTGTCATTGTCGAAAACCAAAGTAAAATTATGACAAAAATCACTTGTTTTTCAGATGCAGACACTTTTTGCCTTCGACGAAGAGGAAATGGAAATGAGAAACAAGGTGGTAGAGGATCTAAAGACAGCCCTCCGCACTCAGCCAATGAGGTAAGAGAACTGGGATTCTTGTCATTGTGCTAATTCATAATTCTGCTCGTCAGTCCGAGGAGTCAGGAGTAAATACCTCGAATTAAGAGAGCTGCTCTCAGCAGGAAGTTTTCCATGTGGCAACTAATTTAGGCCTGGATTATGTGGGATCCACGGATCAAGAAGCCTCAGGGTACCTGCCATCTGTGAGGATTGCAGTGGCCGTGAACTCGACTGCATCCCTACTATCGTCTGTGACTGTCTGGCGTGGGCGGATCGCGTCATTCATTCAGCTCAAACAGTCACTATGTTTCCATCCACCTATTTTTTATGCACATATTGGGATATTGCATTAAAAAAAAAATGCTAGATGGAAACATAAATTCTAAAAATGGCTTGTTTGAGTCAGATACATTTTTTTTATCCAATAACAAAACGTGTGCATAAACTATGATGAAAGCACATGACTATGATGTGTATCAAAAAATTCATGTGACTTTGCAAGATCGGAAGGAATAATTGGATTAACCAGCTTTTTTGAAATACTTTTTTGGTTGTTCTGAAATGAAAATAAGTGGTGTTACATGACAAACATACAAGAGTTTATTGCTCTGAAGTTAAAGCTAAATGAGTTTAATTTCATCTGCATGCTCTCAGGTGCAAATCACAAAAGGCTACACATTTAGCCGTTTAGCCCCATAGACTCCCATTCATTCTGCTCTCGCCCGTGATCACCCCCAGTGGAATTCTACTGGAACTGCAACCAAGATGATGCACAACGGGGCTAATAAAAAGTGCCAAGGCTCTCCGTTAGACGGGCTCTGGTGAGACTCAAGGCCGGTGTGTGTCTCACACACACAGGTGTCTCTCATTAGCATTCGGTCCCGCTCTGCTTCACACCACAGGGATGAACATTTGAGTTCTCTCAAGAGTCACCGCTCTCACATTACCTTATACCAGGGACCGTCTGGACTATGTATGTCTATATTTTGTGGTCATTTTTTATCAGTTCTGTTAGATGGTTATTTGGTTTTAAAAGTGATTTAACAAGTTTTTGTCCATAAATAGTTGTAATTCGTGAATTTATGACGAGAGCAGTGAGCCGTGTCTTGGATGTAATCCGCTAATGGTTGCTTTGAGGTCTTTTTTTTTTACCTCCTTAATGCCAGTGCAGGGATTACTTTAAATGAGCAGAAGGAAATTAAAATATTGAATATCCAATTTAGTGTAGTAAAATATGTCGGATACCTACAGTTCTTTAAAGAAAAGGTAAATTCACAAAACTTCCAGCTCAGCACATTCTTGCAAACATTTGGCTGTTGTGTTCTGACGGACCAAAGGGTTTACAAGTTTCCTTTCATACGTTCTGTGTGATCTTTATTTCAGTAATGCTATTTTTGCAGTTGCAGACTTATAATAATCAGTTATTGCTTTAAGAGTCATTTTAGACTATTAAAAAATCCAACCAGTGCCACAATTAGATGATGTAACATCCACAGCAGTCATACAGTAACTATAGCTATACTGCTTTTCAATGAAGAATAATTACAGCCTTTCTGAAAAAACAGATTTTTTTACAGAAATCTGATGTTCAGTAACTCACAGTAAAGAGAGTTGAATGCTGTCTTTGTCACAGGAAAGTTTCTGGACTACACTGTAAAGATTTGTTATCACAACATATTTTCTTTTGTCAAATCAACTTTATAATAATTTATTTAGTTGAGATAACTTATTATTTTGAGTTTCTGATGATTAAATTAATCTCCTTCATTGTATTAACTCACTTTTTTCAGTTCAATCAACTTAAAATTTTAAGGCAACCCAGGTTACTTACTTTTTTAAGTTAAACCAACAATATTTTTTTATAGTGTTAGTAATCACAACATTTTTTTCTTTTGTCAAATCAACTTAAATAATTTATTTAGTTCAGATAACATATAATTTTGAGTTTCTGATGATTAAATCATTCTCCTTCGTTGTATTAACTCACTTTTTCCAGTTCAATCAACTTAAAATTTTAAGGTACTTTTTTAAGTTAAACCATCAATATTTTTTTTACAGTGTATAGAAACTTTGCTGTGGTTTTAATAGTTAATAGTGAGAAATGGACCCTAATCTAAAGTGTGACCAAAAATTCGAACCCTGTTACAATAGAAATACATCAACACCGGGAAGAAAAAGACATGCGAGTGTCTGTGCTAATGCATGTTTACACTATTCCGGTTTAGCTTGTCTCAGTTTATCATTGATTAATGATCCAGCAGTGTTCCTCTATATACACTTGCTGTCTTTGACGGTTAGCCTACCGAGAACCACTCATTATTCTGTGCAAACAATTTGCCGCCGCTTGTTAACATTGGAAGCAGGAAAATGAATGTGCCATCGTGATGTTTGGGCTCTGACAGCGCAGTACTGTAAAGTATGATTAAGGCAATGGGTCTAGAATAGAGTTTAGAACGTCACCAACAATTAAGTCTTTGTAGCTGAAAATCAGCAAATTCTTTGATAAAGTCTATATAAGCCTGTATAAGCAAATTCTTGTATAAAGAACCATCACTTCAGAAGAATTATACTTGAAACCAAAGTCCCGAGAAATACCTTTCAGTCGAGGCTCATGTTTATAACGGGTCGGACTCATTTAAAGTAATGTAATCAATTGGCCCCAATTGGCCATCAAACCGTATTTACTTTATAGCCCTTAATCCTGTAATTGTGGACAAATGTGGGCACAGAGGACTCAGGTGTGATCCTAATTTATATATATTTTAAATGTTATATCACTGTCTTCGATAAAGTTTTGTCTATCCATTTATGGTGGTGTTTTTGAATTTATTTACTTCAAAAAGTACCATATTTTCTATTAGAGCCAGACCGATATATCGGCAGACCGATATTATTGGCCGATATTAGGCATTTTCCAAATTATCGGTATCAGCAGTTATAATGGCCGATAAATGAATATTTCAAAAATAAAATAAAAACAGACGAAACACGCTTGAACCATGTCATGAGTGTTGGAGTTGTATAGTTTGTCCACCAGAGGGCGCTCTACACCGTTCCCGTTGGCAACACTCGTTGCTTGAATAACAATTAAAAGAACATCCACATCAGTTCTATTAACTCAAATAAGCGGGACAAAATTAGTGACTAATCATCTCCAGTTTAAATAAATAAATAAAATATCGGCCGATATATATCGGAATATCGGATTTTAAAACCCCAAAATATTTCCATCGGTATCGGCCTTCAAAATCCTTTATCGGTCGGGCTCTATTTTCTATGTAAATTATGCTTATTTGTATGTTTTATTTTTTTATTTACTACTTAACTACATTAGAATATTATTCCAATAAGTTCTTAGAGCTAAAAGCTAAAGATGAAGTGACTTTGCTGTCTTATTTTGGCTTGCTCTAAATTACAGTTTTTCCCATTCATTTCTATGGGTGCCCATTTTTGACCCAAATACAAGATTAAGGAGTTTTTTCACCCACTTAACATTGTAGAATTGAGTAAAAAAAAATTGTGTGTGTTCAAAAGGCAAACTTAGGAAAAGTAGCCAAGTCTTGTACCGCTCAGATCAAGGGAAGTATTTTTTTAAAATTAAATCAAAACTATTTTGCCCACATTTGTCCAGAATACGGTATAGGGTTAAAATTTTAACCCAACTTCAACTTTCACTTTCAACTGTACATTTTAATTACCTTTTTAACCCAACATTTGGGTTTGTCCATATGTGTATATTTTGACACAGTGTAGTGGAAAACATCCACGTTTGGTAGAGCTGATCAATGGTATTAATGATTGGTTAATTATTGTGAATATCCCCAACTCAGCAATTTAAATATATCCCCAACACACAAATTCATGGACATGGACATCGAAAAGGTTAAATGGTCCTGAAAAAAGAGTCAAATTTAGTGTGTATGTGTATATGAAGAGTTCAGATGCAAAAGCCTCTAAGTGCCATTTGAAATTTTCTTCTAGAATGATCATTTTTATCAAGCTTGTATATTTAAGTTCAGTGATTTCACTTAAATTGCAATGATAATTACCTATTTTTTTACCTATAATTGTTATTTAAGTGAAATTACTGAACTGAAATATACAAGTTTGATAAAAAAATCATCATTAAAGAAGAAAATTTCAAATGGCATTTAGAGGCTTTTGCATCTGAACTCTTCATATATATATATATATATATATATATATATATGCATAAGCTGCATTTAAGACGTTAAATTTGGTTCTTAATGTTTTGATACCTCTTGGATACCATCTTCAAGATTCATGTGCTCCACCCTCTCTCTTCTTAGTCCACGTTCTGGAAGGGTGTGCAGATGACAAGCCTTTCTTAATTTGATATATTTAATATAAACTGTCTTCACACTGCTGGTCAACCCACACAAAACGTCACTCCGAAGCGAGTGAGGTTTCGCAACATCCTCCCGAGCAACCCGAGGCTCAGATCGGTACTTGTGTCAAGTCAGTGAGAGAGATGGAGGCAACATGTTTATTGACCTTCTGAATTGCCGAGGTAGTTTTTTTAAGGGGATGATTAAAATCTTTCAATTTGTTTCGACATGGAAAATATGATGCACTCTGAACGCTGCGATTCAGTTTAGGTCACTGGAAACTATGTCCATCTTTTGTTTAAGGAATGTTTCCCCGGGTGTTTGGACAAAGCTGCCCTGTTATTCTAAGGATGAATTGTCAATAGGGTCTTCAAAATACTGATATGATCTCAAAGAGGTCCAAATATATTGAACTCAACCTCTGTGTTTTCACATTTGTCAAATGCCTCCATGGAAATCATACCTCGAATCCTTTAAGCGTTTGGACGGGTTTGTGTTTTTCTCCCCAAGTGTAGTAGCTCGATCCAGAGAGTAAAGTGCAGGAGAGGTAGCTTCAGACATTGCTTGTGTTGGCCATGGCTTAATGGGACAATGTGCTACCCCACCTGTGCCCCCCACGCTCGGCTCGCAGTGTAATTTACACACTCCCAGCTGCTGGTAACTGATATGCAATACTGCACACGTGCGTGATTTTGTTCACGTTTAGTGTGACTGTGAACAAGTCAGACAGCTCTTTATCAAAGCTCAGCTGGCTTCATTTTACTGCTCGTGTTATGACTTTCCCAAATGATCACTAAAGTCTTTACAATCGCTTTTTAAGACCAGTTAAATCACCCTGAATAGCTTTAACCTTTTAAACAAGCAGATCTAGTGTTTCATGTGACATCTTTCCGTTCTAAGAGTTTAGAAAATACGGAGAACACATGTACCTGAACCTTCAGCGGGCTCCGGTTTATGCACATCTAGTATATCATCTGTGATCATATCGTTTACAAAAAGTGTTTTTGAAAAAAGCAAGCATTTGCGTATCTGTATTATGTTTTTAATTTGTTGGAGATTAATTAAATTATTACCCTTAAATGGGTTCGGGAGTTTATGTCTTTGCTACTTGAGGAACAGACAAAAATTGGTAAAGGTTTTGGGACTTGCTATGTGAACACACACACCCACACACAAGTCAAGTCAAGTACATTTATATAGCGCTTTTCACAATATAGATTGCATCAAAGCAGCTTCACAGTATCAATCAAAACATAATAACAATGTTCGTTTCTTAGTGGAAAAACATCCACGTTTGGTAGAGCTGATCAGTGGTATTAATGATTGGCAATTTAAATATATCCCCAACACACAAATTCATGGACATGATTGGAAAAGGTTAAATGGTCCTGAAAAAAAGAGTCACATTTAGTGTATACCCAGCTAACAAAGTTAGGTTCTGAGAACGTTTTTCTAACGTTCCATTTTGGTTGTGGGAACGTTAATTTAAAATGTTCTAAAAACGTGGAAATGTCCAGTTTGCTTAACGTTGCTGGAACGGTGTCTTAATGTTTGCAGAACGTTGCTGGAACGTTAGCATAATGTTGTTATAACGTTATCCTAAGGTTAGCATAATGTTGCTGGAACGTTATGAGAACGTTTATCAAACACAAATAACCTGATAAAGACGTTCCGATAACGTTGTTCTAAGAACGTTTTTTATTAACGTAATGAGAACGTTCATCAAATACAAATAACGTGATAAAGACGTTCCAAGAACGTTGTTCTAAGAACGTTTTCTCTCAACGTTACAAGAACGTTAATAATGTTATATGAACGTTACGAAAACATTATTTTAATAACGTTTTGTCCTAACATTTACACAACTTTTAAAGAACGTTAGTGAATGTTCTGGGAACGTTCCCTGTTAGCTGGGTATTAGGGGTGTATCAATATATCATGCCACAATATATCGCAATGCAAAAAAAAAGGCCCAAATTACCAGTCGAGGGATCACCAGTGTCACACCTGGACCATGTTTCGAAACAGCGTGTGTATATAAAGAAGTATATTTGATTTAAGGCCAATTTATACTTCCGCGTCGAGGGTACGTCGTAGGCTACGCACGTCGTGAGCATTTATACTTCTGCGTTCAGGTCTTGATTGCTCTGCAGTACTGCTCCGAAACGCTAGTTGGCGGCGGAGGGTTTTAATGTTACGCTGTGTTTAGATTCCTCGCGGCTTGGTTACTACCAAGGGGGTAATCCATCGACCGGAAGTGGAAGCTTCGCGGGAGCTGCCATCTTGTAGCAGAATATTTCCCCGTCTCCCTTTTCAAAAATAACATTGTTTACACGCCCTCATAAATACGCGGTTGAGCGCCATCATAACTATGCCAAACCTATTGGCGGCAGTGTAGGGGTTAAGGATAAAGCCATTCAAGCCAATCAGAATCCCCAGAAACGACAAGAGAGAGCCTAAAACGCCGTTTCTCCCAAGGGGGGTAATCCATCGACCGGAAGTTGAAGCCATCTTGTAGCAGAACTTCACTTGCGTTAGCATTCCCATTGACTCCCATTCATTTTGGCGTCACTTTGACAGCGAATAACTTTACATCTGAGGCGTTTGAAGACCCCATTTGTCTTTTATTTATTTCTAAAGAAACACGACAATGTATAAAATGCTCCATTACCTTGTAGCTTATGTTATGGCCCCGTAGAAGCAGTTTTAGTGAAAGTAGGCTAACGATTGCGTCATACCCACGCGACTCTCTGTCGCACAGGAGAGAGATTACCGTATGGACCTGAGAAGAAGCTCGCGCGCAATCGGGGAAACGTGGAGGCAAAATGACAAAATAATTAATCAGAATACCTAGCAAAATTGTCTCCTTCTCCTAGCTCATGGACAGCTCCTACTCACACTCTCCTCCTCTGCATGTTTGGGAAGGGAATGATTCAGATTTCTCATGCCACAGCACTATAAGACAGACGTCACATCTACGTCGTCAAGCTTAAGGGACGGAAGTGCTAAAAAATTGCCAAAAACGGGCTTCAATCGTCTCAATGGAGTTCCAATGAGATCGCTCTGTCCATTTCTTTTACTGTCTATGGTTACTACAAGCAATGGCGACTGAAAGAGAGCGGATCATGTTGGAGCTGGAGCTTATTGAGGTGGAAAAACAGTTAATTTTAGCGAAATTACAAAAACTAAAAGGCAGAAACGAGAGAAGACGTCGGAGGAGATGGTACGTGCGGAAATGCGTAGGAGGAAATGCGATGCTACCAAGCCGACCAATCACCGATCTTGCGGTCCGCGTCATCGCGACGTGTAGTTACATTTTTGAGGAGGTGCGCGTCAGGCTATGGCGAAGGGTACGCGGTATGGTACGCGTCTGTGCGTATGCTACGCCGTACCTACTGGTATAAATTGGCCTTTAGTGTCCCAGTGTAGTTGTTCCCCCTGAAACTTTCCACAACCTAAAAGATGTTTGTATGTTTGTTTGTTTTTTAAAAGACTATAAAAGGCATCTATTGTGGCTTACTTGTGTTGCTGAAACCCTTGGAAGCGGTAAAGGCCCTAGAACAAATAAATACAACCTCACGTTATGTCAATCACGCTTGCATACTGCCTCCGAAACTTTCGTCCGTCATAAATAAAAATCGAATCGGGTTCGATTTTCTGCGTTTTTCGCATCCGTAGCAAGCAGTTTGAATGGTGTTTTGACAATTCAGAGCCACCGAATCACGAATACGGAAAAACGCATACGAAAATTTTCGAAACTCAATGTGGCCGTGTGTCCACCAAAGTGTTTTTAGCCAGCTGAAAACGCTAGACGCTCTGCTGAAGACGCGGTACTTTGGGCGCTTGAGAGCGTTTTTTCCGCTGAGACGTTTCGTTGCTATGATACAGAATATCCGCTGCAGTTTGAATGTTGTTGACAGTTGGTCGGTGTGGTATTAGTCCCGCCCCTCCTCCACTGTGATTGGACGGCTGGGTAAAAAGTGACGGTGATGAGCGCTGCGTTTTATCCAAAGTTGAACATTTTTCAACTCCCAGCGACCAGTAAAAACGCTAGGCGCTCGACGCTTTAGCGTGAAAAAAACGCCTCGGTAGGCTTATGGCGTTTAAAAAACGCGGCGCTCCCATTGAAAACAATTGAAAACATACGCCAGGCGTGTGGAAAAACGCTTTGGTGGACACACGGCCTAAGTCCTGCTTCACTGGCATCACTGCAGAAGGAAAAGCCAATGATGATAAGGTCATGAGACTGTGTTTAGCAGGTTATAATGTGATTATCAGATGGAACCAACTCTTTAAGGAATCCAAAAACAGCAACTTGGTAAACAAACATGGTTTTCGTTTCTGTTCCACGAAAGTTGAGCCAGAATATTCAAGTAAAAGCATCAGAACAGATCACACTTCTTAAGACTTAGCGCCCAAACTTTATGTAAGCAGCCTTGCTTGCCACCATGGATGTATAATTCAAAACCTGTTCCGGAATGTGAGTTTCTTGGCTGAATAGGAGTTTCAGTTCAGAAGAGAATACTTTCCACATCGGAATAATATAAATAAAAGTTCATATGAAATTTAAAACTAGAGTCATGACTAGAAAGAACAAAGAAACGGCAATGGCATCATCAGGTTTTTCATTATGCGTAAATAATGTGCTTGAATGAGATCCGAGAGAATTACATTAACAGATTCATGTAAATCCAAACATCACGTCTGACTGTGGGGAGCCGTACTGTACAGTACATTTCAAACGAGTCACAGTTGAATCCGATCATATACCATGGTACTAGCATTTTCATTAGGGATGCACCGAATATTCGGCCGCCGAAAATTTTCGGCCGAAAATGGCCCAAAAGTGCATTTTCGGTTTTCGGCCGAAAGACTTTTATCACCGAAACAATACGGCCGAAATGTTGTGATGACGCAAACAGAAACCGCAACCTGCACGTGCTTGTCTGAAGCAACAGTCTGCGGTGTGGAAGTATTTCAGTGTATCTGAACCCGCGAGGAGATGGAAACCTTGTTTATCCACCTTTATCTGCTCTAAACAATGCGTGCCGCCATGACGACGAATCCGGTTGCGAGCGGGTCAAGAGCGGTGCGCGCGCTGTCTGTGGAGACTCGCGCTGCGGAGGCAGGCGAAAGTATAAACAAGGCAGCGCGAGTCTCCACAGACAGCGCGCGCACCGCTTTTGACCCGCTCACAACCGGATTCGTCGTCATGGCGGCACGCATTGTTTAGAGCAGATAAAGGTGGATGAAACAATTAAAAATTATAAATAAGACTCGCGCTGCAGAGGCAGGCAAAAATAAACAAGGCAGCGCGAGTCTCCACAAACAGCGCGTGCATCGAGGCGTTTATACTTCGTTGCGCGTCTTGTTGTACTATTCCTTGAAACGACAGGGGACGACTCAAGTAGCTGTCCTCTAACCAATCAGGAATCGGTGAGAAGAAGACAGATAAATACATGACAATGTTTATTTTTTAGTATTCCACCACCAATACAAAAATAATCATGTAAAACCCAGTAAACCCTGAGATTATTGCTTGTTACATTACAAAAAAAATATGTATATGGGAACATGTATGTATAGAACTAAATTAATGCTCTCTTAAATATTTTCTACATTCACTAAACATGTTTCATTAAGTTTCATGTACATTTGTATTAAACATGGACCATTGTTCATTTAAAAAGGCTTTTTATGCTATTGTATGATACATTTTTAAAATGTAACTAATTTAGATACGTGCAAACTGGGTGCTAGTGTGATGAGAAGTTTGCGCTCGGCTTTGTTTTTGAGAGAACATTTCATTTTAAAACCTTTCTGCAGGCCAGTAGATTATTATTTAGTGTACACATGAGTGGGGTCAAGTTAAACATTTTAGTTTGAATTTTATTTTATACTGTGCATTGTGCTAAATAAATATTTGCATATATTGTAATTGATTTATTCTTTGAAAATGTTATAATAATTTATGCAATTGCAATGCCTTGATTTTAGTAAAGTTTGTACACAGTCATAGCCATAAATGCAATGATACTAATAATTGGCATAATTTATTTCGGTGTTTCGGTTTTCGGCCTTGGTTTCCTCTTTTTCGGTTTTCGGTTTCGGCCAAGAATTTTCATTTCGGTGCATCCCTAATTTTCATAACATGCTTTTTACTTAGTACTACAAGGTATTTAGAATACAAAAAAGTACATTGGTTCTGGAATAAGGTGACATATAAATGAAATGTTTATAAGTGAATAGAATATGTATAAACTGTAAGAAAGCTGGAGTATCAAAATACAGCTAGACCATGAAACGGTCCATGAACACTTAGCATAGATTTGATGTTGAAATTCAGTGTTGTAGTAGTCGAGACTCGGACTCGTCTCGGACTCGGTCTCGAGACCATATTTTAATGGTCTTGGTCTTGTCATGGACTCGTGTGCATTTGGACTCGGAATTGACTCGTACTCGAACATTTTTTTTTTTTAGGACTCGGAATTAGTCCACCCTCGAGTTCAATTAAAAATATTTTTCATGATTATTAATGTATGTTAATAAAATATTTCTTTAAATTGATTGACACGCCAAGTGATTGGTGATTTTCTAGTGCGCAACTGCGCATGACAAATTGTAATAAAATTACTTTTAACACCACCTACTATGTGGCCTTTTTACCCTAAACTGATCATATTTTTTTAACTCTAAGTAAATTCAGTAAAAAAAAAAAAAAGATTTCTCTAAGTAAATAAAAGTAAATTAGGTAATCAACCCTCACTGGTCTCGGACTCGACTCGGACTCGACTGTCTCTGGTCTCGGTCTCGACTCTCTCTGGTCTCGGTCTCGACTCTCTCTGGTCTCGGACTCGACTCTCTATGGACTCGGTCTCGACTCGGACTCGACTCTCTCTGGTCTCGGTGTCGACTCGGACTCGAGTGAGGTGGTCTCGACTACAACACTGTTGAAATTAGATAAGGGGCTAATCCAGGCAGTAGAAGTGAGGAGAAGCCAAACCACCATAGGCCAGCTATGATCTCATGTGTACATCGCTCCCGCAGATTTTCAAGATTACAGGTCTCCCAAAGATCGCTGAGCCACGTCTGCTAAGGTTTGATCACCGTTGCAGGAATTACAGAGCTACACTACAGGGGATAATAACGGACTGATTTACTCCAGTTGGAGGGCGATGCATGTTTTTCCGTTGCCAGCGGGTGCTAAGAAATCCATGCTGTGGCTTGAACTTGGCAAGCTTTGTGAAGTCAATTCATCTATTATGATTACAGGAGCACTGCTACCCATCAGCCCCCCTCAATCTCCCCCTGTTGTCAGTATTGTCTTCCATAGGGCACAACCGTGCTGCACACTAGTCTAGTGTTTGGTTAACATGCAATGTGAGTCACCTAAGTTGAGTTGGTTGAAACTAAATTAATATTTGGTATGTTTTAGTTTACCTCAAGGGCTTCCAAGATGAAGGTGTCTTTGTTTCCACAGTATTTTCAATTTTGATTTTTTAGGTCAAACCGTTCGTATAATGGAGGTCTATGGTCACCACCTCAAAGAGCATGCACAGAGAAGTCCAGATTAAACACGATTTAATGACTCGTAAACGTAAGTACACATTGATGGCCTAAGACACGAAACGAGCGGTTTGTGTGAGAAAACAAACAGTATTTATATCGTTTTTACCTCTTGTAACCACAGCCACATCCAAGTGATCTGAAGGCACGGTCGCTTCGGTCTGCGTAAGCACCAGAAAGCGGCGGAAGTGATCTCTTGCGCGGTTGCGAAAAAAAAATCAACGTTGTCTGTTGATATATCGAATTTCCTGCAATTTCCTGTATATCTAAATATGTTTAGATCTTCACAGTGAAGGGTAACACTTCTGAAATCTCTGTGTAAACAATGAGTGACGTACACACGCGAGAGATCACTTCCAGCGCTTGCACAGACAAAAGCGCCCTCAGACTTGGATGTGGCTGTGGTTACAAGAGGTAAAAACGATATAAATATTGTTCGTTTTCTCACACAAACCGCTCATTTCGTGTCTTAGGCCATCAATGTGTACTTACATTTACGAGTCATTAAATCATGTTTAATTTGGACTTCTCTGTGCATGCTCTTTGAGGTGGTGACCATAGACCTCCATTATATGACTGACAGACAAGAACGGTTTGACCTAAAAATATCAAAATTGAAAATACTGCGGAAACAAAGACACCTTCATCTTGGATGCCCTTGAGGTAAGATAAAACATACCAAACATTAATTTCAAAGTGAACTATCCCTCTAAAGGACTAGTTCACCCAAAAGTGAAAATTCGGTCATTAATTACTCACCCTCGTGTTGTTTCAAACCTGTAAGACTTTCGTTCATCTTCCAAACACAAATGAAGATCTTTTTGATGAAATCTGAGAGCTTCGTGTTCCTCCATTGATGGCACTTTCCATTTGACTCCAAAATGTGATTTTATTAAAAAGATCTTCATTTGTGTTCTGAAGATGAATGAATGACTTATGGGTTTGAAATAAAATGAGGGTTTGTAATTAATGACACAATTTTCATTTTTCAGTCAACTATCCTTTTAACCCTTGATCGGTCACTCTTAATGTGGGGGTAGTGACATGTATGACCTTAATCAACCTGATTAATGAGTCCTGGGTTTAGCTCAACATGATGAATGTGAACATATATGCCCGTTCCACACTGAAGGGTCGACTTGTTTGTTTATCCAGCTGAGTATATACTGTACAGAAGCCATCTGGGATTTTTGCCAAGACTTAATGTTTTCACAAGCGATGCTTTAATGATAGTCCCTCCTGGTTTTGAGCAAATATGTTCTTGGATCATTTACATCCAAATGGCACTGAACTATATTTATATAATTATATGTGTCAATATATGTTGGGGAAAAGCCAATGACCATGGGATCTCAAAGGGATTTTCATAGTTTTGGCCTTGTTCTAAAGGCACGGCCCCAACAAACACCAACTTTTTGCTTGGTTTTGTTGGATCAATGTGTTAATGTTTTTAGTACACTGTCACGTTTCATACCTCACAAACCCTTGGCGACTCTCCCTTCAGGTTTGTGACGCGCTTCATAGAGTTGGATGGGTTGACGTGTCTTCTGAACTTCCTGAGGAGCATGGATTTCGAAACCTCAGAGAGCCGCATACATACCTCCATCATCGGCTGCATCAAAGCCTTGATGAACAACTCCCAGGGCCGAGCCCATGTACTGGCCCACCCTATGAGCATCAACACCATCTCCCAGAGCCTCCGCCAGGACAACATCAAGACCAAAGTGGCCGTGTTGGAGATCCTGGGCGCTGTTTGCTTGGTGCCCGACGGGCATAAGAAAGTGCTACAGGCCATGGCACACTACCAGAAGTATGCTGCCGAGAGGACTCGCTTCCAGGTAATGTCGCCTTTAATGGGAGTTAAGTAACAGAAATTCCAATGGAAAACAACTGTCATCTTGTTTGGGCAATCTGTCTGGATATGTAAAATAATTCATATGCATAGACATGTGACCAAACATCATTCATTGATCGTCATATTGAATGAGAACTATAAGCCTGCTGAACTATACTAACTTCTGTGTGATTTAACCCTCAAACCGTATTCACTTTATAGCCCTTAATCCTGTAATTGTGGACAAATGTGGGCTCAGGTGTGAGCCTAATTTTTATTTATTGTAAATGTTATATCACTGTCTTTGATAAAGTTTTGTCTATCCATTTATGGTGTTTTTTTTTTATTTTGGGGGTATTTTTGAATTTATTTACTTCAAAAAGTACCATATTTTCTATGTAAATTATGCTTATTTTTATGTTTTATTTATTTATTTTTTTAACTACATTAGAATATCTTTCCAATAAGTTCTTAGAGCTAAAACCTAAAGATGAAGTGACTTATTTTGGCTTATTTTAGAATGCTCTAAATTACATTCATTCATTTCATTTCTATGGGTGCCCATTTTTGACCCAGATATAAGATTAAGGAGTTTTTTTCACCCACTTATCATTGTAGAATTGAGTAAAAAAAAAATTGTGTGTTCAGGAGGCAAACTTAGGAAAAGTAGCCAAGTCTTGAACCGCTCAGATCAAGGGAAGTATTTTTTTAAAAATAAATCAAAACTATTTTGCCCACATTTGTCCAGAATACAGTTTTAGGGTTAACCATTTTATATCATATTGCTTTTGCCAACATTTTATAGGAGCACTAGTTGTTTTATCAACTCTTTCCACGCCATTAGAAGATGTTTTCTTGAACATGATCAAAAATGTTGGCAGTGGCTGGCAACTTTTTCTAAAAAAACGTTGGCGGAGAAAGAGTTAATACATTTTTATGGGATTTTAATCTCTTTTAAATTGGAAAAATAAGAAATATCAGAAATAGGAGTGCGTCAAATTGTTGGCAGGATTTAGTGTAGTCTTTGTAGACATTTCAATACTTGTGGGGGTATTGTCTGCATTTGGGAGCAATTTTAACCACAGAGAAGAAAAACACACTCGTGGAAGCCTTATCATATGTAGAGTGATATGTCTTTACTGTGTGTTTATTCATGTACAGAAGAGCTGACATGCTTGGCAAAAACAAACGTCTGTGTTTGAAACATTAGCCGGTTAAGCATGGCTGGTTTCTAGTGACCCAAAAGCTCTCTGAACAAACTTGACACAATAAGCACCATTAGCAGACATTAGAAACCCGTTCCAGAGAAATAACATTCCCACCAGCCATAAAAGCATAAATCGGCCATCCATAAACACCCCAGATGGAAAAATTTATTGTTCGTCAGTCGGCATTTTCACATGATACGTCAGCTTGTCTACAGAAGCGGCATCCTTAACTCTATGGAAACTCATGTGACTTGTATTAAAACACATTACAATGTCACTCACACGCATCACACAAAGAGTGCTTTAACATTCACAGTAATGTTTAGCTGACTAAGCTAGAACAAAAAAACAAACAAATATATATTTAAAAAAAAGGATTTTAATTTGATTCATTTGTATTTAATTAGATATCTTTGTATTTTTTACTCAGTCTCTCTTGAACGAGCTGGACAGAAGCTCAGGGCGCTACCGGGACGAAGTAAATCTGAAGACAGCCATCATGTCATTCATCAATGCCATGCTGAACGCTGGGGTTGGAGAGGTCAGCAGATGTGTCTGTATATATATATATCTTTTTTAATTTTGTAATTGGTACAGTATAGCTATTAAAGCCGGCATAATGGCTATTAATTCCTTTCTTCCCTATTGTGAGGTACAGTGGTTGGACAATGAAACTGAAAGTGGCCAACTGGATGACGGTCTAAAAAAATTGAGTGTCGTGTTTCATGTGGTTGAATGTGTTCAAACTGGCACAACAGACCGTCTACTCTCCACCTACTGACCTAATGCATGAACACTATAGACGAATTTGGCGAAACTACTGGAAGTAAGCGGGCGCCATTACTGAGCTGTTGCTGGGTAGTGTTAAGCCATTGCCTCCTATTGTTTTAGTTGCAACTTGCGTCCACTGGAATAAACAGCCCGCGATTTACGACTGTTACAACGTTAGCCCTTGTATAATGTCGAGTGGGTAAACAGTTTCCGTTAAATTGTTTCAATGGTGGCAGTAAAATTTCAATTTTGAAGGGAAAACATTGTGAATACCCCGGGTCGACTGCCACTGTCTGGTGCCGTACGGTTTGCACAGATTTCCTGGGCGAGTACAAGACGCGGACATTCGCGTATAATAACAATTATTTAATGACATAAGTAAAAAAATATAATAAATATGTGATATAGTGATCAGCAAAATCTCCTCTCTTGCTATTTTTTCTATTCAATTAACATGCTATGGTCATTAAATGGCTTTCCTGAGCTAAATGTAACGTTATGTGACATAATTGTTCTCCTGCTGTTAAATTGACCTCTTTCCATGGTTTAAAAACACTAATTGGTCGATATTATGTATACTTTCTAGCTGTAACGTTACCTTACCCTTCCCCGTTGCAATGTGAAAATGAGATAAATAATGGACACAAATTAAAAACATGAATTTGTTTATTTGATTTCATTTATTTATTTATTGTTGCCAAATGGACAGATCTTTTTATAGCTTCCTCGTTAGCAAACGTTAGCCTAGCTAGCTTGCCAAGCTATTTTCATAAATAATCTGGGAGCGCAAGTTCATTCACTAGTTTGCCAGCGTGAGTCTGTGGAGGGAAAAGTCCGCTTTGCACGGGTGCAAAATACAAATGATAAATGCGTCAGTGTATAAAGTCAATTGTGCTGGGTGCAAGGTAAAAGGGCCCCAGGTGTGTGTTTCCTAACTCGCTCATCCAAAACATCTAGCACAAGTAGTTGGCCTTGGGAATGCCATGATATTGCAGCCTAAACCATCACAGATCCCCATGCTTTACTCTGGGCACGCAACAGTCTAGGTGGTAAGCTTCCTTGGGGCTTCGACACACTGTAATACTCTTGGATGTGGGAAAGAACAAATACATGTTCCACAAATCCACAGCCCAATATTTCTGCTGAAAACCAATATTTTGGTGCTATCACGAGCGACCAAAGGTTCGGCTATAGCAATCCGACCATCAAGCTTCCAACGAAGAGTTTTGGTGGAAACAGAAAAGTTGAGGTGTGCATGTAATTCTGCAGAGAGTTGGGCAGACAGCTTCTTCTTTGAGTCGACATTTGCAGTTGAAATTAGTGTAGTCAGTGTAGATCAACACTATACTGGCCAGACTTTCAGTTTCATTGTCAAACCCCTGTATATCCAGTTCAAAGGTTTCTTGAACTCAACTAAAAGTAGGCCGGGACTTGATTTCTCCCAGTTGGAATTAATTGGATCGTTTTCATTTGCTATTGCTGCAATCTCATGTGAGTGAGGCCCTGTCCCAAATGGAAACCTAATCCCTCGCAATCATCCTCCAAGTCCACACTTTCTCGACATAACGCCAAAACCTGAAACCTAAAATGACTAGGGATGCACCGATATGTACCGATAACAGATAATTCTTTATATTTGAAAGTCGATAACCGATATATCGGCCGATAAATCGAAATCCGATTTTTATATAATTTTTGAAAGCGTGATTGCAAAAACAAAAGTCTCCAATTAAAATCCGTTCCCTAACACAATTGTTATGGTCTCATTATAATTTCATAATTTCATGTAGCCGATATGACAGCACATTTAACTATATTTTCCTTTTTGATTCCAATCATGTTTCAAGCAATTAAGATCAATCATGTTGAAGAGTGCGCATCTGAAGTGTTGAAGGAAATAATTCATTATTTATCAGCTTTAATATATCAGCCAAATTTTATTATCGGGCCGATAACGATAACATAAAAATGAGCAAATATCGGCCGATACCGATATGGTGGCCGATATATTGTGCACCCCTAAAAATGACAATTGGGACACCGTAGTGGACTTTTGTGGCCATTGTAAGTCCACAAGACCGCTAGTGTGTCATCTGGGACAGGGCCTAACCGGTTGTCCCTGACAGGTTGTCCTGCCACATCATCAGAGAACAGTAGATGTCGTTGAAAGAGGGATTGTAAGTTATTATGATTAAAGGTTACGAGGGCACGTGAATGATTAAAAAAAGCAAGGGCACGGGTGACTCTTTAATAATAAATACTCACTCCCAATATGCCATTAAAAAATAACAATGTTCATTTTGATTTCATGATGACTAACAATTATTCCCTCCATTTCTCTCAAAGGACAGTCTAGAGTTTCGCCTTCATCTTAGGTATGAGTTTCTGATGTTAGGAATTCAGCCAGTCATCGAGAAGCTGAGAACACATGATAATGTCACGCTTGACAGGTAAGAACACTAGTTAAAGGGGGGATTGATTATGATTTCACTTTTCTAGCTTTAGTTAGTGTGTAATGTCGCTGTTTGAGCATAAACGACATTATCAAAGTTACAACTCTCAAAGTTCAAAGCAAAGAAAGATATTTGCTTTTAAAGAAAAGGACTACAAAAATGGCTGGTAGAACTACACAAGCTTCCAACCCTAAAATTTACATAAGCCCCGCCCCTGGGAACTCATTCCATGTTGAGAAGAGGAAAAGTTGTTGTGTGGGTCAACTCAAACTTAAACATCCATCTTTTCACATGCAGTAGAAAGTCACTCTGTGTGTATCTCACAACACTATATGAGCGATTTCTAGATTAGCATGACAGAATATCCTAGTTGAATATAGTTAACTCCACATTAGCAACATAAATTCATCAACTAACCATTCAGAGATGTCCTGTTGCATTCTACATGTTTTCACTTCTTCACGAGACTCTCCATCTTTGTCTGACTACGTTTTAACTTTAAAGGCAGAACAGTTTCTGTGATTTTAGTGTGTTTCTGTGTGAGGAAATCGCAGCTGCTAACACACGAGCTCTTGAAGCCCCGTCCTCTGCAGAAGCTCATTTGCATTTAAAGGGCCAGACACAAAACAGTGTGTTTTTGCGAAACCTCAAAAAGTGACAACTTTAACATGTGGGGTATTTCGTGCTAAACTTTCACACACACACTCTGACCACATCAGAGATTTATTTTACATCTTTTGAAAATGAAAATGCCATTTTACCACCTCTTTAAAATTGAGCTCATTTCCTATCTAATAATCAAAGAGTGTCAAACTCCGATCCTGGAAAGTTTAGTTTCAACCCTGTGATTGTTTCCGGCGCCCCCTACAGCGCTGGTCTGGTGTCACACTCAACTTGATTCTGTCGAACCCTAGTGTGTTTACATGCATATTACGTCATCGCAAACGTGCATGGCGCATGATAGCAAACAAATAAATTCTGCAGATCTGTGGCCCTCCAGAAATCACTGCATTAGCCTATTGTTGCTTACAGAAAGGTCACGTGTGTGTGTTTCAGACATCTGGACTTCTTCGAAATGGTGCGGAATGAGGATGAATCAGAACTGGCCAAACGCTTTGACATTGTGAGATCTGTTATTTATATGCACAAGCCTTCTGCCATATCATGTCCTTAAAGAGTGCTTATTCTGTACAGAACAGCATGCTATTTTAGATTTGTTTACAAGACGTAATTGAGAAAATGAATGGACTTTCTGTGTTCAGACACACGTGGACACCAAGAGTGCCGGCCAAATGTTTGAGCTGATCAAGAAGAAACTGAGCCTCACAGATGCCTACCCTCACCTTCTATCTGTCTTACAGCACTGCCTCCAAATGCCATGTGAGGACCACATGAACCATTCAAAACATGTCTCCCTACACTAGCACACTCCACCATTGATGTAGATTTAATAAACGTATCTAATGATCTTCACCTTCTTAACTGTGGTTCTGTTCCCAAACCTTGTGAACTCCCTAGTATCTGGGGCTGAAAATTGTCATATTTATGCATCATGATATTTACATGCTCTAAGAATACCATTTAATTACCATGTTACATGTCCAAAAAAACATGGCATTACCTAAAAACATGGAAATATTATAGAACTTTGTTTTAATAGTGTGAAAAGCAGTGGAAGCATGTTTATGACACTTGTAAAATGTTTTCAGATAAACGTGGTGCTGGCAGCATACAGCAATGGCAGCTTCTAGACCGCATCCTTCAGCAAATTGTTCTACAAGATGAGAAGGGAGAAAATCCAGATGTTTCACCCCTGGACAATTTCAACGTTAGGAACATCATTAGAATGTAAGTGCTCAATTCAAAACACATTGTGCACATGGTTTTAACCATCTAGATAGCACATATTAGGCTCTATCATGAAAAGTTAATCATAACTTTGATAAGATACTGGCTTGATAAGATACTGGATCCTCTTTAGATCTTTTGAAGGTTTTGAAGGGATACTGAAATGTTTTGTGCTCAATGAACCACAGCTATATTTTATATGTAAAAAATCTGGGGATGATTTGTGATAGTGCACTTAAATTTGACAAACAGGTAAATGAAATCGTTAAAACGAGCTTCTTTAAACTGAGGATGATTTCAAGAATTAAGCCTTTTTTATCCCATAAAAATCTGGAAAAAATAATTCATGCATTTATCACTTCAAGAATAGATTACTGCAATTCTCTATATTATGGTGCCCAAAATAAAGTCTTAGATAGACTTCAGATGGTCCAAAATGCGGCTGCAAGACTGTTGACAGGCACTCGCAAATTCGACCATATCACTCCGGTATTAAAAGCACTACATTGGTTGCCTGTCACTTTTAGGATTCAGTTCAAAATGTTGCTTTTTGTATTCAAATCTCTACATGGGTTAGCCCCATCTTATATACGACAATTCACCATGACGTCACAACAATAATAGACGTTCTTCCGGGTGGCAAAAGCCGAAGCGTCCCTATGGCAACACTAGTAAATTGCATGGAGGGAGACACACCGCCGGCAGAAGCCTAATCTACATTTCAACAGTTGATTCAAAAACAGACGTGGTGGAAATTCGGACATAGTTAACATGATCATTAAAGCTTAGATTCTTTGATCTAGAGACGTGCACTCCTAACGCACTAGACCGCGGCGCGGGACTAGTCACTAGATCTGATGGCCGAGTGCGGGCGGTAATGCACTCTGTGTGTGCGGATTGCAGGATAATAAAACGATTCGCGGGACTCCCGCAAACTAGAAATATCTATGAATAAAACAAATAAAAAGTAATACATTTGTATGTATCTGTTGCAGAAAAGCAACAAGTACAACTAAAACAAAATAGAAATGACTTACATGGCAGAGTTTCTTTTTATAACGTGACTGCAGCGATGAGCGATGTAGCCAATCACAGACATATGTGTTGATTTATTGAACGCATTGGCCAATCAGAAGCATTTACGATGAAGAAGCATTTACTCACCGCTCAAAAGAAAGTAACATAGAAAGTAATAGAAATAACTAAGTTATTTGAGAACGTCAGTTATATAACGACCCACGTATTAAAATGGTTGGGTTTAAATCGGGCTCAGGCTCATAATTAGAAGACGACATGCACTTTTGACGACGTCCACTCGCTTTAACCTCCTCACCCACAGGTTCTGCTGGATAGATTTACTTTTTTCTGAAGGAAATCAATAAAAAAAACCTACACCTTTTGCTGTATATCTGGTGGCGCAACCCCAAACACAACATATTTTCGCCATAGATTCAACTTTGATCAACAACAATGATTTTAACTGTGTAACTGTTCAGTTGTCGGCTGGATCTCTTCAGTTAGTCAATAGAAGCCGCTCGCGTTCTGCCACCCGGAAGTATCGCGGTGCCTATTGTTTACAAACATTCTGAAATGCCCTATTGCAGATCTAATCCAGGAACAAAAGTCGATGAGATCACTACGATCAAATTCTCAGAAACGCCTTGACGTTCCTCGGTCAAAGATGAAATCTAGAGGGGATCGCGCATTTGCGGTCGCAGCCCCTAAATTATGGAACAGTTTACCTCTATATATTAGGCCAGTCCCTCCAGAAAAACGCGATTATGCGATCGCTGAATTCAATGCAAAATCAGCCAAAGTCCGCATATTTATGCGGGGGCCGCATTTTTTCAAATACGCCGCATAAATTGCCGATTTCCGTGCAAAATATGCGGGGTTTGCATAATTTCATAATCCTCGCATTTTCGTTGCAAAAAAAGTCACATGTATTTTAGCAGAAAGTTGAAAAATGTTGTGTTTGCTTCACACAAGAGCAGCCATTTCCTCCTGTTTCCATGGGAACGTTATGAAGTGACGCAATTACACGACGACAGACAGACTCACGGAGGCGATTGACATCTCACAAATCAAACTCGTATTCTGTCTGTCGCACGTTCTACCGTCACATCGTTACTTAATAAACATCATAAGATAAAAGAAGTAGCATCAAACAGAAATTACCCGCACACATGGTGTGTTTGAGGCGCACATATAACACTGCAGAGAGTTCAACAGGGAGCGCGCAGCTCTTAAAGGGGCCACACCTTATTTACACTCGTTACACTCTGAAATAAAACAAATATTCCCAGCACTTTCTATGATGTAGAATGCTTGCTTATCAAAGGAAGTAATAAGAAATGACTCTTACATTAGCCTAGTGAGAACAGGATGTTGGGGGAATCACTTTTTTTCTCTTTTTCATCAAACCGCAATTTTTGCAAATTCCTGCAATTTCATCGCATAAAATTGCATAAATTTACGGTATGATGCTGCCAGTAGTTATTTTTGCCCGCAACAATCACAAAAAAACTCTGCATTTTTCTGGAAGGACTGAATACTATTATGGTAAATGTTATATATAAATCGCAAATTTTTTCACAATTTTTTCATCAAAAAATCCTGGAGGGACTGATTAGGGACCTTCCTACACTCAGTCAGTTTAAAAGTCACTTGAAAACGTACTTTTTTATGATAGCGTTCGATCAAGATAAGCGTGAAGGGTGCTAGTGTTTTTTATTCGCTTTATAAATACATGTTGTTGATTGATGAAGGCTATATTACCTAATTAGATATGTGGATGTACATTTTTCCTTTATTCTTCTGTTTATGGTTTTACTGCCTGTACAGCACTATGGTCAACTCTGTTGTTTTATTCAGTGCTTTATAAATAAATTTGAATTTGAATTATATTTTGGCACACTGCTGCGATCTGATACTGTTAACATGCTGGATGATGATTCACAATGCTGTAAATGCATCATGAAAGTGTAAACCAAAATGGAAGTTGGTAACAAACGACTTCAAACCATTAGGAAATTTTAATGGAAGACTACAGTAATCAACATTAATGTGTGGAATATGTATTGAATTTCCAGCCATCTGCTTACCACAAGTGTCCAACATTTTCTCTTTGAAACATTTATCATCTAAGTTGTGCTCTCGCCATCTTTCACCCAACTTTCCACACATTTCACTATAGGACAAGCATTCTTTGCTCAAAAAGATTGCTAGTTATCAAGTTGACTATTTCCACCAGTGCGCCAAGTTTAACCAGTTTAGGAGCAAGTTTTCCAAAAGAAAAGCTAAAATAATGAAATGAAATGGCTTGTAACTCACAATTTATGGTTATACCCCAACAGCCAGGTTTTGAGGTCAAAACCTTCTTAAATAAGTAAAGTGCAATAAATCCATTACATGTTGCCGGCAACTTTATCATCTTTTCCTAATTTCATGTTAGTCATGTATATCTTTCATTCCCATTGTCCAATACTGGCAGTACATGTGTGTGTTTCACTTCTCTCCTTCTGTAGCTATGGAAAGCAGCGCATGTCAAGGTGTCACTTTAGATTTCTTTACTAAATCCTGATACTCACATAATCCTCCAACAGTATCCACTTACAATACAATTCACAACCAGACTAAACTAATTCCTTTTATATATCTAAATAATGTTTTGATTTATGAAGAAATCTCATTGCTTTGGTTTGACAGTGGCTCCTTTGGTTTAAAGACCCCATGAAATGGTTTGATGGTGTGTTGCCATCTGTATTACAACCAAACTACACACCACATAGAAAAACCATTTAGTTGACAGTTTGGATGCAACCAATGAAGACAATTTCAAAATGAATCAGTTCTAACCACTTGCTTTGTAACCACCTGATGCTTTGGAAAGGAAAACTGGCGAACCATAATTTGGCACTATTGAAAGAAGGTGGTTTATATAATTTAGGGTGAGGGGACATTCTCATTCTTGAGAGGATTTTAATGGGAAAAATATTATATACACCTCAATGGACAAGAAGATTAATCTTTCTGTTTAATTTTGCTAAAAAATGTTATGACTACACTTTGATAGTCATTAAAGTCATTAGGATATTGGTATCATTAAATGAGTAGTTCACTTTTTAAAAAAAAAACTTTTGCTGATAATTTACTCGCCCCCATGTCATCCAAGATGTCCATGTCCTTCTTTCTTCAGTTGAAAAGAAATTAAGGTTTTTGATGAAAATATTCCAGCATTTTCTCCATATAATGGACTTCAATGGGAACCAAATGGTTCAAGGTCCAAAAGACAGTTTCAATGCAGCTTCAAAGGGCTTTAAATGACACCAGACGATGAATAAGGGTCTTATTTAGGACCCTTCGAGTCATGACTCGAAAAAAAAAGATTTGTTCATTTTGATGAACGAGTTCGAACAGGAGAGTCACAAACGTGCATCACAGAACAGAGCAAGGAGAGCATTTGTGCTTATAAAACTTTTTTTTTTTAAATGACCTGCTAGATAAGACCCTTATTCATCGTCTGGTGTCGTTTAAAGCCCTTTGAACAGTTTGTACTGAAACTCTCATTTGGACCTTGAACCGTTTGGACCCCATTGAAGTCCATTATATGGAGAAAATCCTTTAATTTTTTCATCAAAAACCTTCATTTCTTTTCGACTGAAGAAAGAAAGACATGGACATCTTGGATGACATGGCTGGATGACATAGCTCCTTTAAAGCTAGCAGACATTTAATAAACATCCAAAACTCTTTTGCTGTCATGGGGTCTTTAACATTGGCTTCCACTTTTGCTAACACCGATGATAAATAACAAGAAGCAGTTAAAACTGATAAATGGCTGAGATAAGTGTGTGCAAAATGGATTTTATAACCCTGTGCATTTGAGTGCAACACAACGACACTTGCTTTTTTTCCCCATCCACAGGCTTGTCAATGAGAATGAAGTCAAACAGTGGCGAGACCAAGCAGAAAAGTTCAGAAAAGGTAACAGTGCAACACTGACTTGCATAGCTGAGCCTGAGTGAACTTACAGTACGTAACGATAATGATGTCTGTTTTTTAGAGCATGTCGAGCTGGCGGCTCGGCTGGAAAGGAAAGAAAGGGAGTGTGAAACCAAGACACAAGAGAAGGAGGATATGATGAAGACCCTCAACAAGATGAAGGACAAACTGCAGAAGGAAGGAGTGGAGTTGCGCTCTGCCAGGGAGCAAGTATTAGACCTGTCCTCCCGCATTAGCGACATTTCAGTGAGTTCACCATCTGCTACTTCCTTCTAGTGTGTTGAATGCATTTGTAAGTATAGCCGTTGCACGTTACACTCTTAGAAGGAAAGGTTCTATATAGAACCTTAAAAGGTTCTATCAGCGCTACGTATTTGGAACCCCTAAAAGGTTCTATACACTCTTAAAAAGGGTTCTATATAGAACCCTGGGGTTCCATACTTGGCCAATAGAACCTTTTATCAAAAAAAAACAAAAAAATGGTTCTATATAGAACCATTTTGGAGTTCCATTTATGAAGTGGGAGATGGAACCATTTCTGGTTCTAAATAGAACCATTTCTTCTAAGAGTGTAGCATTAGGGCTGCAACAAACGATTATTTTGATAATCGATTAATCTAACGATTATTCGAACGATTAATCGACTAATCGTCGATTATTTTGCCAGCTAATCAGTAAGTTTGGAACGATTATTCAGCTTTTTCAATTAGTTAAAATGTTGAGTTATACATATTCTTACTATAATATAAAAAATAAATAGTTGTTTTAATGAACTTTGAGCCAACTTTCAGATTTCAGTCCAACTCAAATCACACACAAATGCTCTCTAAGTATTGTTTAATGGACCCACTGCTTTTCTTAGAACTGACACAGAAAAAGGGTCATTTACTTCAGGACACAAATGTAGTAAAATATTAATCTGCAAACCATTATTATAAATATACAATTACAATCTTTTTGTTCAGTCTCAGCATTGTTGGTTTTAAGTTTTGTCAAACTTTCCCTAACCTTGCTAGTTCGGATTCGTTTGCGCTCCGTCATAATTCGTGCTGTTTTTTCTTTTACCGCAATAGCATTTGTAAAGGGCTGCATTACACTCTAGCGCCATAGTGGTCGAATCGTGATATTGCACGCCCTTACATCAGGCCACGTGAGATCAAACGACTACTCGACAACAACGATATTTGTCGACAATTTTTTATTTGTTTCGGGCCTACTAGAACTTCCATGTTGATGTCGCTTCTTACGTTGTTTAGTTAGAGATGTTTGAGGAGTTGGTTAAGCATGAGTTCGGTGTGATGGTAATCAAATGATTTGCTTATCTTTTAGAGTGAAGTTCCTTTGCCTGTTCCTCCTCTGCTCCCTGGGAGTCCGATGGCTCCGCCTCCACCACCTATGATGATGGGTGGCTTCCCTCCTCCTCCTCCACCTCTTGCTTTCTCCAGCCCACCCCCACCACCTCCTCCACCTCCCCCGGGGGGTCCTCCACCCCCGCCTGGAGCCCCGCCAATCTTCTCTGGGATTCTGCCTCCACCTGGACCTCCTTCCATTAGTTGCACAACCAGCCTGCAGACAAAGAGCATCCCTCAACCTTCACAACCACTCAAATCCTTTAACTGGTCCAAACTGGGAGAGGTGAGTCAGTCATGAAGCATTTGATTGTTTTGGTACTTGCACTATTACCATTCCTCATACTTAAAGGAGAACTCCGGCACAAAATGAACCTTTGGTCTAATAACTAGGGCTGGGTAATAAATATCTATTTTTCGATATTAATCGATTCTCATTTTTACGAAACCGACATCGATTCTTAAATCTCAAGAATCGATTAGTCATCCTGTTTTATTTGAATGAATGGATCATTGTATCGCGGCTCCGCGCATCCAATAAATTGCAATCTTTGTCCTTTGTTACTATTGATATGAAACAAAGTCTCAAATTTCAAATTACGTCCATTTTCTTTAGAAATTCAAAAACATAAATAATGTTTTGGCGCTGTGGCTCAGCTCAAGAGAAGCAGCAGCGCTGATCTCTCTTCCGGGTTAATAATACCAGTCACAGCGCCAAATAAACATGAACGAGCATCTGAAAGTGTGTTAAAGATAGAGTACAACTTATCGAAATCCGTATCATGTCACATTGATTCGCTCAATCAGCGCTTCAACCGTAACAGCTTGTAATCAATGTCATGTATCGTCATATTTACCTCAGAAAACCCACATCAACTCGTTAGTCAGCTAGAAAAAATAACTCCAGAGAGGAGCATTTTGCTAAATATATACACCATATTACATATGCATTATAATCTTAATGTTCTTCAATATTTAATGCATATTTGAATAAATCTGGCACGTTTTTATGACGGACACCATTTAAATGTTTATATTTCATATAATCTTCTTATTATAAAAATAAATAAAAGTGTAATTTAAGTGTTTGTATAACTACAAAACAGTTCATTATTACCTTCATATTAGGCTGATGAAGCCTAGTAGGCTAGTTAATTCCCTTGATAAAATTTGCCATTTATTGTAACTAATATCCAAAATAATCAATATTGAATCGAACCGAATTGCAAGCTTGTGAATCGAAATCGAATCGAATTTGTGTCAATACCCAGCCCTACTAATAACACATTGGTACCTAGTTGACCGTTCTCTGAGATTTGTTTTCATGATAATCGAATGTAAAGAGTTTTATCTCTAAAAACCGTTTAGCGTATAACGCAAGTATATGGGTCGTGGACTTAAATGAACTGAGACTAACGCTCCTTTGCTATATTTGCAGAACAAGATCACTGGTACCATCTGGTATGAGATTGATGACAGAAGGCCCTTTAAGGTTCTTGACCTGAAGGACATTGAGAAGATGTTTTCAGCTTATCAGAGGCAGCAAGTATGCAAGTGTTGCTCTCGAGAGTTGTATCTCATATTTCTGCTTTTGGGATCCTCAAGCTTTACAGCAGTTGTTCTTTGCTGGATGGCATGTAGTAGATGCCTTAGTGCTTTAAGCATGAAGTAGCGTTTTAGTGCATTTAGAGCAGAAATGCTGCAGATATGCTCTCAGGCCGAAGAGTGATTTTAAACACAATAATCATGATTTCTTCATGAGGCCTGTGAGAATGTTTGCTGTTTCTTCTGCTGCTTGATTTGTTAACTTCTGCATGTGTTCCCGATGTTTTTCTTCTTTCTCTGTTGCTGTTCCTCTGCCTGGCCAGGAGCTGCTCACTAACCAATCCTTCAAGCAGGTGAGTGGTTGCTCCGATTAAACCTACGATACTGCACACCTTTAAGGGCTGGTATTAAAGGGATAGTTCACTTTGAAATTAATGTTTGGTGTGTTTTATCTTACCTCAAGGGCATCCAAGATGTAGGTGTCTTTGTTTCCGCAGTAGTTTCAATTTTGATATTTTTAGGTCAAACCGTTCTTGTCTATATAATACTGTTGGTTTTCTCACACAAACCGCTCGTTTCGTGTCTTAGGCCATCAATGTGTACTTACATTTACGAGTCATTACATCATGTTTAATCTGGACTTCTCTGTGCATGCTCTTTGAGGTGGTGACCATAGACCTCCATTATATCACTGACAGACAAGAACGGTTTGACCTAAAAATATCAAAATTGAAACTACTGCGCAAACAAAGACACCTACATCTTGGATGCCCTTGAGGTAAGATAAAACACACCAAACATTAATTTCAAAGTCTTTCAGAGATCTTGGAATAGTAAAATCGTTCTTCTCGAACGCCTAGAGTGAATAATTGGTGCGTAATTATGAGAATCCGCTAAACTACTATGACAGCACAGTGGCTAAATGACTGTAATTAGCACAATTAGCAATTAGCATGAATTAGCAGATGTGAAACATGTGAAACATTCTTCATGTACTGCTTCGAGAGAGTTGTGTGTTAGAAGTGTGCTTTCTTTGGAGCGCTGTGGAGTGACATGACCCGTGTAACCTCATCGAACATTCACAGCACAGGAAACGGTCTGGACCTATAAATAGATGTAAATGTTCTCGCTGAAACAGCCAAGCATCTGTGGTTCTTCAGTTGCATGATCATTTCTGACACACTGTTCTCAATACTGGCCTTTCGAGAAATGGAAAATGGAAAGTTACGCATATATTGTGTGTTTTATTCTTCACTGCAACCATTGAAATGACGGATTCAGTTTTGAAAGACAAAAAATATCATTGGTTATTAAAACGAGTTTTGTTTTTTAATCGTTTATGTCTCTTTATTACATTTTTCAATCAAGAATTATTTGATGCGTTTCATTGTTATAAAGTGGATCCAAACAGCCATGATGATAGTGGGTTTTCTCCTCTTCTGCAGAAAGAGACGGGATCAATGGATGACCTTTATCTAAGCTCGCGCAAAGTCAAAGAGCTGTCGGTCATCGACGGCCGGAGGGCCCAGAACTGTGTCATCCTGCTTTCCAAGTACGTACTTGTCCCCACTGTTAGCGCCAATGTTAATGGATATCCTGGATGACAGATGCTATGCTTATTACACTTTGAAAAGTAATTCAGAGGATCTGTTACCACAACTCGGCTGCAAGTTTGAATTTCTAGGTCTGGTTTCACAGATAGGCTTTAGTTATGTACAGTAGCTTTTATAAACGTACCTTACCGGTCCGAATCTTGATACAAAACAATGGCACTGGCATTTAAAGTTTTGCGAGATGCTTTCAGTTAAAACAGCTCCAAACATGCATTTTAGTCTTAGGCCTTGTCACTACCAGTGTTGGGTAAGTTACTCTAAAAAAGTCATTAATTACTAGTTACTAATTACCTCTTCAACAGTGTAATTGGATTACTGTACTAATTGCGCTCTCTAAAAAGTATTTAATTACTTTTAATTACTAATTACTTTCAAAATCCCATATCAATCTAGGATAGACACGAATCTGTTTTAATTCTGTCAAATAAATACTATAAAATTGCATGAATTATCCTTAAGCTGACCAAGGTGGAGACGGTTACATTATAAAAACAAACTTTTTAGCATCAGACAGTACATTTTGATGTTAAACCCACTATTGTTTTATGTCTGATCTCATGACATTTCACACTTTTTTCATACATATTTTACAATAATTCATACGAATTTGTACGAGTGCGGTCGTACGATTTAGACACCTCATATAAAATCATATGAATCGCTGTGAGATCGGATTGATTTACCTCAATTACATCAGAAGTAACTGTAATTAAATTACAGATAAATGAAGAGTAATCCCTTACTTTACATTTTCAATGGAAAAGTAATTAAATTACAGTATCTAATTACTTGGTATTTAGTTACACCCAACACTGGCCGCTACAATACAAATTGTTTGAGAAACTTGAATTCAAAAATTCAACTTTGTGTTTATGTTACCAATTATTAAGTTCTTCCAACTCAATAGTTTGTTAGTTGAGTTGCCATAACTTAAAAAAACGATGCAAACAGTAAGAAAATGTTGTTGAGCCAACACGTTATTTGTATGTTGTTTGAATGTTGTTGAGATGTTACTTTATAGTAGGAAATGGTGTACTGAAACCATTGCATAACATTTTAAGACGAGCCTTACTAGTCGTTTGTGTTAAAACTGGTCATAACTTATTTTAGTTGCATAAAAATTTGAATCTGAAAACTAAGACAGATTGCCACTTGATTTACTGAAAGTTGTTCTTAAATTCATTATAAAATCTAAATTAACGATTCTTAATGGAAAACTGGATTAGTGTTTATTATAAATGATTTATTTGTGAACATCGTTGGTTTTCTTTTTCAATTAACATGCCCTCACAAAGAAAAGGTGAATTAATGTAGCCAAACCAGGAGTTGATTTAAAAAAAAAATTAGGGCTGTCAAATGATTAATCGCGATTAATTGCATCCAAAATAAAAGTTTGTGTTTACATAATATATGTGGGTGCACTGTGTATAATTATTTTATATATATAAATACACACACATGCTTGTATATATTTAAGAAATATTTTCATCTATATACTGTATATCGATTTATATATAATTTATATTGTATATAAATAGAAATATTTTATAAATAAATAATATTTTTTTCTTAAATATACATGCATGTGTGTGTATTTATTTATATACAAAATAATTATACACAGTGCACCCACATATATTATGTAAACACAAACTTTTATTTTGGATGCGATTAACCGTTTGACATCCCTAAATTTTTTTTACTTTTTTAAACATTTTTACTTTTTTCAGCAAAGACATTCAGAGCTTTTCTTTGAGCTTAAAGAAAAAAACAAAAGTGAGTTTTGAAAACAGAAAATTGTGCCAGTTCAATGTAGAAACAAGCTATCTAGTGCAATTCATAATGCCTTAATGAGGCCAGGAATAGATTGATGGTGTTCTGTGATGTGGACAGATTTGTATTGATCACAACTAAGCGGAGAGAAGATTGATTGTACATTGATTTTTAGGCCAGGTCTGACCTTTTATGTCACATCATAGGATGATTTGACATACAGCACTATTGGTGTTTTTACTTTTTTAACAACAATTTACAGGATTAAGAAAGCCCTTTCTGTTCATACAGGTTAAAAATGAGCAATGAAGAGATAAAAAGAGCCATTCTAGAGATGGATGAGAGGGAAGAGCTGGCTAAAGACATGTTGGAACAGGTTCGTCATTTAAAAAACACTATCTTTTTGATTTGTTCATTTAATGCTTATGAGTAAACACTCTGTCTGTGTAAATGTATTGTACATTCACAGCTGCTGAAGTTTATTCCTGAGAAAAGTGATATTGACCTTCTGGAGGAACACAAACATGAGCTTGAGCGTATGGCCCGGGCCGACCGCTTCCTGTTTGAGATGAGCAGGTACAAATGATTGAAGCTTAGATGATAAATGAGCACAATGGTTAAAAAAAAGGGGGAAAAAAGTGAAGAATAATGCAAACGCAAGTTCTTCATCAGAGGATTTATTATTGAAGTGCATAAATGACAAAGCAGGCAGTGATTTTTAGTTGATTTTGTGATTTATTTATTTTCTTTAGTGATTTTTTCCAGCATATTTTACCTCCAAAGAAACACGCCACTGCAAAAAAAAAAAAAAAAAAAAAAAAGCATTTCATTTCTAAAAATCTATGGTGTCTAAAATTCCCCAAATTCTCTGTTCAATCTTACACCACATCATACCCTGGGAAATCCATCATTTATCAGAAAATCTATGCAAATCCAGAAAAGATGAATAAGGCCACACACATACTTTACGCAAGTACATTAATGCAGCCATGACTGAACAGCATGTGTACTTGTATAAACGACATTGACATTTTGCAAAGCAACAACCTGCAAAGTCAGACATGTTTCCTATATACTTTGACTTACATACTTAGTACATATATAACAGGATTTTCTTAATATATATATATTAGTGCTTTCAAACGATTAAAATATTGAATTGCGATTAATCGCATCCAAAATAAAAGTTTGTGTTTACATAATAAATGTGGGTGCACTGTGTATAATTATTTTATACGTATATATATAAATACACACACATGCATCTATATTTAAGAAAAAAATATTATTTATATATAAAATATTTATATTTATATGTAATATAAATTATATATAAATCTACAGTATATACATGAAAATATTTCTTAAATATACAAGCATGTGAGTGTATTTGAAGAGTTCAGATGCAAAAGCCTCTAAATGCCATTTGAAATTTTCATCTTTAATGTTGATTTTTATCAAACTTGTATATTTAAGTTCAGTAATTTCACTTAGATAACAATTAATAGGTAATTATCATTGCCATTTAAGTGAAATTACTGAACTTAAATATACAAGTTTGATAAAAATCATCATTAAAGAAGAAAATTTCAAATGTCATTTAGAGGCTTTTGCATCTGAACTCTTCATTTATATAAAATAATTATACACAGTGCACCCACATATATTATGTAAACACAAACTTTTATTTTTGATGCGATTAATCGTTTGACAGCCCTAATAATAATATGATTATTTATCATTGTAATGCATTATTGCTATACTTGATATTTAATGTAATAAAATGAAATGCCATTGATAATAATAGGAACCAGCAACATGAAATGTGACCCTGTATGGCTGAAGCTGAATGATTTATTTTCTCTCCACCAGAATCGACCACTATCAACAGAGGCTCCAGTCTCTTTTCTTCAAGAAGAAGTTCGCCGAGCGTCTGGCCGAGACGAAGCCCAAAGTTGAAGGTTGGTAGGTTTCACTCACATTCGAGTGACAGAGGCCATAAACTGTCCTGGAATTATGGGAGAAGTGAATATGAGAGCATGAGTCAGGTCTGGTGTGTTTGTGAGTGTGTGTGTGTGGCTCTTCTACTTGAATTTATCTCCAGTTCAAATAAAGAGCACTGTTTCCACGGAGGCTGTTTTGGAAAGCTGGCACATGTATAGAGGGGAGAGTCGTTCTCATAAACACTGCTTTTTTTCTTCAAAGAGTTTCAAGCTTTTCATGAAAGAGTCGTGGCGTGCATGTGCTTACAAAGTACTTTGGGTGAACATAAGCCAGCCCAAATTCTGGTTCAAGACCTCTCTCTCTCTCTTAGCTATCCTTAAAGGGACAGTTCACCCCAAAACACCCTCGTTTAACCACCATCATGTCATTCTCTGTGGAAAAATGTTCACTGTGGTAGACAGCCATATAATAGCTTTGTGTGTGAAACAGAATTGAAATTTACTGAAAAGATCACATAACATATTGGTTATCCTCAAATGTATCAGTACACACACTCACCTCTAACTGATTTACACAACCTCAAAGTGAAAAGATAAAGGGTCCCGTATTTTCCCTGACTTGTCAATGTCATGCCGTGTCTATAAAACACAAGCAACAAGACTAAGTTGATAGCAGTGTCTAATTAAGCGTTTTAGAGCAGAGAGTTTGGGCACCGTCCACACAGACAAAACAAATCAACCTCGCACATTAAAATGTGTCAACAGGAAGGCATTTTGAATGTTTTAGCATCTAGGCAAAGGAAGTCTAACTTTGGCTAAGATCCTCCGGGAAAACTTTTCTTTCTTTTTTTTTTTTTTTGTGGGAAAATTGTGGACAAGCATCAAAGTTGCATGCTCTTTCTGGTTCCCGCTGGAGCGACTGCTGTTATGATGGGAATTGTGAGGCAAAACTGGAGTTGAGACTAGTTCACACACTCACAAAAACATAGTGAGGTATAATGAATCGCATTGAATCTTAGTTGATGATCCAAATGCTGACTTATTCCACTGTGGAATGGAATTACATTACATTCTAATTGGTAGTTGAAAGCACAATCAAATTAGCCGAAATATTTAAAGGAGTAGTTCACTTCTAAAAAAAAAAAAACTTTTGCTGATAATTTACTCACCCCCATGTCATCCAAGATGTCCACGTCTTTCTTTCTTCAGTCGAAAAGAAATTAAGGTTTTTGATGAAAACATTCCAGGATTTTTCTCCATATAATGGACTTCAATGGGGTCCAAACGGTTCAAGGTCCAAATGAGAGTTTCAGTGCAGCTTCAAAAGGCTTTAAACGATTCCAGACGATGAATAAGGGTCTTATCAAGCGAAACGAGCGGCCATTTCAAAAATAAATAACAAAGTTTAAGTTTTATAAGCACAAATGGTCGCCTTGCTCTGTTCTGTGATGCGCCTTTGTGACTCTCCTGTTCGAACTCGTTCATAAAAATGAACAGTTTTTTTGAGTCATTTGGTTCATTCAACGAACGAAATGACTCGAAAAAAGATTCATTCATTTTGATGAACGAGTTCGAGCAGGAGAGTCACGAACGCGCATCACAGAACAGAGCAAGGCGACCATTTGTGCTTATAAAACTTAAACTTTGTTATTTATTTTTTAAATGAGCGATCGTTTCGCTTGATAAGACCCTTATTCATCGTCTGGAATCGTTTAAAGCCCTTTGAACAGTTTGCACTGAAACTCTCATTTGGACCCCATTGAAGTCCATTATATGGAGAAAAATCCTGGAATGTTTTCATCAAAAACCTTAATTTCTTTTCGCCTGAAGAAAGAAAGACGTGGACATCTTGGATGACATGGGGGTGAGTAAATTATCAGCAAAAGTTTTTTTTAAAGTGAACTACTCCTTTAAGAAGCAACACATGTTGGGGATTGTGTACAAATTTTCTGAATGACAGACTTTCATGTGGGTGTTTATAACAGAAAGCAATACTTCACCCAATTCTGTCATCATTTACTCGTCCTCGTGTCATTCCAAACTCGTATGGCTTGTGTTCGTATGGAACACAAAAGAAGATTTAGAAAAATGTCATTAACCAAACAGTTTTTTGGTGCATTTCTTTTCTAGCTATTCTGTGCGCGTCGCGCGAGGTGATGAAAAGCAAGCGTCTGACACAGGTTCTGGAAGTGGTTTTGGCTTTCGGGAACTTCATGAACAAAGGACAGCGGGGCAACGCATATGGTTTCAAAGTGTCCAGCCTCAACAAGATCGTGGACACAAAGTCAAGTATAGACAGGTCAGAGGTCAATGAAGAGGATCTATTTTTTAGCTTGTTCAACTTTTTCAATCAAAGCATCTTTTGGCCTTTTCACCGCTACCTTTGACAATTCATTTTACTGATCTGAGTTCACTCAATGAATTGTTAAAAAAGTGTACATTATTTGTGTCTACATGAGATACATTGTGTCCTCACATGAGACATATCTATTTTTTTTTCTCTTGTGCTGTTTTGCAATATAACGTTTAATTGCATTTCTGTTTTCAAATAAGTTTGATGGAATAAATTGCATTAAAGGAGTAGTTCACTTTTAAAAAAAACTTTTGCTGATAATTTACTCGCCCCCATGTCATCCAAGATGTCCATGTCTTTCTTTCTTCAGTCGAAAAGAAATTAAGGTTTTTGATGAAAACATTCCAGGATTTTTCTCCATATAATGGACTTCAATGGGGTCCAAATGAGAGTTTCAGTGCAAACTGTTCAAAGGGCTTTAAACGACACCAGACGATGAATAAGGGTCTTATCTAGAGAAACGATCGCTCATTTAATAAATAAATAACAAAGTTTAAGTTTTATAAGCTCTTTGCTCTGTTCTGTTCGTGACTCTCCTGTTCAAACTCGAATGAATGAATCTTTTTTTGAGTCATATGGGTCATTTTGTTCATTGAATCAACCAAATGACTGAAAAAATGAAAAAAAGATTAGTTTGAAACTCTCATTTGGACCTTGAACTGTTTGGTTCCCATTGAAGTCCATTATATGAAGAAAAATCCTGGAATGTTTTCATCAAAAACCTTAATTTCGTTTCGACTGAAGAAACATCTTGGATGACATGGGGGTGAGTAAATTATCAGCAAAAGTTTTTTTTTTTTTAAGTGAACTTCTCCTTTAAGAAGATTTGAAGTGAATGGATTTATAACACTGGTATATTTGTTAATTATTTCATTGCTTGAATTTTGAAATACATCATTATTCTATTTGCATTTTCAACAGGAACATCACCATGTTGCATTACCTGATCATGATCTTTGAGAAGAATTACCCTGACATCCTCAATATACAACAGGACTTATTCAGTGTACCAGAAGCTGCCAAAGTCAAGTGAGTCCCACCTTATATTATATTATATTATATTATATTATATTATATTATATTATATTATATTATATTATATATATTATATTATATATTAGTCCCACCTTATATTGTTTGTGGTGTGTGCTTGGGCTGTTTTGTGGATCAGTTTATGGTTTTGTCATACTGTTATTTTCCCACAGTCTGGCTGAGCTGGAGAAGGAAGTGTTCAGCATCAGGAACGGCCTGAAAGCTCTGGAGGCGGTGAGGCATCCGTCATGTATTCCTGTGAACGGTTAAAAACGTTCTCATCAGAGACACCCCTCAAACATAACTGACATACTCTTTATTTAGTATTTTATTATTAGCTACCTAATGTTTTTTTGCTAGTGAAGAATCTTCTAGACAAGGTAAAATATGATATTACCGATATTGATTTTTTTTGATTGCTGATGCCGATATCTTAGAGATATCAAGCTGATATAAAGCCAATCAATTTAGCATTTATATTTATTTTACTTAAAGATGCATTGCGCAACATTTCATTTTAAAAATACCCATTTTTCTAACCCATACATGCTTAAACAATCGCCTGATTGGCTGAATGAGCCCTTCTCTGATCACTGTGATCGCCTCTATAATCCTGTACAGTAAAATAAATAAGAGGGATTCGGGACGGATTTGAGACTGGGCGTGATGTCATGTGCGTTCACACTCGTCTGGCGATGTCTGGCAGGTTTGTGTATTCGCCGCCATTCTCCGTATCAGAGAAGACAACTCGAGCGACAAAACTTTAGTCAACTTTCCACAAAAGACGATGGATTCAAAGAGACCGGCTTGTAGTTCATTCCAAACCCCGACGCAAACTCCACGTAAGACAAAGAAAATCAAACTTGTGTCTAGTGCCAGGCGTGGGAATAAGACGAGAGTCGACATCGGGAAGCTTTCAACAAACGGAGAGATCAAACGGCTCCTATACAAAGTTATATTGTTCATGAACATGTTTCCATATTAATACAATCATAAGTGGATACAGTAAACACATAAAACAGTTGAACATGGAGATAGATGGAAACAAAAACCGAAGTTTTCTACTAACGTTACCCCCGTCAAATGCCTTTCCTTTCATATATTTAAAATGACTTGCAGATTTATAACTTTATTACCTCTAAAGACATTATGACTGTAAGAAAAGATGTGTGCAGCTGATGCTCCTTTGGTTATGAACAGCTCGTGCAAACGTGTGTGTGTGTGGTCCGTGAGCGTGCACACCTCTGGTTGCAGTTTCGCTTGTCACCAGAGGGGGTGTAGTTCTGCAAAAGCTCAGAGACTTGCACAATGCACCTTTAATATTTAATAAACTATAAATAAATAATTTGAAAATGAACTCAAATATACATTTATAAAATAAACAGTCAATTTGCCCACTGAATAAGTAGGACAGTCTATCAGTAAAAACAAATATTCTGTTGTAAAATTTTACATCTGTTTATATCAGGAGTTACGATACCAGCAGAGCCAAGCATGTGATCGGGGGGACAAGTTCGTCCCAGTGGTCAGTGACTTCATCACCGTCGCTAGCTTCAGCTTCTCTGAACTCGAGGAACTACTCAATGAAGCCAAAGATAAGGTAACGTCGTCTCTTCCCTTACAAAAAAGAAGTATATTTCGAATTCATTTTATGTAGTATACTTAAGTAATGTTCAAGTATATTTTTAAGTATACATTAGTAAGTATACTAATGTCACTATGTACTAGTAGTAAACTTGTAAGTGTACTATTTTAATACCGCTTGGGACTAAATTGGCCCACTTTTAGTACATAAAAGTGTACTATAAGTGTAACAGTAAGTGCACAACTAGTTCATAATTATGTATCTTATGTGTACTGCAAGTGAATTTATAGTTTACTTTTTCACTGTAATACTTATACAAGTATACTTTGAATACTTAATTATACTTTTAAGTATTTCTGGATCACAAGATTGAGTACAAGAACAGGACAAATATTCTTGTCTTTCTCTCAGTATAAGTCAAGTACACTTAAGTGTAATTTGAAGTATATTTCTGAGAAGTACATATAGTATACTTCTGAGAAGTACAGGAAAAATAAACTGAAAGTATACTTTCTTATTTTTAGTTTAAAAGAAGTATACTAATGGCACACTTGAATAAACTTCTTTTTCGTAAGGGTTAATAATTCAGTCACAATAACCTCAAATATCCAACCTAATAATACTTTTCCTCATCTCCATTCCAAAAGAAAGGGATTCATTTTAGCCAGATACAATCACACAAAGGAGTTCCTTGGCAGAGAGGGAGAGAAAACAAAAGGCATGGATTGTTCCTTCAGTGCCCAGGGCTGGAAATGTTTTCTCCAACATGAGCTCAGAGTTATTGTTGAGGGCAGAACAGGGTCTTTGAGTGGGTCACAGCCTTCCCAACCCCCTTCTCCATCGTTTAGAGCCCTGCCAACCCTGTGCGTGGAGCCGGGCCTGATATCTTAGAAGGATGAAGGAATGAGAGAGAAAGAAAGAAAAAGGCTTTGTGTACTCGGCATGATGACTTAAACATCCCGGGGAATCCCGGCAGCCGGTCCTAAATTTCTCAGGGCTTTTTCTCCAGGGGTTTGCGGAGATTTATTTCTTTTGAAATGTGGCTTGGACTCAACCCCACCCCCACTATGGTATGTCCCCAACTCTCAAGTACATGAAAGAGACAGCCATTGGAACACTTTGAAGATTGTGTGTTTGTGGTGGTGGAAAGTGTGAGTAGGGATGTGTTTTGGTCACTTCCGAACTCCTGAACCGTCGCTTTAACCCTTTCCACCATTTCCCAAGTTATTTATTTAGTAATGCCATTAAAGTTTGGCGAGACTTCTTGAGAAATGGCTCACCCTGAAGCTCTATGAGCTGTGAGGACACAAAGGCCTCCCTGTGCTTTCCAGACAGATCTACCTCTTCCTGCTTCATTCCAAGGGTCAGAATTCAGTCTCCAGTAAGAAATCCCGTCCCCCGAGGTGGGTTAAAATGAACACAAACACTACGGCTGAGAACAAGGGAGGAGTATTGTCAACACTGAGATGCTGAAGATCTCTGCAGAAGTCATTATTCAATTCAATTCAGTTTAATAACAGTCAGTGTTGCAAAGCTAGTGTCATTATCCAGCTGAATTCGGTTTAAATTGAATTTTCATTCAGTGTCAGTGCAGTTAAATCTATAATATTACTAAACATTAACCGTCCCCATAAAGGCTGACTCGTTTTGACTTCACATGGAGTATCACTTCTTCGTAAGATAATTGGTGGCTTCATTGAGCTGTGGAGACGGAGATGAAGACTTGGCCAGAATCACAAAGAGACAGATGACAGTTAGAACTGAGATAAATGAGTTCCCCATGGCAAATCTACTTGGTATATCCTCTTCTGGCAGACTGATCTTCAAATGGCTTTAACACCTTGATATGCCAAACCACACTAAAAGTGGATAGCCTTGGGTACGTACATTCAGTGAACAATCATTGCAAGCTTATGGCCCAGTGCAATGATTTTTTGTCATTTCTGGGCACTCACAGTGAACAGGATTAATCTCCCTGTCTTGGCATCCATGTGTATTTTTTGAGGTAAAATGTAGCAGGGATTGACAATGCATTGAAAATGTTGGATGGTGGAGTATAGAGATGTCTATGAGATGTGTAAGAGATATCCATGAGATGTCTAAGAGATGTCCATGAGATGTTGAGGAGAGGTCTACAATATGTCCATGAGATGTCCTGGAGATGTCTAAGTGATGTCTAGCAGATGTCTTGGATATGTCCATGAGATGTCTAGGATATATTTTGAGGATGTCTTGGAATAGGCCTTTATCGCATCAAAATAGAATGCCGGAAGTAACCGTCAAAAATAGCTGAAGCAGTGTACTGCGTCTTCCGGTTATTGCGTTCGAAATGGCTGCCTGTTATCGCTGGACTACTTCTCTCTCGAATCTCCCAAAAGTTGGCCAAGACGATGTGGTGCCTCCAGTTGCCTGATGGTTTCGGCAGCAGCATCAGCATCTAGTCCACCTGCGGAGTCGCGGGAGTAATTGTGATCACTGGCGGCCGCGGGTTGTTGATCCTCCGCGACTGTGGGCTGTTCATCCGCGTTCTCTATAGCAGAGTCGCTATTCTGTGACTCTTCAATTAACGTTACTTCAAAACGCGCATTAACCCGATCGAAAACTGACTGGCGAAGCACACGAGTCTCCCCCCAGCTGTTCCACGAAAATCGACTTGGTGTAGTACCGGATTTTAGTCTCCTCCGCCCACTTTTCGAGACGTAAATGCTTTCCTCGTCAAAGTGCAAGCTGCATACAAACGTACTACCCCGACTTATATGGAACAAAGGACCTTCGTCCCTCCTTATCACTCTCACCCAAGCCTTGCGGAGGTGTTCGTCTTTTGGGAAGTCATGGAAGCTGTATGGCTGTCTTTGTTTTGATGTTGAACAACCCGGTACACTGCAATAGCACCGGCGAGAGGAGGCAGCCATAGTTTATCTGGTAACTAAGTAACCACCGGAAGTGCGAGTACACTGCTTGGCGATTTCGAACGTTCCAAACCAAGAAATGTGATAAAGGCCTATTGTCTATGAAATGTCTTGGAAATGTCTATGAGATGTTCAAGAGATGTCTATGAGTTGTTTAAGAGATATCTTTGAGATGTCCATGAGATGTCCAAGAGATGTCTACAATATGTCCATGAGATGTCAATTAGATGTCCATGAGATGTCTTGGAGATGTCTAAGTGAGATCTAGCAGATGTCTTGGAGATGTCCATGAGATGTCTTGGAGATGTCTAAGTGATGTCTAGCAGATGTCTTGGAGATGTCAATGATATGTCTTGGAGATGTTTAAGAGATGTCTATGAGATGTTGAAGAGATATCTTTGAGATGTCCAAGAGATGTCTTGGAGATGTCCAAGAGATGTCTTGGAGATGTCCAAGAGATGTCTTGGAGATGTCTACAATATGTCCATGAAATGTCTTGGAGGTGTCTATGAGATGTCCATAAGATGTCTAGCAGATGTCTTTGAGATGTCTAGGATATATTTTGAGGATGTCTAGGACATTTATATGAGATGTTTAAGAGATGTCCATGAGATGTCTTGGAGATGTCTATGATATGTTGGTGATGTCTAAGTGATATCTAGCAGATGTCTTGGAGATGTCCATGAGTTGTCTTGGAGATGTCTAAGTGATATCTAGCAGATGTTCATGAGATGTTCATGAGATGTCTTGGAGATGTGTAAGTGATGTCTAGCAGATGTCTTGGAGATATCAGTGATATGTCTTGGAGATGTTCAAGAGATGTCTATGAGATGTTTAAGAGATATCTTTGAGATGTCCAAGAGATGTCTTGGAGATGTCTACAATATGTCCATGAGATGTCTTTGAGATGTCTATGAGATGTCTATGAGTTGTCCATAAGATGTCTAGCAGTTGTCTTGGAGATGTCTAGGATATATTTTGAGGATGTCTAGGACATTTATATGAGATGTTTAAGAGATGTCTTGGAGATGTCTATGATATGTCTTGGAAATGTCTAGGAGATGTTTAAGAGATATCTTTGAGATGTCCATGAGATGTCTAGGAGATGTCTACAATATGTCCATGAGATGTCCATGAAATGTCTTGGAGATGTCCATGAGATGTCCATGAGATGTCTTGGAGATGTCCATGAGATGTCCATGAAATGTCTTGGAGATGTCCATGAGATGTCCATGAGATGTCTTGGAGATGTCCATGAGATGTCCATGAGATGTCTTGGAGATGTCCTTGTGATGTCTAGGATATATTTTGAGGATGTCTAGGACATATATTTGAGATGTTTAAGAGATGTCTATGAAATGTTTTAGAGATGTCTTTAAGATGTCCATGAGATGTCTTGAAGATGTCTATGAAATGTCATCGAAATGTCGTGGAGATGTTTAAGAGGTGTATATGAAATGTCTGAAAATGACTAAGTGATTAAGAGACATCTGTAATAGAAAAGCTGTCAAAGGAACTAACATGTACCAGTTAGGGACTAATGTGTATTTGTGTAATTTTTTTAAAGGGTAGCGCCCTAGTGACCACTTTCGTACCATTTTTTGAGAGTCTGTACTACCCAGCCTTAGCCAATAGCTACCTTCTCAAACATGGTACACAGTAACATATCCAATTCACAGGTTGAAGTAGCCCACAGCCCAAGTACACACTTATCCTCATTAGGTTATCACTCTCCTCTCTTTCCTCTTCACTCCAGTTCTCCAAGTCTCTGAAGCATTTTGGAGAGGAGGAAGGTCGCATGCAGCCGGATGAGTTCTTCGGTATCTTTGACATCTTCCTGCAGTCGTTCAGCGAGGCCCGACACGACCTGGAGAACATGCAGCGACGCAAGGAGGAGGAAGAGCGGAGAATACGCATGGAGGCCATGGTACAGTACACAATACTCAAAATACACACAGAGATGTTTACAGGATCCAGAGATAAAGTTAATCTGAATGATTTCACACTAGCGCTTGGAGGCCCTTCTGTCTTTGCAGCCTCTAATCGTTAACAGCTGTTGTAACATGTCTGTTTTTGTTATTATTTTATGTTCCTTAATAACTTATATTGTTGGTAAAGGTTTTTGCTCAAAAACGGGGCTGTCACCTTTAAAGGGATACTTCACCTCTGGAAAATGGGTCATTTATGTAGAAGAAATGTTAAATTATTTTTTAATTTGGAGTTTTCTAGACTGAGAAAAGCCAGAAAATGTATTTTTGGCTCATATGGATGAAAGACAACAACTCCCAGAATGCACTTGCTTCGCTGCCCTAGGAGGCCACGCCTACCGGTAACAGAGTGCAGTAGTTTAACATCAAGTCTAGGCTACAAGTGAGTCTCTGTGATGAGTCTGCAGTTGCGTCATATCCAGATATATTTGCGATTGTGATGTCACAAAGCTCCCGACATCCAAACAAGCCAGTTTTAGAACTTTAATTTAAATAAATGAAGAGTTCAGATGCAAAAGCCTCTAAGTGCCATTTGAAATTTTCTTCTAAAATGATCATTTTTATCAAGCTTGTATATTTAAGTTCAGTGATTTCACTTAAATGGCAATGATAATTACCTATTAATTGTTATTTAAGTGAAATTACTGAACTTAAATATACAAGTTTGATAAAAATCATCATTAAAGAAGAAAATTTCAAATGGCATTAAGAGGCTTTTGCATCTGAACTCTTCAAATGTTTTTTTTTTTTGTTAGCTATTTGACATCGTCTCTGTTCATTTATCCACCCCAGCTGAAGGACCAGCGGGAACGAGAGAGACGAGTGAAGAAAAGCGTGGGCGGCAGCGTGTCAGAGGAGGTGGGAGAGTTCGATGATCTCGTGTCGGCGCTTCGCTCAGGTGAAGTCTTTGACAAGGACTCGAAACTTAAACGCAACCGCAAGCGCTCTGTCAGCCAGCTGGTGGATGGAGGGGGTCGTGAAAGACCAGTCACCAAGGTGAACTATTGACCCCAGTCAAAAGGAGACCAGACTTCCTACATTCACAGACTGACGGGGATCTCTCCTGAAATGTTGTACGCTGCCCCATATTTGACATTTTTGCTCATGGACAGGCTCACTGTAAAATATTCTGGACATATGTGAAGGATATCTCTCTTGTTTCTGCTTCTCAGTCTTCCTTCTTTTCATGTACACTCAAACCAACATCTTACTGGTTTTTGTGGCACAACCTGATGTTCAATAAGTTCAAGAAGAGCAATCTCACAATACAAGAAGGATCACTTGTCAACCACCCAAGGTTATTGTCCATTCCCTTGGAGATCGAAAGAAAGTCCCACTTTTTTGGAAGTCTGGTACCTCGAAACTTCGGATCCAACTGTGCTTTTTGATCTAAAGGACGCAGCTGGTGCTTCTTAAACATGAAAATGCCGATAAAAAAGGAAATAGATGTTGGGATTGCCACATATGAAATGTAACACTGTGGATGCAGCCTTACAGGTTGGGATAGTCCTTCCCCAAGTGCCTCAACACTCCTGGATGGAGAGAATAACACTTACAGTGGAAGAATAATACAAAACCGGAAGAATTATGACATTATGAATGCAGAAATTCGAGCTCCTTTACATACATTGTGTCAAACAGTTAAAAGAGCCCATAGGATTTATATGTCGAAGCAAACCCGCTCTCATATTTCATCTTTTTTTTTTTTTTGTGTCTTTTTCTTTGAACGCTTCAAGGTACACCAAAGTAACACAATAATGCATCTCCATCAGGTTGTTACCGGAATACTTTTGTGGCCTTGAATCGGTCATAAATGTCCCAGCTTTCATCCAAAACGCTCTTCTGGGAAGGAAGGGACAGTGACGTTTGGTTTAAACTTTAAAGAAGTGGTTAGTACACCGTGTGTCTTTTTCAGGTTAACATACTGAACCTTTGGGCCTTGATTATATTACACAGAATGATGCCTCACATATATCTAAATGTTTATTGAGAAACACTAGGTACACTGCTATTTTCCACGTCTGGAAAAAGAAAGAAAGTCGTCTCCTAGATGTCAGACTTGATCTCGAGGACAACATTGCGTAACCCACTTTGGTTTTCTTGTTTATTATATATTGTGCATATTTTTTTTAAACATGTATATAAAGTAGCTGTAGTCAGGACAAAGGTTGCAGTTGGCATGAAATGGCAGAGAAAAGACACTGACAGACATCTGAAGAAGAGATGTAGGGTCCACTGAGCTACGAGCTGTTTGTCGGCCTCCTGTCGTCGGCCCATATGGGGTCACAGCGGGCGTTCTGTATAATTCGATTGTGTTGATCTTTTAAGAGACGGTTAAATATGGACACAAATGGTGCTAATTGGTACAGCCATCTCTGCGCCCCCTGACCCAGCTTAAGAAACAAGATGGCTGTCTGTCTGTATGAGAGAATGGGCTTTGGTATATCCATATTTCGGGATAATTTATTAACAGTCTAAAAAAGTGCCATTACAACGGGCCAGTGCTGTCATTCTCTCTCCTCACTTGCATCAGCTCATTATGTGTACTTATTATTTAGATTTAATAATTGAAAGGTGTATATTTATGTATATTTTGTCAATGGTGTACCTATATACCAAATTGCAGTCCCGTCTGGTTTGTGAGTAATCACTTATTATGAGTCAGTGTGATGTGTTTAACAGTTAAAAAGAGCACAGAGCATTTAGAAAAAGACAATTATTGCCTATTTAAATCTGAACGTTTCAGTTAGCTTTAACTGTAATTAGTTTAATTGCACTTCCCCGTGGAGATCTTCCGGCAAAGTCCTAAAGCTTGAGCCGATTCATTTGAGATCACGCACAATTAGGAATGTGGGTTTGCACAATTTACCGAAATGAATACGATGGCATTTACTTTTTTATATAATCTTACATTTGATTAATTATCTAAAAAAAAAAATGATCTCCTTGCCAAATTAATATCGGGGTGTTTTGGGCTATTTTTTATTTCCTTTACGTCTTTATTGTTCTCGTCATGGTTTTTGCAGACACCTTTCCAGATCCACCGAGTATTCAAATCTTCAGTATTATTATTTTTTTGTATGTATGTATGTATGTATGTATATTTGGTCATTGATTGTCCAAAACAGAAAGGAAAAGATGTAGCTATAGTTGCTTGATGCACTTTCTTGTAGGACAAACTTTTCCTGCACCACAAACCCGAGGAGCCAAAGGCTGATGAAAAATATGAAAATTGAAGTATATTTTTGTAGTTAAGAAATCAGGCCTTAGTAAATATGTGTAAATGTATCCAATAATCCAAGTTCCATTGTTTTTTTGTTTTTTTTTATAACACTAAATCTTTTGTTGGATTGAATATTGATAGATATGATATGGGCCGTGATATGAAGGGTAAAGAAAATTAATTATCTTCTATAGATGTTATAATGAATGACAGTCTGCATCTGAACACAGCAAGAAAAACTGCCTAAATGTATCACTCACTTTTATATCTAGATATTTTTGAAAGAATGTTTTGCCTCACACTTCTGCTTGGTCCAATAATGCACTTGATGTTTTCCCTATTGGCTCGAGTTGTGCATAGGTGTGTTTCTTCGATAATACCGGTGTATTATTATGATTATCTGTGACATGAAACGCTCCACCCCTGGTTTTGAGGTTGTGACTGATTTGACACAATAGATGTATAGTTCTCAAATCTTTTGTACACCATTATAGACACCAGATAAGGTCAAATTAAAGTCTGAAGAATGTGGAAATGATTTTTCCCCCTGGAAATTGAAGCTCTATTTATTTAGGTTGCTATATTTTGTATGTATACACAACATTATGACAGAAATGGTATAAACTATATAGTGATTGATATTTGTCAGATAGTTTGTATGAGAATGGAAAGCCAGGATTGGGTGACATCACTCCTGAGGTCCAGTGTCCCGTCGAGTTGAGATAAACACACAGTCTGTAGCTTTAGTGACCGTGCAGATACGCTTGTTCAGGTCAGGAGTGTTTCATTAGAACTGGAGGCGAAGTTTGCAAGACATTGAGCCTCCGGGACAGAAGTTGCGCATCCCTGATTTATATATTAAGGTTTGACCCTCAGACAGACCCTCCTGATCCCCCTTTCCATGTGACATTTTGTAGAGTAAAAATAAACTTGTTTCACTGAAGCTCATTTTTGTATTATTATTGGAGTTACACTCCTGTAAAGCTGGCTCTTAAATCATTTATGCTATGAATATCCCAGGCGAACAGTCTTCCTTTCATTCAGGGATGGCAGTTTTCACAGATGAAGAAGTTTTTACGGTGTAACACTGCCCTCTTCTGAACAATCTGCAGTTTACAGGCCAACATTATTAGGAAATCCTTGCAAGTCAGTTTATATGACTTTACACAGTACGTTAAATAATTCTTTAAAAAAAAATAAGTCTACCAAACAAATCAGGTGGATCTGTCATTCAAACATTTTATTATTGCAGTTAGAATCTGGAGCAAATTATACATTCTAAACTAGCAGTCGGCAACGCGTCATAGTTGGGGGGCGTGGTCGGCGTGGGGAAAAGCAGCGCGACCATCGTAAATGTCGTATTGCGGCCGGTCATTGATTCCTGCCGACCGGCAAAGGTACATTGCAAAATGAACTGTCTGTAATAGGTTATGATTGCCCTTTTTAAATTAAAAACTGGGTCAATGACCCAACCAAATGGCCGGAGGTGTCGTTTCCAGACTAGTGTTATCTGGTTGAATCCATGGTTGAATCTCCAACTCTATAATTACTAAACACACAGCGCCACCCGTCGTGACAGAGGGAATGTGCATCAAGTTTTAACAGCAAAGGTGTTTACAGTTGAAAGGCTAATAGTCCAATTCAAATTTGTAATCCAATCTCATTACTTTAATGTAAGAAAAATTAATAAAGCATGTATATAAGCTATATAGAAACAGTAAATTAAAAATAAATTGAAAACACAATTTACAGATTTTTTTAATTATCAAAAAAAAATATATGGAACTGTATAAACTTCATAATTGTTCATAAACAAGAACATGTTGCTATTTATGATCTCAAATTTCAATTTATTAAATATTGAAACTATGATCTAATAATGCAATCACATTGCAGGACTGTTTAGAGCATCTAAAATGTCTCTAGAAATAGTACCACAATGAATTAATGTAAGCAATTGGTTACAATAGAGGGATCAATGATTCAAGAATTATCTTTACATGGCATATAGTGAAATTAGTTTGTGTTTATCTGTTCATCACACTGTAAAAAATATTTTCAAGATTTGTTATCACAACATATTTTCTTTTGTCAAATCAACTTTATAATAATTTATTTCGTTGAGATAACTTATTATTTTGAGTTTCTGATGGTTAAATTAATCTACTTCATTGTATTAACTCACTTTTTCCAGTTCAATCAACTTAAAATTTTAAGGCAACCCAAGTTACTTACTTTTTTAAGTTAAACCCACAATATTTTTTTACAGTGAATTTTGTCAAATCAACTTAAATAATTTATTTAGTTCAGATAACATACAATTTTGAGTTTCTGATGGTTAAATTAATCTCCTTCATTGTATTAACTCACTTTTTCCAGTTCAATGAACTTAAAATTTTAAGGCAACCAGGTTACTTACTTTAAGTTAAACCATCAATATTTTTTTTTACAGTGCATGCATTTGACAATATTAGCACATCCTGAATCTTCACTGTTTAGTTACACTCAATTCACGTGAATTATTAGAGAGATTGATTTCTGTTTATTTGTCAGGCTCACATCTCAGTGTGTTATAATGTTATACATAATAAAAATATCATCAGAAAATAATATATTTACATCTTGGAAGAACTGACATTCATTTTACTCATTTTATTTCACGATTATCCCCTTAGAAATAATCTATAAACACATACAGGAACGGTCAAGATCACATGATCTGTAACCAAAACTGATGAAGTTTTTGTTTTACTATCTAATATGATGGGGTTGAAGTTTATCTCAAGTAGTTGTTAGCGAGATCATTTGGTTAATATTAAGTTTGAAGGATTACTTATTGCAATGTCAGAGCTGAATGCTATTTTCTTGGCAAGAAAATCAATCAATCAGCCATATATAGATATAGATGTACAAACCAGCCAGTAAATAGCATTGGCAATGCCTGACAGCACTTATGTCACTTGATATTATTGACATTTGCTCCAATTCAGTTGCAGGAAAGCAGTCAAGCACAGACAGAACAGACAGACACTCAGACAGATATAAATCAGTGCATGAAAATGAATGAGAAATATTGGCTCTTAAACAGCACAACAACAGGAGTATTGTGTTTTATGCAGTGAAGTCTCATCTAAACACTCATGGTAATCTTATCTCATAAAGAGAAAATTAAATTAAATAAGATTCTTAAATTGTAAAGATGAAAACTGATCACATAGGAATATGTTAAGAATAACTTTTTTCTGCTTATATCTCCTCTGTCCCATCAGCATTAATCGAACATAAACACACTTTTTTTTTTGTTCGAACAGCAGCAGTTTGAACAGAAAACTGATTTACAAATGATGTCCCTCTGTGTTTTTTGTTTTTTTTTTACAAAATGGACTTTGAACAGATTTATAATATAAAATGTAACCATCTATACAGATACGGATAAGGAAAACAAAGTGGCTTGAATCCAAGCAATTAAATACATAAAAAACTAAATGTTATCTGCATCTGTCCCTGAAAAATCAACAGTGAGTGATTTGATTATGCCTATTTCTAATAATATTGCTATTGCTAAATCCTATTGCTTTTTTTAAACAAAAAAAAATAATGCTATTAAATGTTTCAAGTGTTTTTCTGAATTACCCTATATAGACTTATTTACATAGACAAAAGACTATGTGAACATACATTATAAGTGATTTTCACTTCCTAATTAAAACTTCTTGCTGACAAATGGGTTAAACCGGTTTGGAGGATAGTTAAACATTATCCTTAATTTGTATTTGGGGTCTGCCGGGATCCTTAAATGGAGTCTTTTAATATGTCTTTAGATTGTTTCAAATATGCCTGACAAGATTTTTTGGTATAAACTATCATTACACTGAATGATATTTTAGTTGGTAGTTAAATCATGTTTAAAACATATGGTAATGATTTTTTTTTTTTTTTTGCTCAGGAAAATCTAAAATTAAACTATGCCAAAAATCACTAAAACTCAATCTAAATTTGACAAATACATTTTCTTGTTCCTAATAATCATAAACATAATGCAGGTGAAATTGTAATTTGAACTGCAGCAGTGCTAAACTGCTCAATGCATCATAATTAACAACACAAACACTCAAATCTTTTCCATGCATCATTTTATTATCCATGTGGTTACAGATAAATCATATAAAACAGTGAAATCGCACTTCACCCAGTACTTTCTCCCTCACCATTCCAGACATTCACCCTGCAAAAACGCATTTTTTTGGAGGCAGCATGCAATCCCCCCATCTGAACCTAAAAATTAATACTTGGAGCTAAAATAAAATTTTAAAAAATCATGAAATACACAATAATCTTCAAAAAAACAAAAACAAAGGCTTGTCAGACCAAATCGAGTTAAACTATTTGTTGCAATTAAACAAGTACATCGATAGGTTGAACTTCCACAAGGTGCAGATGATACAGAATAGAAATATATAGATGGACATAAATGACAGAATAAGGTTCACAAAAACATCCCTCAGAATATCCTCAAATACAATCACTTTTTATTGACTAACTCATAAATTTGATACTTTTAACTTGTCATTTAAAAAAAAAAACGTTCATTTAACTAAAAAATATTGTAAATGTCTGACACTTGAACATGTTACTTCAATCATAACCAATCATACCCCTGATGTATATGAGCAGTGGCGTAGGTTTGATTTTGAAGTTGGTGGGGACCGGGACATCATACATATATTTTACGTTTTGGTCGAAATTATTGCTAGGGAAATACCAGTATCACTGAATATTAGTAGGGAGTAGGGACACATCCCTAGCGTCCCTACTAAATTCTACGCCCCTGTATATGAGTATATGATTGATTTAAATGTCAATATTTTAGATGCTATTTTAGATGTTCAGATATTTGATACTGTCAGACACAGATGTGTATAGCGGGAGGCTAAATGAAGCACAAACCCAGAACATTAATGTAATCTCCGCTTCTTCCCACAATGCCGTAACACCTTCCAGATTTCACATCCACACTCACAGGCTCACCCAGGCGAGCACACTTAGCAGAGAATGACTCTCTTTCACCATTGATTTTGGCAACCACAAATTCCACACCCCCACAACTGGTATGATTAATATTTGGCCACAGTGTTGCAGCAACAATTTTATCACTTTCATCAAATCGAAATGTTTGTTCATTAGATCCTATTGTTGATACTTTACCAACATTCAACATTTGCCCATCATGTAAATTCACCTGGATTGAGTTCAGTGTCATCTGAAAAGCACAGATGTATTTAATGTGAATCAAGTATAGCTAAATAAAAACAACCTGATTCAAATAGCAGAAATCAAAGAAGTTAAATTAGAAAAAAAAAAAGAAAGAATTACCCACCTCGCTGTAAGCAATGGTGATCTGCGAAATGATGTTGGGAAAGAATTAAATTCCAAAGGGGAATTCCGAACCTCCCTCAATCACATCTTGTGCTGAGAAAGGAATTAAGGGGGAGATCATTTTTTTATATTTGCTATACAAATTGCAAATTGAATACAGTGGTCAGTCCTGTTTTAAAGGGGTTTAAATACGATGGGAGTTACTAAGGATTTCAGTAACTGAATTTACAGCTTATTGGTGAAGAGGAGATGCAGCCAATTAGAGTGTATTTATGGGGATGATTAGGAGGCCATGATGGACAGTAGCCTGACTACATCAGACTTTCTACTTCCGCTAATTTCATTTCGCTCCTGTAGTGAGTCTGAGATAGCGGCCTATCTTTCAGTTTTCCACCGGCCTGAAAACAGCCGGCCAATCAACGAACAGAGGGCGGGCTGAGAGCCGTGACGTAGACGCTAAGCGCCGAGTTTTGGTTTTACATTGTAGGTTAGAGAAATCGAAAACCGAAACAACCGCAGAAAATGGGAAACAAGACACGGGATGCAATTCGCTCTGTTATGGAGAACATTCCGGGGTTTTTCAAACTGAAGCAAAAGTCGTTTTCAGCCATGTTCACTCCGGTATTTCGCTCGCATCATCAGTGTTTACAGCTAGGACCTGCGCGTGCACTTCTGCCGCTCTAGGCAAAAAACAATTTTGCTGCCCCTCTATTTGCAACGTATAGCAGCAAAAACAGCATGCTTGGCCATTATGTAGCTTGCACAACGCGCATACACTTTTCATTCTCTCATCAACACAGATGCAGCCGTTTTTATTTTTGCAAATCATTATAACAAGGAAAAATATTAACACTTCAAGGCATTTAGGCTACCCAATTGACGGATCAGACCTGTTTGGCCATAACAAATATAAGGACATAACTTACCCCCATTCAACGTCAGTTCTCCGTCTTTTACGGCCATGACAAGAAAGTCGGTCTCCTCGGAACGCTCCTGGGGCCCGTTTCAATAAGGAGGTTCAACCAACTCTGAGTTAAAGCTTGAACTCTGAGTTGACTTACCCTGAGATGGGAAACTCTGAGTTTTCGGTTACAGAACAGCTGAAATGAGTTAGTTCAATCAACTCTGAGTTGACTGACTCTGAGTTAAGCGTGTGCACCACAGCTATAAAAAGCCATTATCAATGGAGCGCAGATATGAGTCACCATGGCAACAGCGCCAGACAAAAAGAGGTGTTGAGTATAATTAATTACCAAGTAATCTAAATATTGTAATTTAATTAAAGGGATTACTCTTAATTATTCTTTAATTTAAAATAAAATATGATGCAATTACATTAAATAGGCTACTGCATAAACTATAGACCAATTCAGTATAAAACAATAGTGGATTTAGCATACATTTTTAAAAGGTATATTTTTATATAACCTTCTCCCTCTACACACTTTGATCAATTCAAGAATAATTCATGCAATTGTATATTGTTAATTTGAAAGCATTAAAAGTGCAGTTTCTTGTCTCTCCTCCTTGTATTAATCAAGTGGTTGAGGTTGATATAGGATTTAGTAATATTTAGACCAATACTTTCTAGAGATAGTAATTATTACATTAATCTAACTACACCGTTGAAGATGTCATTTGTTGTTAATAATTCATAACTATTTTAGAGTAACTGTTATAATATCAGAGGTGAAACTGGAAGAATGTTATTCAACCTAAAGTAGTCTACTATTACTTTGATACATTTTTACTTAAGTAAAAGTAAAAATACCAGTCTAAAAAATCTACTCAAGTAAAAAGTAGTTAATTTAAAACATGAGTAAAAGTTGCTGAGTAACTTGTTTAACAGCGGGGGTGGGGTGGGGGACTCCCCCATGTGGGGTTGTAACCTATGAGAGTTTCACAGTATGAGAACCGTCTCAGAAAATATCACGGTTTATGGTATTAAACAATTGTTAAATATATAAACTGCATTATTAAATTACGGTTATTATTTTCATCAGTTAAAATGACAGTTAAATAAATTAAACATTTGTTCAATAAAACATAATATCAACTAACTTCAATAATTGATTATGATTGACATCTTATTTTTTATCATTAATAACTTATTAAATTTTATTACAATTTTTTCAATGATTTAATAGAAATATATTATCCAAAACAGTGGTAATCAAATAAAAGTTTAGCAAAAGTTTTAATCCTTTTATTTTTTGGCAAAGTGCTGCAAAACAGATTTAGTCAATTAAACCATGGACAAACAATATATATATTCCTTAAAGAATGTGTAAATACATTTTAGTATTATTGTTGGTGTTTAAACAGCACTTCCTCATTAAAAAAGGGGAGGAGACCGCAAGAAACTGCTCTCGACCCGACCAGGTTAGGTTCAGAGAGTAAGTTACCATGGTAACTGACTCTGAGTATAAGTTACCTCTCTTTCAGAAACGGGCTTGACTTACTCTGCTTTCTCGGGTTTGATATACCCCTCTTTCTGAAACGGAAAACCCAGAGTTTCCCTCATTTCAGGGTTAACATACTCAGAGTTTTCACTTAACCTCCTTTCTGAAACAGGCCCCTGGTACGCTCTTATTATCATATTATTATTATTATCATAATAATAATCCACCATATTTCGTTTCGACATCCTGCTGCATTAGTCCCAGAAATGTGTTATTCATGAACGATCTGGTCACGTGACAAATGAACGTAAGACTAGGAAGGTAAAGCGATTATGTATGTTCCCTGTAAATCATTTTTTTTTTACTGATTCTTAATTCAGAATATGATCAACATTGCGTAGGTGGATGTGATCGGGGAATTTGGCTGTTAAAATTATAACATTAAGCCACTTAAATAAACGAAATGACTCAGAAAATCAGTAAAATGAACTACTTCCTAATTCATGACTCTTGAGCAGCGGCTCGTTCTCGCCCTCGCGGCGCTGCGGAAGCTAAATCTGTCATGACTCGTGAGAGCGGGGCAAGCCGAAGTTCAATTCATATAAATAACCTAGTTTGTGAATTGTTCATTCCCGGTTGGCACACATTTTGCAGCCCTTACAAAAGTGCCGCTCCCTGTTTACAGTGGAAGTTCAATCATAGATTTGAGTTCGATGCATAATGTCTCGATGCGGCCGTGTCGGCGCATAACTAGTCTCAGCCTCAGACGTCACGCCCACGGAACGTTGGCTAAACGTCTGATGCATATGGTACACTTAACTGGAAACACTTCAGGAATGTCGAAGTCGTCATCTGATTGGTTGAATTTTATCGGATTTCCGGGGGGGCGTCAGTGTCGCGTTTATTTTCGGTCCGCCGGGAAAAAAAGCGCAGATTTGTGATTGCGGAAAAAAAAACTGTTGTGTTTATATGAGTGACCTATGTGAGTTACAATGAGCATTAATCAAGATCAGCTAAACGTAGTTGTATGTCCCCTCCTATCTATTATTGAAGATCAACGCGGAGCGTTGTTAATGAGCGCCTCCGGTAACTGCTGCTGACTGCTGCTGACTGACTTGTTGCACGCCGGTCTGTTGTTGTGGGGACATTTACACGCCCCGAAACGTGACGCTGAATGAAACGAACTGTAATTGGTTGTTTGACATGTCGGTCAAACGGCCTTATGGGCGGGCCTTGGCCAAAGAAAGCTGCTATGAATTCCAGACCTTCAGCCGTCAGTCTGAAGGTCTGGCTACGCGAGACTAGCGCATAACATACGTCATAAATAAACTTATCTGATTGGCTTACGGGTAACCAATGATTTTAAACTTAAAGAGAAGCGCCCCCTTGCGAGAGAGAAAACACTTCTCTATTATGCTATTCCAGACTCTGTCTACGAAGCAAAGTGAAGTAGCAGAGTCTGGTATTACCAGGCTAGATGGACAGGGCAACTGGGCAAATTTGGCCAGGATGCTGGGTGTGTGCACACACCCCTAAGTGTGGCATCCCTTAGCCCTGCGAATTTGTAGAATTGGTTTCTTAATGCGAGTGGGTTCATTCCCTCAGAAATTAGTGCAAAATACTGTTAAAGCCAGTAAAGAAAAAATTAAATGATTTAAAGGTATTAAAAAATGAGTGTCTCCCTAAAGGAACTTCGTCTGTTCATGATGATTTAGAGTGGGTAATAAAAATTCAAGGCAGAAACATGCTCAAATCACAACTTGCTGTGATATTGGTCTATAACTACCACAGGAGTGGGTTCTTTATCCTTAAGGAGCAAATAAATAGAGGCCTCAGATTAACCAGGAGCAATTAGGAGTCATTATAATACTTTGCTAAAGTTGGGGGAATAATCATTTTTACACATGTTTTTCAGTCACTGCCAATAAGGTTAGATGTGCTATAGTTCTAGTCAGAGGATGATAACTCAGATTTTGAGGGTTCTAAATAATTTTCTAAGAAGAGTGAAGTTACTAAAAGCCATGTAATATTCACAATAAGCACACATTCACTCATTATGTTATGTCTGATATGATGAAAACTGCAACATTAAAGTCTCTGTCTTTGCTTGTCACATTCGTGGTTAGGATTTACTTCAGGAATTGTGTGACAAATAACTTAATTACATTCCAATAAATAAGTTCAGTTTGCCAAAGGTGAGCATCCCTAGATATTACTGTAAATTGTTTAACCTTTTTTTTTAATTTTTTTTTTCATGAAACAGTTGACCAATCCCTTTATTCATTCATTATTAATAAAATGTGCAGATGACACTCACCTGAAAATGTTTCAGTGCTGACAGTATCACTGGCTTCACTCACTCCCAGTATACCCACAATCCTGCAGCGGATCAAGTAGTGCTTTCCAGATTCCAGTCCAGTCAGAGTAACGTCCTTATCTTCTGTGTTCATGACAAGCCACTGTTCCTCCTCAGCTTTGACCTGCTTGTACTCTACTCTGTACTTCTCTGTTTCTCCACTTGGAGACTTCTGCAGTTTCAGGGACACACTTTGTTTCTGGACATCATTCACTATCGGTGGGGGCGGCTTGGACACGGGCTGGAACTGTCTGTCTGTCAGATTCCCTTTTTTGTACAAATAGATCGAGGAGCCTGGATTGGAGGGATCAGAGACAGCAGGGCCTTGATTGGAGGGATCAGAGACAGCAGAAATAATGAAGCGGATTCTCTTATCATCTTTATTGGCTTCTGATATGTCTCTGAAGATAGACAAGTTCTCTCTCATCTTCTTTATTATACCAGAATCTTTGAACCATTTTCTGTCAGATGCCTCCTGAAGCACACTTTTGTTTCCATCTTTAAACATATCAGATTTCAGGAACTCTTTCAGGTTTGAAAGATACTTTTCTTCATATTTCAGAGATGTGAAGGTCAAACACACCACAACATCAATATCAGGATCAAGGAGGATGTTGTTCAGACCATCAGAGTCTTCAATCCTGATCTGCTTCAGTGTCTTGGTGTGAGAACTCAAGAGGTTCAGTTCAGACTTTGCATCATTTAACCACTGATTGAGCTTGTCAGCCTTAAAAGGGGAGCCGTCATGGGTCTTCAGGATGTCTGCCAGTGACTGTTCCTCCTTCCCACCTCCTCGAATATCAGGCAAGACCTTGGCCACTGCTTTCTGGAACACAGTCTTATAAATGCTAAATGAGTCCTGAAATGAGTGCAGCCTCTCTTCAATGTCACTGAAAACAGTTACCTCTTTTCTTTTGGACAGGTCATTGCATGTCTTCTCTACGTCTCCCAGCTCCTCCATTATACCTTCAGTGTTGGAAACCAGATTTGTGCTGATTTCTCTCACTAACCGAGCGGATTTTGAGTCCAATAAATTAAGAGGATAAAGCCAGACCTTTATTGGAACTGCATTCTGTGGATTCTCCTTCAGCAGAGTTGGGAGCTTCTTGTACAAATCCAGGGCCTCCATGTATGTGGTGGGGTTCTTCTCAAGATGAAAGTCACCATGAAACGTGCAGGTGATGTTCTCAGCAGTTTTTTTGTCTTCATCTGTCAGTTTTACAGATGCGTCTCCCTCAATAGAAAAGTTAGGAATCTTCTTTACCGCTGCTTTCAGTTTCCCCTCAATGTCCTGCTTGCTTTCATCTTCTGTAGACATCTGATCAAACACCAAGAAGGCCTGGGCTCCGTACAGAACAGCCGTGACCACATGAGTTGCAGTTTTGTGGTCAAGCTTCTGAGGGTAGGTGATGTGGCTAAGCTGGGTCATGGTGAGCTGGTCAAATCTGGAGGTCTCGCTATAATGCATTGTAACTCGGGACTGGTTGTGTGAGGATTTTGTGTCACGCAGGTATTTGCCAGATCCTTCAACATCCACCATTCCCCCTTCGAAGCTGAGCTTCAGGGAAGCACTTATATCCATGAGATCTGCCTTACTAGAGAGAGAGTCAGAGCTACTGAACTTCAAATCTGTCATGAGCTGTGGACGACTGTCCAATTGTTTTTCAGTCAATGATTCCTTATCCCACAGAGTAACACCTGAAATAAGAAGTGGCTTTAACAGTTGTGTATGAAAGTGATATAGTGTAAATGTGCAGGTCTTATATGTAGCCTTTTTGAAAATTCAGGGCCATAAAAAAACAAAAAACAATTCAACAACAAGGACTATTCCGGCGCAAAATGAACCTAGGTGTAATTAACACATGGTTACCGAGTCGACCGCTCTCTGTGATGTGTTTTCATGATAATCGAATGTAAAGAGTTTTATCTCTAAAAACTGATTAGCTTATAACTAGTATATAGGGAACATAGTGGTATTAGTGATTTCTTTTTACTTACTAACAAGGCTCAAAATAGCCTCACACTAACACAGTAGCATAATGGGGGTCCTTACATGCATTAAAAATCTAATGAGTGAGCATACATTTCGGTGAGATAAACGTAGTAAGAACCTTTTCTTTTAAAAATGTCTATCGTCATAAATATCCTTATCTTACATATTCTTAAAATATTGTGATCTAAGGTTTTTAATCGTGACTACGGTTTGTAATAAATGGTAAATTTAGGACATTGGGGCAATTACCTACATGGTCAAGTAAAAAACTCTGTAGTTACATATTATTTGATTCCTCACTGAAGTTTGCTAAACAGATAAAAACTGTGGTCCGGAACTGCTTTGTTTTTATTGTCTAAGGACAATAGCCAAATTAAAATAGATTCTCTCAACATGTGACTTGGAAAAAGTAATTTATGCTTTTATCTTTTCATGGTTAGATTTATAGCAATTCCATTTACCTTGGGACTTGTAATTTGGATATCGCACGTCTCCAGTTAGCTCAAAATGCTGCTGATTGCTTATGAATGTAAAGAAGACAGATCATATATCACTCTTTTGATATCCTCATTGGGCTGGTTACCTGGTTACAATATAGGATTCATTACAAGATGACGCTCCAGAATACTTGGTTGAGTTCATCAAGGCCTCGTTTACACAAAGGGAAAAGACAGATATTTCCCTGCAGTTTGGCCTCTCATTTACACGAAAACCCAGTTTTTATCACCGAAAATGATTATTTCTAAAAACTCCTATGTGCTGTCGTGTCAACTGGGAGAAACAGGGTTTTAGGTTCTCTCTTGTCGATTCTGAGGATTCTGATTGGCTTGCATGGCTTTATCCTTCTTCCTACACTGCCGCCAATAGGGCTTGGGCGCCGTGTTGCATTCTGGGACGTGGCGGCCATGTTGACAGCTTCGCAAATGTAAACATACCAGCATCGAACGAGGAGAAGCAGCTAAATTTGGAGAAAGAAAATAAAAAAACGATGTTAAAATCACTGAAAGGATGCGGAATTTACCGGGATACGTTTAACAGGGAAACCAGGGACTGGTATGTGGATAAAACGGCACTTTTAACGGGTTGGATCCATTTGAAATTTCCAACAAACAGTGGGAGCACAGTACGTTACGCTAACTTAATCCGGACAAAGGTAAAATGCGCTCCACCGCTGCTAGTTTAGTAACAGTTATAGTGCTAACAACCATTCACACATGTAACATTACTTTTAACAATTTGTTTCAAAAGTGTAGTTAGAAACGTTAGCTGTTTAAAGCAAAACGATGCTTAAAGTAAGAGGGTAGCAACAGGACAACAGAGACTGACAGGTCCGATTAAAGGGCTAATATTAATGTTATGAGAATATTAAAATACGGGATATTTTAAAGGAAATTACTAAAACGGGAAGACAGCGGGAAAAGAGCTCAAGTGCGTGAGAAACCTGGGAAAAAACGGGAGGGTTGACAGCTAACGTTACTAACTATCTGTCCGGATTACTGTGTTCCCACTGTTTGACGACTCTTTGTTGGAAATTTCATATGGATCCAAATCGTTAAAAGTACTGGTTTAGTCCACATACCGGTCACTGGCTTCCCTATTTAACATATCCCGGTAAATTCTGCATCCTTTTAGGGATTTTTACCATTTTTTTTCTTTTCTTTTATCCCAACTCGTTCGACTTGCTGTATGTTAACATGCGCGAAGCTGCCAACATGGTCGCCACGCCACTAATGACGTCACGACGCACAAGCCCTATAGGTTTGGCATAGTTATAATGGCACTCGACGGCGTATTTATGCGGGTGTGTGCACGATGTTATTTTTTGAAAATGGAGAAGGGGAAAATATTTGTTTCTCTAAATAGCCGGCATTGTGTAAACGTGGCCTAAGACTTATAAGGCAAATATGTCACTAGATCCTCAAATTGCAGGAATCAAGTTACGTTCCTCTGCTTTTTCCCTCTCTTTCTTGTGCGCTCTCGCACACCTGTATCCATTCTCAATCAGCACTCTCTCTCCTGCTCCCTCTAACCAGACAGTTTCTGGTCTCATTGACTTCCATCCTAGGCTACTATGGAAGTCAATGGGACCAGAAACTGTCTGGTTACTGATATTCTTCTAAATGGATTCTGAATGGATTCGAAAACGGTAAAACAACTGTTTATCTCTGGGGGAGTTGTAAAATGTAAAATGACCCACACTGCAAGGCTATTGCATAATGCATCTCTAATCCTGCCACTCAGGTACGGTAAATTTAGCAATTGGGTGAAAGGGGGACCAGAAAACACAAAATACAAAAGTATACAACACCTGGAATGAAGGAATCCTTGCGGCAGTCATACAGCATACCAGGAAACAGAGGTCTTCCTAGGGCTGCAACTTTGATTGGCTCTGATTGCATGGCTCTATAATGAAAAAAAAAAAAAAAAAAAAAGATTAAATATAAAAATTGTCACCTTTGCTTTATTATTCTAAAATTCTTTTAAAAAGTAAGTTAACAGATTAGCAGGTACAAATAGTCCCCCAGCACAAATTTTTTCTCATTTATTCAGTCTTTTTATTTTATTTTTTAAGATCCCATTTAACTGTGTTTTTTTTTATTAGTTCTCATTTTTTTAAAATTCTCTTAAGAATATATACGTGAACTAATTCAATGTTTTTAAAAAATTGTGTTGTGTGTGTGTGTGGATGTTATTTTACTGTCTGTCGTGTACCAAATCATTTTGATATTATTTGGAGCTTAAAGAATGTGGTTCGACCTGTGTTTTTTTTTTTTTTTTTTTTTGTGGTAACTTATCACAAGTGTTCCTGGATTGCCTGAAAAGTTATTTTAATTGTCCAAAATGTAATATGAATTAGGTCTTCTATTTTACCATTTTCCCTGATGCATTCTCCTCTGTCGGGATTGGTTTAACTTATTTAACTTAACGTTAAAGGTAACCTGCATCTTATGCAGATACAAAGTTTGTGGTGATTTTTGTCAGTATTTGAGATTTCACAACAGCATTATAGCCTATTATTATTCAAATTTAGAATGTAATGCTGTAAACACTGTAAACATTTTTTTGTTTTACTCAAACACAACTGCCTTATATCACTGCTGATTTAATGAGCCACCTTAACGTTATAACAATTAACAAACTTAGTGATGTTAATGTTAAACTAAGAAATGTTAATATCACATGAACGGTTTATTTCCATTTTTTTCTGTATTTTGCACACCGTTACAGAAAGTAATACGGAAACACTGTTTTTTTTAAATAGTCTGCGAGGTCACAAATATATTTATAGAAATGTGTACTTAAAGGTAATAAATAAAAATCTGAAAGAACATTTTACAGATTTTCTGTAATGCTTGAAGAACAATTTGCAATTTTGCAAAGCATAACTTGATAAAATGTTTTGTCATTTTAACATTTTTTTAGAAGAAGTTCTTCTGGCAGCTTGCCTCCTGAGTGGCCTTCAAACCAGGTCTTGATACACTGGTAAGGACTTTTCCTTTAAAGAAGTCATACTAGATCAGTGCGTTCATCTTTCGTTCATCTTCACTTTCATTCATCTTACAGTAGGAACACAAATTAAGGTATTTTTGATTAAATCTGAGAGCCGGCTCACTCCTTCATAGGCTGCAAAGTAATCGATTTCTGCCATTCCAGAAAAGTTAGTAAAGACATTGTTAAAATACTCCAAGTGACTACAGTGGCTCAACCTTAAGTTAAGATGAGAATACTGTTTGTGCGCATAAAACAAAACAAAAATAATGACTTGATTCAACTATTCATTTTCTTCTGTGTGGGCCTCGAGTGAGTTCACGTACTGTACGTCAGAACGGAGGCTGGCTCACTATTGGCCAATGCTGGTCATGTGTGTGATGCTTGCCAATAGTAAGCCTACGTTCTGACGTACTCGCATTGTGTTATAAAATTGAGATTTTTACCATTAGACTTGCATGGATTACTTTGTCTTTCTTACCTCTCTGGGGCTTTAACGTGCTAGATGCTTAGGCTGCCTATTGAGGAACAGAAAGCTCTCAGAGTTAATTAAAAATACCTTCATGTGTTCTGAATATGAACAAAAGTCTCACAGGTATGGAATGACATGAGGGGTTAGTAATTAATGACATATTTTAAATCTTTGGGTGAAGTAACTCATTAACAAACTTATTTTTTACTGTTTTATGATCTTGAACTTGATCATCTTCTTTTTTTATTTACTTTTAGAATCAATCAGATGTGACAGCAATTCACACTCTTGTGCTTCGGGGCTTAACTATCCTAGGTCATACATGGGCAACATACGGCCCGGGGGCCGGATCCGGCCCGCATAGTGCTTTAATCCGGCCCCCGCGATGCACTCGCAATTTGGATGAAACACACACCGCCTTAAAAAATAAAATAAATAAAAATAAACACCGTCTTTATGTGAATTGCGATCCTGCTATTAAAAATGCCGGGAAGGCTGGTGACTTTCCAGAACTTAAATATTCCGACTGGATGTTTGACTTTGCCTTTTCTGTGGATTTAATGGGCCATTTGAATGACCTCAATAGGAAGCTGCAGGGGAAGGATGTGTTCGTGCACAAACTGTATTCCTACGTGCAAGCATTCAGAGCAAAGCTGACTCTGTTTTCCCGGCAAATGACAAACAAGAGCTTTACACATTTCCCAACTCTTGCCACAATAAATGTGCCATCCCGACTCACTGTCAAATACACCACTACAATCGAGGATCTGCACACTGAGTTCAACAGGCGTTTCTCTGATTTCGGTAAAATAGAAAAAGAGATGGAGCTGGTGTCCGCCCCCTTTTCCTTTGACAGCGACCAAGCGCCTGCGGACGCTCAGCTTGAGTTGATTGACATGCAGTGCGATCCCTCTCTCAAGGAGAAATTAACCTCGTCATCATTGGACAGGTTTTATAGTGCATTGAACGAGGGCAAGTTTCCTAACATGCGGAGGCATGCGCAAAGGATAGTTTTATTCGGGTCCACGTATGTATGCGAGCAGACTTTCTCTGTAATGAACTTTAACAAGTCACGCTACAGATCACGACTAACCGATGCACACCTGTAGTCCGTGTTGCGCATCTCTACGTCGAACACGACCCCAGATTTCGATGAGTAAAGAAAGGCGACCGCCTCAATTGTTCACATTGAGTTACAGAACACCGACAAAACGCTCTTCATGGTCATCTCAGTTGCATAGGATGAAATACATTTTTCTAAAGTAGCCTATGTTTGGCTAGTTCCATCAAGTTACCCTTGATTGGTGTTATTTTTAAAACATTTTTCAGTTTCATGTTGCCATGTTTCTTATGCATGTCCCGCGTAGATGGTTATGATACAGCTAAATCAAATTTAAATTTTGTGGGATGCCTATTTCAATGTTGTCCTTTATATCGTTCAAGCAAACATATGTTTGAAGTTAATCTGCACTCAAATTGTGTTCTATTTTATAAAAGATTTGAACAAAATATGTGACAGAAATTACAAAAAATGAATAATCACAAATGAAATCAGCTGAAAATGTTTTTTATTCTGAAGTTCTCCCTCTGGTGGTATATAGCCTCAATAAAATTTGATAATTCCAAGCCAGATTGCCTGAAGTCTGTATCAGTATGCTAATAAATTTGCACAAACATATATTTGCAGTTTTGTTAGTAGTTTCTATCTTGAATAGCTACAGCTGGTATGAATGACAGTTGAACAATATGCTGGGTAGTGTAGGAAATTAATGCTTGAAAGTAAATCCAGTTAGTAGCTGTAAATAACTGTAGAGACATATTCGTATACAAAAATTGTATACTTGCATTGAATTAATTTGTATCAATTAAATCATTTAACTATGTTCAATTGCAATTGTCCAAAGGGTGGCCCTCGGGTTACTTTGCCAAAGTAACTGTGGCCCTCAGACTAAAACTGTTGCCCACCCCTGTCCTAGGTAATACCAGACTCGAGGGAAATGAAATTAGCGGAAGTAGGAAGTCTGATGTAGTCAGGCTATACTGTAACTATCCTGCTTGGTGATGATGCCAGTAACTTCTACAACACCTGCAATGTAAGATCTCACTGTAAACATTTTTGAAAGGGTTACTTACTTCTTCCAAAAAAAAAAAACATTTAATTGGCAGCGCTACACTGAAGTAAAGAAGAATACATGATAGGGGTGTAACGGTACACAAAAATCACAGTTTGATACGTACCTCAGTTTTAAAGTCACGGTTCAGTACATTTTTGATACAGCAAGAAGAAAGAAATGCCAGAGAAATTTTGTTAAAAGAAAAAATCTTTTTAAATAAGTGTGAGTTTTCCTACATCTTCCAACGTCTTAATCTTTGAAGGATGAACAAATAATGTTTTCACAAAACAATGATGAACAAATAATGTCATCACATCACAGTAGTCTAAGACGCAGCTAAGTACATCTAAAGTAAAATATCAAGTATACTTTATAACGTTAAGGTGGCTCATTAAATCAGCAGTGATATAAGGCAGTTGTGTTTGAGTAAAACAAAAAAAATGTTTACAGTGTTTACAGCATTATATTCTAAATTTAATAGGCTATAATGCTGTTGTGAAATCTCAAATACTGACAAAAATCACCACAAACTTTGTATCTGCATAAGCTGCAGGTTACATTTAACGTTAAGTTAAATAAGTTGTAAACCAATACTGACAGAGGAGAATGCACTAGTGATGAATACAGTATTACCAAATCTTTCAAAAGGAACAGCACGGTGTCCTTGTTAAAACGTGGGGATTAATGGTAACTTTTAAAGGTTACCATTAAAAACCCAATTGCTCAATGACTTTAGGCAATGCTAGAGAGTTATGTTTTTCAATTTAGAATAATGTACCAAATAATTTGTAATGCCTGCTTAAGAATTTGGTAATACTTGAATAATTACCAGTGGGTTACCATGACCTTCAATTTAGAATCAATTATACATTATGCAATATTCACATTAATTTTGAACCAGGGAGGAAATGTGAATTACCACATTCAACTGAGCACTATTACTTGCTAATTCGTTAATCACAATTTCTTAGTAGTTAATATGTTTAAATATATAGGGCATTATAATTTGTTGTAAGGTGTATGTGTGTAATTCATTAACGATGGAACCGTTTTCTACTAAATCCAATAAAGACACTAAAAGAAGTAAATCTTTCCTTCAGTCAATCCATTGATATTTCTTTGTTTTATTTAAATTAAAAATGAATCATCATCTATTTTCTCTGCCTATGCAGTATTTGATTATAATGACTTTTGAATCTGCACTTTGTAGAAAAGGTCTAAACTGCTCATTATTCTTTGGTTACTATTTACATGTTCATAAAGTTTAGACTCACCTGGAGTTTCTGTGTGTCTTCAGTATGTAAAGAGATGATGTCTTCTGAAGCCCACTGTGTTTCTCTAGTGATATTTATACTCCCATTATTTATGTGGGAAAACATTCTACAGAAATTCACCAGAAATTTCTGTCATTTCTCTCTCTCTCTCACACACACACACACACACACACACACACACACACACACAAAGAGGTTTATGATTCTCAGCTGGTGACTCAACCTCACAGTGAGAGCCCAAAACAATTAATTACATATTGCAACTTATTGTTTGTTGCATATTTGCTTGTTTTTAGTTGTTGATGGATTTATTAATTTATAAAATGTAAGGTTTAAGGAGCACTATTAATGTATTAAGGTTCAATAGGGGTGGTGATGGCGCAGTGGATACGACACATGCCTTTGGTGTGAGAGACCTGGGTTCGAACCCACTGTGAGACACCAATGTGTCCCTGTGCAAGACACTTAGATGCTCCAGAGGCGTGCAGAGTCGCTTTGGATAAAAGTGTCAGCTAAATGTAAATATAAATGTAAATAAAAAAATTATATAAAATTATATCTTTAGTCTGGACTACCCATTTATTTATTTATTTATTTATTTCGTGTAAGACATAATATATTGATAATATAATGACTATGACTGATTGAATGATAAAACAATTTACGATTAAACATATGTATGATATCATGTGTGCAAACATATATAATCAACATAGCCTATAGAAGTTAGGTCCGATCGATATTGGAGGCTGCTAGGTCTGTGTGTATCCTCAGATAAAATCCGGCAGGTCCCCCCGATAAGAAATATTGAGGATAATCTGTTTACAGCACAGCAGGATTTTCTGCTGAAGTTTTGGGCATTCACAATTAGAAATGTTATGGCCTATTTTTAACAACTTATTCAGATATTAGACAGGTGGTATCAATAAATTATGCCACAACAGATTTGAGTTTCTCTTGGATTCCTACCATACAAAATATGAATCAGAGACACACAATTAAAGCAGCCAGAGAAGAAAAACTAATGTTAAAAACTGAAGGGTCAAGAGATTAACTTTTTATAGTGAATGAATTCAAGAAATATATTTGAAATGACTGTATTTCTGCAAAAAATGTGTGGATAATTTAATAAGTTTTTTGCTCTTTATTTAAAATATTATAGCTTACTTTATTTTTAAGTTTTTTTTAATGACAGACATAACTGACAATCATTTACCATTATTTTAAGATTTAATTTTTTACAGTGAAGCCAGTTTTTCAAGCAGTTACTACAGTCTAGCCTCTCCTTAGGCGTGTTCATGTTGTATTCAGGCAGGCATCGCCTATTCTACAGAAATTCACCTGAAATTGGCATTCAATTCTGAAATGAAAATTCTTGGCCGAAACCGAAAACCGAAAAAGAGGAAACCATGGCCGAAAAACCGAAACACTGAAAGAAATTATGCCAATTATTAGTATCATTGCATTTATGGCTATGACTGTGTACAAACTTTACTAAAATCAAGGCATTGCATAAAGTAATATAACATTTTCAAAGAATAAATTAATTACAAATATTTATTTAGCACAATGCACAGTATAAATAAAATTCAAACTAAAATGTTTTTGACCTCACTCATTTGTACATTAAATAATAATCTGGCCTGCAGAAAGGTTTTAAAATTAAATGTGCTCTCATAAAAACGAAGTCGAGCATGAACTTCTCATCACACCAGCACCCAGTTTGCAAGTCTAAATTAGTTTCTTACATTTAAAAAAATTAGCATACAAAACCATAAAAAGCCTTTTTAAATGAACAAAGGTCCATGTTTAATACAAATGTAGCCTACATGAAACTTAATGAACCATGTTTAAAATATTTAAGAGAGCATGTATTTAGTTCTATACATACATGTCCCCATACATACGTCACAAGTAATAATCAGGGTAATAATTTAACATGATTATTTTTGTATTGGTGGTGGACTACTAAAAAAATAAACATTGTCATGTGTTTATCTTTCTTCTTCTCACCGATTCCTAATGGTTAGACTGTTTCCCAACTCCGTTCCTGGCGGCATACCAACACTGTGCTTATTCTTTGTCTCCCTAATCAGACACACCTGATTCAACTCATCAGCTCATTAACCCATCTGATTATGAGCTGATGAGTTGAATCAGGTGTGTTTGATAAGGGAGACAAAGAATACGCGCAGTGTTGGTGTGCCGCCAGGAACAGGGTTGAGAAACACTGGGTTAGAGGACAGTTACTTGAGTCGTCCCCTGTCGTTTCAAGGAAAAGTACAAAGGCGAGCGGATCAAGTATAAACGCCTCGACCGTTTGGAGCGGTGCGTGCGCTACCTTGTTTATACTTTCGCCTGAGCCACACTTCAGGAGGGGTAGTAGTCGGCTCTCGGCCCTCTGAATCAGGTGGGAATCAGACCCTTTTTAAATTATTAGGTAGCTGTCCCTCTGTCACTGTTACGAGAAGTTGCTTGGTTGTGGGTGGCTACCAGTGTTGTAATTAGTAATTAGTTACTGTAATTTAATTACTTTTCCCTTGAAAATGTAAAGTAAGGGATTACTCTGTAATTTAATTACAGTTACTTCTGATGTAATTGAGGTAAATCAATCCGATCTCACAGCGATTCGTATGCATTTTATATGAGGTGTGTCTAAATATTACGACCGCACTCGTACAAATTCGTATGAATTATTGTAAAATATGTATGAAAAAAGTGTGAAATGTCATGAGATCAGACATAAAACAATAGTGGGTTTAACATCAAAATGTACTGTCTGATGCTAAAAAGTTTGTTTTTATAATGTAACCGTCTCCACCTTGGTCAGTTTAAGGATAATTCATGCAATTTTATAGTATTTATTTGAAAAACTTAAAACAGATTCGTGTCTATCCTTCTATTATTCAGCTGGTTGAGATTGATATGGGATTTTGAAAGTAATTAGTAATTAAAAGTAATTAAATACTTTTTAGAGAGAGTAATTAGTACAGTAATTTGTTGAAGAGGTAATTAGTAACTAGTAATTAATTACTTTTTTAGAGTAACTTACCCAACACTGGTGGCTACAGTTGCGGGCTGCAAATGGCTTAGATATACCTTATCTGGGTTATTTGGAATTAGATTTTGTTGTTCTCGGGAAGAAAATCCAGAATAAGGGTGTCCTTGTGGTGAAAGACCTGTCCCATTCCTCCTTACCGGGTGGGTTACCGGGGCTGTTGGGTATGAACGTTATTCAGGAGTGCTATAGGGAGTTGTTTAGTCAATATGGACATACGCTTTTTGACCTTCCAACAGTGAAAGAGACTCCTGCATGGCTTTCTGCCCTCCAGTATTGCAGGAAAACTGATGCTGAGGAGATTACTGAACGACTGGCTAGGGTTGGGGGCAGAAAAACTGTGCGAATCCCTGCCAATTCATTGCGATTTTTTCCCGTTACGTTTTACGTTTTTTTTTTACGGTCCTCCACCTGTGTTGCTGTTTGAGCCTTTGGGGAAGGAGAATTCGCTCCCTGCTGGCTTTTTGGCCTCGGTATCGCTTGTACCAATTGTCAGAGGGTTGGCCTTTGTACCTATAGTTAATATAGAGGAACAGGCCTTATTGCAGCCTCATGTTGTGGTGGGAGCATTATGTAAAGTCGAGACGGTTTCACATTCGGAGGGGTGTGATGTACCATCAGAGGGACAATTCGTTCACCAAGCCACACAGTCAGTCAAAGTAGATAAAATGGAGGAGGCAATCCAGAATATGGATTTGTCTCAGCTGCCTCAGGTTAAGTCCCTTTTTCATGCATATAGATCAGTGATGCGCGGGTTGATCCGAAATGAGCGGGTGCCTGCGGTCACCCGCGGTTACCCGCAGTTACGGGTCATCCAAAAATGTTTTTAATGATATTCGGGTGGCGGTCGGTCGGGTCGTTTGAAAAAAGATGCCAATTAAACATTTGTATATAGTACTAGACACAGTTTTTGATGAAATATACAGCCCTACACATTATTGGCTGAATAACTGGCACGAAGATAACACACGAGCTCAGTCTAAACAGTTCTCGGTTCTAGTGATTCGAGAACCGCTGTCCCTGTGCGTTCGGTATACGCAGTATCAGCTGCTCGTGCTGATCACTTCTCTCAACAGTGGCAGCAACATGTCTCGGTTCAGTGAACTGTTGGAGTTACTGGAGTAAAATAGAATTCAGGATATTGATTTATTTCGATTCGGAGGCGATTGGCAGGCATGTCTGAAAGTGAGTAACTTTAGTAACTTGTGGATCCGCACTGACGCAAGACGCGAACTGTTTTGAACGATTCAGTTCGATTTAGTGTACTGGTTCGACCGGTTCACTAAAAAGAACCGGTTCAAAAGAACGATTCGTTCACGAACCGGCCGTGTCTACGATGATCACTACAGTCTGCAGAGAGATGGAGGCGGCAAGAGAAAAGGTGAAGACTGGGGAGTGGAAGCTCCGCAAATACACAAATAGAAAGAGTAAAAGTGTGGGAGACATTTGCTGAAATAATGAAAGATGATGGCGAAAGTGCTGGCTTTGCCTTTGTTATGTGTAGGCCTACGTCTTCTTACGATGCTGTATTGTTACACGTCTATGGCCCAATAACGCTCCGATGAGCATTGTAACGATTTTGGCCAGGCGAATTTCTGAAACACATACACGCACACACAAACCTTTCACTTCCCCCACACATCGGAATGTGTGGAATGTTTTTGAACAAAGAGAAGGACTTTTGGTGTTTAAAAACATTCAACAAAATGTTTTCAATGGTTTTTATGTATATGTGTCTTCCCCATGTCACAGTGAAATAACTTGTTTGGTCACAGTTTAAATAGGAATTAAAAATACCTTCGTCATGCATTTGAAACATAAGTGTATATTCCTTTGATATAACATAATGTTCCTTGATATCTCTAGAATGCTTATTGAATGAAACACTCGAATATGCTAGAGATGTAAAGTAAAGTGTATTTTTAATTCGTTTTACTGCCAATGAAGATCAAATTGCTATTGCAAAACCCCCATCGAACACACCCCCTTCCACGAGAAGCGCGCGCTGAGGAACAAAAGAAAGCTTCCCGCGTGCAACATCCACTCTCCGATTGGCTCAAGCCAACAGGAAGGGGATGGATTTCTCCAAGGTGATAAATGTGAGAACGCAGGTCCGCCCTCGCTCTCTTCTGAACTTTCCAGCGCTCAACATGTAAACCTCACGGGACTCTGATCCAACCATGGGTCTTTCCTTTTGTTCGTCTAAAAGTTTCATCTTTTCCTCAAGTGGACTACCAAGTTCGTCTTCCAGGAAAGGAAGAGGACTTTGCCGAACTATCTCCTCGGGTAACGTCACCTCAAAGACTCTCAGCCTTTCAAACACTGGCGCTAAATGCCGACGAACGCCACGTGACTCCCCACGGAACAAAGCAGCCATGAACGAGCCGGGACGGGCCGCACCAACATGCCGCGGCCGCGCTTCACGTGACGCACGCGCGCCGGACCGGCGCACCTCTAGCCGACACGTGGCCCGAACGGGTCGAGCAACGAGCCCACGACTCACACAGACCCAATGTGCCTTGCAAGTATACCTTCTTTTAGAGCTTCTAAGGAGCATTAAGAAGATGTTTTTGTGGTGTCCAGAAAGGTTAACTGACTGTTTTGATGAACGTAACTCTCTCTCTCACAACTCACTCTCACTCTCTCTCTCTCTCTCCAACTCACTTAACTTGCGCGTATCCATTGTCTAAACGCTCTGCGTCGTCTTAGTTTGTGTTTTAATGTTTGTAAATACATGTATCATTGTAACGTAGTGAATGCTTAAGTAATAACTTTATTAAATACAAAATATGCTTACCTTGACTGATTGTCTTGCTCATGATACGGGTCAATGAAATGTCAATTTAAAGCTACACGCTTTACAGAACTATAAATACCTAAGAGGGTATTTGGTTATATAGCAGGGAAGGCAGATTCTAGTGGCCACAGAATTTGTTTTCACAAGCTATATAACTTAATTGAGCTAATTGATTTTACCTGTCTTGTAAAACGTGGTCCTTGCAATCAATAACAATTAATTTGTGGTTGATTGCGGGGATGCACACGTATGCATATGGGTAAAATTAATAAATTAACATGTAAGACCGGTCTGATCCAAATCTGTATGAATAATTATTAATTATCAATTATTAATTATGATATGCAAATCCCCCCCCCCCCCCCCCCCCCCGATCAGACCCGCCTTGTGTCTTTACAGCATTTACTACTTTTAAAAAATGCGGCCAGGAAGCGGGTCGGGTACAATGTTTTTTTACTTTTTTTTGCGGTCCGAGTTGCGGGCGGGTAGCTGAAAACGTCGGTTGGTTGCGGGTTGTTTATACATTGACCCGCGCATCACTGATATAGATCTGTCTTTTCAGCTTATGAGGGTGACTTGGGGTGTACTAAGCTCATTACCCATGAGATTCCTCTGCTCGATACTGACCCAATACGGCAAATGTATCGACGTTTGCCCCCTTCAGACTATGAGGCAGTTAAGCAGCATATTTACCAATTGCTGCAGTGTCAGGTGATCAGAGAGAGTTCTAGTCCCTACGCCTCTCCGATTGTAGTCGTAAGAAGAAAAAAAAATGGTCGGATACGTCTTTGCCTTGATTATAGGCAGTTGAATAGTAAGAGACGAAAGGATGCTTTTCCTCTGCCCCGGATTGAGGAGTCCCTGGATGCCCTGTGTGGAGCCCAGTGGTTTTCCACATTGGACCTTGCCAGTGGCTACAACCAGGTTCCTGTTGCAGAGGGAGATAAGTGTAAGACCGCCTTTTGCACACCCTTTGGGTTATTTGAGTTTAATCGAATGCCCTTTGGGTTGTCCCAGTGATGGGCCGTCAGGGCCAGCAAGGCCTTCTCTGCTGGCTTAAACACTATCAGAATCACTGACTTGCACTTTAATATATTTTTTCCATGAATGAGTATTAAATTATTCCCAATAGTTCGTTCTTTTAATATCAAAGCTTTTCTCTTGGTTGCGCTGCTTCCAGTAGTGTGTTTTTATGTTAGAGCTTGTATCCAATCACATTTCAGTCATCATGTGTTGCCAGGGTAAATAAATCTGCCTGGAGTCCTTCAGAATTCACAGTGCGGGCGTCTGTAACTTAAAATAAATGGCAATTAACCAATCAGATAATCCGTCAGATTTAATCAGCCAATCAGATTTCGCTTTGACTGCAGCGGGGCCATCTAGCTGGCATTTAAGAACGTCTGTATTTTCTCGTTCTTTGATTGGATGCTCAGAGCGCGTACTACTGCTAGTATCTGCATTTGTACCGAACTGTGTAAACTAAAATATATTCCTGTATGTAATAGTTTTTCAACCCACAAATTAATGTTTCTTTCCCTCTCGAACCCAGCAGAAAAAAATCCCTTGTTCAGCCTGAGCTAAACGCAGATAACGAACATATTCGATCTCTCCGGGTAAAAACAGAACTGACTGTAAGTTATGCCACGAATGGTTCTGAAGGCTAAAGTCCCGCTGATCGCGTTGATTTTTTCACTCCAAAAACACACACACACACACACACACACACACACAAAAATTTCAAACACATACAACAAATCACCCCAAGATTAGGTATTTTGAATTTTATACTCCATGGTTATACTAAAGAAACGTTAGTCACAAAAACAGATAACAGACACCCCTCGTTGTGTTTATGCTTCTTTTCAAAATTATATTAAATGAACATAACTATATATAAAAGTACATCTAAACGTATGTACGTTTCGTTTCAAAGACGGGAGGACAGTACATTTTGAAGACTCTGCCATAATCCCGTTTTCCTCCACTTTATCTCCACAACCGGAAATGGACGAGCATCCTTGCGTCAAATGCGGAATTTATGCGTGCATATAGCCCATTAATGTCTTCATGATCACTTGAAAATTAAAGGCAGGATTTTTGATTGTTTGATTTGTGTTGGAGATGAATTGTGCAGGACAGTTGATCGGCAGGAGCAGGGTTGGGCATCCCTGCCTTAGATGTACAGAATTGAATGCCAATTTCAGGTGAATTTCTGTAGAATAGGCGATGCCTGCCTGAATACAACATGAACACGCCTAAGGAGAGGCTAGACTGTAGTAACTGCTTGAAAAACTGGCTTCACTGTAAAAAATTAAATCTTAAAATAATGGTAAATGATTGTCAGTTATGTCTGTCATTAAAAAAAAAACTTAAAAATAAAGTAAGCTATAATATTTTAAATAAAGAGCAAAAAACTTATTAAATTATCCACACATTTTTTGCAGAAATACAGTCATTTCAAATATATTTCTTGAATTCATTCACTATAAAAAGTTAATCTCTTGACCCTTCAGTTTTTAACATTAGTTTTTCTTCTCTGGCTGCTTTAATTGTGTGTCTCTGATTCATATTTTGTATGGTAGGAATCCAAGAGAAACTCAAATCTGTTGTGGCATAATTTATTGATACCACCTGTCTAATATCTGAATAAGTTGTTAAAAATAGGCCATAACATTTCTAATTGTGAATGCCCAAAACTTCAGCAGAAAATCCTGCTGTGCTGTGAAAGATTTTATAAAGTCATTATACAAATTGTTCGGACATGATCATACTCTCACAGACATCAAGAATCAGCAAATGAATCGCAATAATGGTGACAATGAAAAAAAAAATAATATATATATATATATATATATATGAAAACTTATTAAACCTTAATACATTAATAGTGCTCCTTAAACCTTACATTTTATAAATTAATAAATCCATTGACAACTAAAAACAAGCAAATATGCAACAAACAATAAGTTGCAATATGTAATTAATTGTTTTGGGCTCTCACTGTGAGGTTGAGTCACCAGCTGAGAATCATAAACCTCTTTGTGTGTGTGTGTGTGTGTGTGTGTGTGTGTGTGTGTGTGTGTGAGAGAGAGAGAGAGAAATGACAGAAATTTCTGGTGAATTTCTGTAGAATGTTTTCCCACATAAATAATGGGAGTATAAATATCACTAGAGAAACACAGTGGGCTTCAGAAGACATCATCTCTTTACATACTGAAGACACACAGAAACTCCAGGTGAGTCTAAACTTTATGAACATGTAAATAGTAACCAAAGAATTATGAGCAGTTTAGACCTTTTCTACAAAGTGCAGATTCAAAAGTCATTATAATCAAATACTGCATAGGCAGAGAAAATAGATGATGATTCATTTTAATTTAAATAAAACAAAGAAATATCAATGGATTGACTGAAGGAAAGATTTACTTCTTTTAGTGTCTTTATTGGATTTAGTAGAAAACGGTTCCATCGTTAATGAATTACACACATACACCTTACAACAAATTATAATGCCCTATATATTTACACATAATAACTACTAAGAAATTGTGATTAACAAAATAGTAAGTAATAGTGCTCAGTTGAATGTGGTAATTCACTACTACATAATCAATAAGTACTATTTTTTCACACTGTACCTCCCAGAGGACTACTAAAAACTATATACAGGTTCAAATGTGAATGTGTTAATAGGAATAATGCATCATGTCTAATTTATTCTAAGGACCCTATTTTAATGATCTGAAATGCAAGTGTCAAGCGCGAAGCGCAAGTAACTTTGTGGGCGGGTCTTGGGCGCTGTTGCTAGGCCTATATTACCGGTGGGATAAAAGTAGCTTCGTTTTTCATAGGTGTGGTTTGGGCGTAGCGTGAAATAAACCAATCAGAGCGTCATCCAAAATACCCTTTAAGAACAGCTGCGCATGTTGCATGGCAGATTGTTATTACGATGGTGGTTTAACCACGCGCGCCAGGAGTGTTCACAGCCGAGGAGACAGACGTTCTTGTCAGGGCAGTGAAAGACAGAGAAGTGACGTTGTATGGGGACGGGAGAAACCTTCGCAAATCAGCGTCGGTTAAACATTAGATATGTTTCTTGCCACTATTGGCAAAATAAAAAATAAAATTGCTGCATCTGTGTTGATGAGAGAATCAAAGTGTCACATTATGACTACATTATGGCCAAGCATGCGTGCTTAAAATAGCATTATGAATCAGTCCCTCCAGAAAAACGCGATTATGCGATCGCTGAATTCAATGCAAAATCAGCCAAAGTCCGCATATTTATTCGAGGGCCGCATTTTTTCAAATACGCCGCACTTTCGCCGCATAATATGCCGATTTCCGTGCAAAATATGCGGGGTTTGCATAATTTCATAATCCTCGCATTTTCGTTGCAAAAAAAGTCACATGTATCTTAGCAGAAAGTTGAAAAATGTTGCGTTTGCTTCACACAAGAGCAGCCATTTCCCCCTGTTTCCATGGGAACGTTATGAAGTGACGCAATTACACGACGACAGACAGACTCACGGAGGCGATTGACATCTCACAAATCTAACTCGTATTCTGTCTGTCGCACGTTCTACCGTCACATCGTTACTTAATAAACATCATAAGATAAAAGAAGTAGCATCAAACAGAAATTACCTGCACACATGGGGTGTTTGAGGCGCACATATAACACTGCAGAGAGTTCAACAGGGAGCGCGCAGCTCTTAAAGGGGCCACACCTTATTTACACTCGTTACAGTCTGAAATAAAACAAGATGAGAAATGAAATATTCCCAGCACTTTCTATGATGTAGTATGCTTGCTTATCAAAGGAAGTAATAAGAAATGACTCTTACATTAGCCTAGTGAGAACAGGATGTTGGGGGAATCACTTTTTTTCTCTTTTTCATCAAACCGCAATTTTTGCAAATTCCTGCAATTTCATCGCATAAAATTGCATAAATATCCCGCATATTCCATCGCATTTTTAAAGAAAACGGGCCGCGTAATCAATCAATTTTTGCCCGCAACAATCACAAAAAAACTCTGGAAGGACTGGAAGGACTGATGAATTGATGCTATTTTAAATAAATTTATGTTATTCTAAATACCCTGGGAACACAAGTTCAATTCCTAGTTTACCGACGTGCGTCTGTGGAGGGAAAAGCCCGCTTTGCGCGGGTGCAAAATAGAGCCCTATATTGAAAAAACATGATAACTCTCTAGCAGGGCTCCAGACTTTTTTACCCTCCATCATGGAACCATCCTGAAAAACAATTTGAACCGTCCTAAAGTGAAAGTCAACCGTCCCAAAAGCAAAATGTTGCTTCTGTACTTTATTATCTCTAGTTCACATAATAAAAACACCATTACAATGTTTGATATACTGTATATTATTCTATTTTATATTATTATATATAAGCGCCCCGGCCGCGCGTGCGCTCTCACCGTCTTCAAACAACACGAGCGCTGTCTTGCTCTCTGTCCCTCGTGCATATTAATCAACATCAATTTACACAATGGTAAAAAACTTTACCTGAACTTCTCTAAGCAAAGGATGAGATGCAGGGCCTTGGTGTTCAGTCTGTATAACGTTACCGTTGTTTAATCAGCAACATATTTGCGATGTCATTAAGCCATTTGATAAATGAACCCGGTGAGTATAGCCAGCCAGTGATAACTAGTCAGCTAGTCAGCGCTTGGTCGGTTAATTTAGTTATTTCCTATTATTATTATTATTATTATTAAATATTATTATAATTATATATTATTATTGTGTATTATTATTTTATTTTTCATTTATTTTATTGATTAGAGCCATGCAATCAGAGCCAATCAAAGTTGCAGCCCTGGGAAGACCTCTGTTTCCTGGTATGCTGTATGACTGCCGCAAGGATTCCTTCGTTCCAGGTGTTGTATACTTTTGTATTTTATGTTTTCTGGTCCCTTTTTCACAATTGCTAAATTTACTGTACCTGAGTGGCAGGATTGGAGATGTGGGTGGAGTTAAACCTAAGGCACAGTGTGGGTTTCGGCGCAAACATTCCCTGGTGCTATTTTACAGTTCCAGAAAGCTATTCTGCTACTGACCAGAAAAATCCTGGTCTAAAGTCAGTTGCGCGTTGTGCATGCTTGGCCATAATGTATAGCGGATGCAGCAGTTTTTATTTTTGCAAATCATACATTATAACAAGGAAAAATATTAACACATGAGGGAAATCATTGTGGTTTACATGAAGATGAAAAAAACCATTTCCCAAATGTTTTCAGGCTAATTGTAGTAATGTTTGCCCAATAGTGGAAAGAAACATAAGTATCTAATGTTCAACCGACGCTGATTTGGGAGGGTTTCTCCCTTCTCTGTCTTTCACTGCCCTGACAAGAACGTCGGCCTCCTCGGCTGTGTCCGCTCCTGGCGCGCGCCTGGTAAACCCGCCATAATAACAATCCGCCATGCAACATGCACAGCTGCTCTTAAAGGACAACTCCGGCGCAAAATGAACCTTTAGTCTAATTACACATTGTTACCTAGTCAACCGTTATCAGAGATTTGTTTTCATGATTGCCGAATGTAAATAGTTTTATCTCTAAAAACAGTTTAGCCTATAACGCTAGTATAATGCTAGTATATGGGGCATAGAGTAATGACAAATAAAAATCGCTTGCTATTACCACTAACAAGGCTCAAAATAGCCCCACACCAACACGACAGCATAACAAGGGTCCATACATTCAAACCGAAGCATTGAGAACTTTGTCAGTGTCCATACAGTTTAATAAGAAGATATTTTATACACACAGTAAACTTCGCGAATACAGGAAGAAGCCATCTTTGAAAAATAGTCTCTACCAGTCGATCTACGAACGCCGATCCACGTTACGTCCAAACCACACCTATGAATAGGCAAGGCAAGGCAAGTTTATTTATAGAGCACATTTCATACACAATGGTAATTCAAAGTGCTTTACATAGAATAAATTAAAATAATCAAAAGAAATCAGAAAAATTTGATTAAAAAAATAAATAAAATACAGTAAATTATTAAAACAGATTAGAATAAAAAAATACATTTACAGTCGGACGTACAGTGGCACAGTGCTCATTCAGTAAATGCACAGCTGAACAGATGTGTTTTGAGTCTGGATTTGAATGTGACTACTGTAGGAGCACACCTGATCTCTTCCTGGAAGCTGGTTCCAGCTGCGGCTGGCATAAAAGCCATGCTTAGAGTGAACCCTTGGTATTTCTAGCTGATGTGATCCTAATGATCTGAGTAATCTGTTGGGTTTATTAAGTGAGCGTATCTGCAATATATTGAGGTCCTAACCCATTAAATGATTTATATACCAGTAATAATACTTTAAAATCAATCGTATGTGTAACTGGGAGCCAGTGTAAAGACCTTAGGACTGGTGTGATATGTTCATATTTTCTGGTCCTGCTCAGAATCCTGGCAGCAGCGTTCTGTATGAGCTGCAACTGTCTTATGGTCTTTTTGGGAAGGCCAGTGAGGAGGCCATTACAGTAATCCACCCTGCTGGTGATGAAAGCATGCACAAGTTTCTCTAAGTCTTGACTGGAAACGAAGCATCTAATTCTTGCAATATTTTTCAGGTGATAGTATGCTGATTTAGTTATTGCTTTGAAATGACTACTGAAATTAAGGTCTGACTCTAGAGACACGCCAAGAGTCCTGACTTGATTTTTAGTTGTTAGACCCCTAGACCAGTGTTTCCCAACCCTGTTCCTGAAGGCACACCAACACTACACATTTTCAAACTCTTCCAAATCGGAGACATCCAAAATGTGCACTGTTGGTGTGCCTCAAGGAGCAGGGTTGGAAAAAACACTGCCCTAGACTGAAGGTATGCATTCACCTTGAGAACTTCATCTTTGTTTCCAAATGCAATGACTTCAGTTTTGTCTTTGTTAAACTAAAGAAAGTTTTGACACATCCAACCGTTTACTTCATCAATGCATTGGCACAGGGAGTCAATGGGGCTGTAGTCGTTAGGCGATAGGGCTAAGTAGAGCTGTGTGTCGTCTGCATAGCTATGGTAAGCGATTTGGTTCTTTCTCATTATTTGGCTCATTGGGAGCATATACAGGTTGAATAGGAGTGGCGCAAGAATCGAGCCCTGAGGGACTCCGCAAGTCATGGATGTCCACTCAGACTTATGTTCTCCTATACTCACAAAATAACCTCTCCCTTCTAAGTATGACCTGAACCATTTTAGGACTATCCCAGAAAGCCCCACCCAGTTTTCCAGCCTGTCAAGAAGTATGTTGTGATCAACAGTGTCAAATGCCGCACTGAGGTCGAGTAGTACCAGTACGGATAATTTGCCTGTATCAGTATTTACCGAATATCGTTTATTATCTTTATGAGCGCTGTCTCTCAAAGTCAAAGTCAAACTTTATTAAGATCCCTTTTTGCACAATTTGGTTGCAGCACAGATAGACACAAACTGACACATACAGTACATCATAACAGTAATTAATAGCAATACATATAATAAAAAAACATAAATATTATTATTTAAAAAACACAGAATAAAACTAATAATAATAAAAATAAATAAATAAATAAAATAAAATAAACCTTAATAAATACCTTTAAGAATTATTTAGAATTACTCTGTGCTGTGATGCGATCGGAAACCAGATTGAAAATTGTCAAAGTATCCATTTGAGCTTAAGAATTTGTTCAGCTGATTAAGGACAACCTTTTCAATGATCTTGCCTATGAAAGGAAGATTTGAGATCGGTCTAGTTGCTCAAGATGGTCTTATCCAGATTGCTCTTTTTCAGGAGAGGCTTCAACTGCAGTTTTCAGGGAGTTCGGAAAACTCTCAGTCAGAGCGAAGCGAAGCATTTACCACTTCTAGGAGATCTACTTCTAAAGCCAAGTTCACACTACAGGATTTTAAGCCTGATTTATGCCCGATTTGCAAATCGTTGAGCTCGCCGACAGGTCAGGGTGTTATCGCGTGCAAATCGCGGGGGATTAGCGGACAATGAACGCTTGCCAATCTGTTAGTATGAAAGAGCCAACAACGCAGCGAAAACGCTCGCAGACGCGTCGCCGAGCCCAGAAAAATATCTAGCCTGCTAAATATCCAGAGCCGTCGCGCGACTCAAACTCAGTGATGTCATGAGTACAGCCAATCATAGCAACGCATGGGTTGAGGACACCAGGTAAATCTTAGTTTTTCTCTTTTTTTTTTTTCTTTTTTTTACTTTTTTTTTCTCAGAGCAGATCGTCGCGCAAACGGTGTGCAGCACTAGTTTCTGTCTGACGTCCATATTCACGTGTTGTGTTCTCTTCTTCGCTGGGTATTGGCGCAATATTTATTTATTTATTGCGTGTTTTTTTCGTGACAAAACGTGGTTTGTAGACAAGATAGAATCGTTGGGTGACAGAGTTGTTGTCAACTCGGTATTTATTTGATTATTTTCAGGATTTAGACTGTAACATAGTACAGAAACAGCTCTCATTGAGTCACAAATGATTTGCTCTCATCATCCGATCGTGCGTTGTCAACTCGTGTAGTGCGTTACCTCCTGTTGTGGATCAATCACGTTGTGTTGTGTTGTGTTGTGTGGTGTGAACAGCTAAACAACTTGAACACTCCTGATTTCACTGAGAGAAAGTCAAGTAGTGTGAACCGCACAGTTCATCATGTAGTGTGAAAAAGGCTTAAGCTGTGTAACACATTTTTGAAAAAAGATGTGGGAAGTGTGTCAAGGGCGGAGGTTGATGTTTTAAGGTGCTCCACCAAAATTTTGCCATCAATTTCTTCGAAATCAGACATAGTAACTACTTTCTCAGGTTGTGGTCTGAACACGTCCACTTTCTACATACGTTAAACAAAGGTCTGACAGAGGTTGTTGTATTAGAGCTTCATTCAGAGGTGATATAGAGATCCCGCATATAAAACTACCTTTGGACAAACTGTTTTGTCTGTCAGAGGAGGTCTTTTTTGGAACAGCATCCCAACAAACATTAGACAATGTCCAACTTACTGCACATTTAAAAAGCACCTTAAACATTAACGTAAGGCGTCACCTTTGACCATGCTTCAATATTTGACGTTTTAGGCGCCCTTTAGCGTCACTTACATGACGCGATCCTACGGCGTCATCTAACTGACGCTAAAGGAAAGCGTCAGTTAGAGGACGCGGTTAGGTTTAGGTGTGGGGTGGGGGTAGGGTACACGCGATCCTAGGGCGTCATCTAACTGACGCTAAAGGGCGCCTAAAGCGTCAGATATTGAAGCATGTCCAAATGCTTCCCAAGGCGTCAGTTAGGTGACGCCTTGGGGTGAGAATGTGTTGAACCGAGATGACAAATATTAACAATGTTGTGCTGAATGATTAATGTAAATACTGTAGCACCAAACGGTGATGGCAACGATATGCGGGTTATCATGTTTACACTGTGACCTGTACATCTCTGCCTGGAGCTGAAGCTTTTCATTGACCTTCTCATGTTCTCAACAATAAAATTATTAATATAACCCTCCAATGCATAGTTAATGCCCCTTAGGTGACTTCAAGATGATATATATTTTTATTATTGTTTTTTCCCAAATTGTTTGCTGATGTTTGGAGATACGCTTATTTGCACTTGCCAATTGATTATTTTCAAAGACAAATATCATGGCACAACGAAGATTCACTGCCGAGCAAGCTAGCGATGAGAGAGAAAACGGATCTGATCCAGATCAGTTTGATTCGAGTGTAGAGGATCAAATCTTGGACGGAATGGATCCGTTTGAGGAGTAAGTAGTTATGAACACAATATTGCTTCTAATATATTGTCTTATATACAGTATAGGCTATTGTTATCACACTGTAAAAAAAATTTCAAGATTTGTTATCACAACATATTTTCTTTTGTCAAATCAACTTTATAATAATTTATTTAGTTGAGATAACTTATTATTTTGAGTTTCTGATGGTTAAATTAATCTCCTTCATTGTATTAACTCACTTTTTACAGTTCAATCAACTAAAATTTTTAAGGCAACCAGGTTACTTACTTTTTTTTTAAGTTAAACCAACAATATTTTTTTACAGTGCATTTATAAGCTATTCCGTTTACTTTGCTTGTCTATTTTATTGTAATGTTTTTTAGGGAAATTTTATTGTAACTTTTTAGAAAAAATATGGTGCAGTAGTAAGCATGTACTATTTGTCTACATGGGAGGGGGTTTGGTTGGTTTAGACATCGTATTTACTCTATGATAACAATGATGAAGGCTCCAGTAATAATTTTGCAGTTAGAAGTCCTATGACTTGGATGTAAAAAATGCACACATGATGATGTAGCTAATCTTTATTTCAGTATAGTAAAGGCTGTACAACTTTTGACATGTGGGAATCTAAACTAATGACAAAATCTGTGCGTTTTAGTCTAAATCAGGAAACTACAGAGCAGCCGAGTACTTCAGCTGAACCCGACCATCTCGCCCTCTTCCACACAGCACCTCCTCAACCCGGATTATAATACACCAAGATTCTGTGAGACCCCTGCCTTGAGGTCGCATTGTAGGGTGTCACAGAGTCAGTTGTCTGTGGATTTTCCAAACACCGTCATGACAAGGGATATGTTCCGTACCATTTCTTGAAACATCCAAATGAGTGACCCAGAGGAAGATGTTGTGAATGACAGAAAGAAGCAGACTTAGCCAGTATGAAACTCTTTCGTTTGAAGCCACTGATGACTGAGATAAAGGCCGCCTGTGAGTCTACCTACCATCCCAAGAAGCAGCTTTCCATTGATGACTGGATGGTGGCCACCAAGCCAAGAACTGGGATGAACCAGTACATACATGTCCATGTTGCTTATGATGGGGACACTGTCAAGAGGAAGCTGAAAAAGGGGGATGAATCCTGGGAGGAGACAAAAATACCAGTACCAAAACCGATTGTTGATTACAACATGTACATGGGGGGAGTGGTCTTATGTGACCAGCTGATACAGTACTACTCAGTTCACCACACAACCAGAAGATGGTCCAGGACCATGTTTTTTTTTTTTTTTTTTTTTTTTTCATTTTATTGACATTGCTGTGTGACCAATGGCTTTCTAACGTGGAGAGAACTTCAAAAGCTGAGGAACACACCAGCCAACCAGCTCATCACCCACAGGTCCTACGTGGAGCAGCTTGTGGCTGAGCTGCCTATACAGAGGTGAGCTGGACATACAGTATACCCCTGTGCCAATCTCACAACCAGTTGCAAGGCTGAGGTGTGAGAAATGTAAGGTGGATGGGCTCCCAAGAAAATACACCTCATGGAAATGCAATGACAGCCAGGGCGCAACTACGGTGGCTGAGAGAGCTCACCGCGCTGCAACCTGATGAAGACGAATGCAAATTCAAAAAAACGTGTGCAACTATAAAAACGCATTCAAATACAAAAATACATCCGCAAATTAAGAAAAACATCTTCATCAGTTCCACAACACACCTCCAAGTACTCACAACACAACCAAATACAGAAACGCGCTGCAAATAACACGGTCCACAACGGAAATGTTTCCGGGGAACCAAATAAGTGACGGACCCGACTAGAACCACAGCATAGACATATACACTAGACCTCACCTTGGATACGGCAGTTCATTAGAACGAATGCGTCAACAGAGCCGCCATCTTGAAACAGGGGAGCCCCTCCACTTTAATGCATCAGTGTCAATGTAGTAGACACAGGTCTAACGCGAATAAAATCACCATAAATCATCATGAATGCGATTTTTCTTGTTTTTTTGGTTTGTTCCAACGGTCAGACATGTATTTATCATTGATTCCAGAAAGAAAGAAAAAAATTTTACTTTTTTTTTTTTTAAAAACATTCTACCTAGTTCAGATTTCATCCGTGAACATCATACACTGCACAAAAGTCTGCCACTATCAATGAATTCGAAGTAAAGGCAGAGATAGCAGCGTTACCTATATACTTCCTATGACAAGACCCCTGTTCCAAGATGGCGGCGGTTTTGACGCATGCTTAGAACCCCCAGGTGAGGTCTAGTGTATATGTCTATGGAACCACAGGACGTGCTTAGAGCAAAAAAAACCTTTATTGACAAGAAGTCAAAGCATATATATATATATTTTTATAAATAAACTATACAAATAAACTATACTATTAAAGTAATATTGTATATATAAATAATATTATAATATTATATATATATATTTTAGTTCGTCTATACTCCTTGGAGTCCTTGCTTACTCAAAATTCTACTTTATTTAATTTCTTTTGACTTTTCCCCCGCAAAACACAGAGATTCAAATTATTATGACATGCAACTTGTGTACAATATACAACATGTGTTAACAATATGTTCAATGTCATCACAATACAAATGAGAAAAGAACAATGATCTGAAAACTAAACTAACTAAATAAAAAAAGATCTAGAAGAACATGAAGGCAAGATATTAATCTATACATCAGTTACACTATACAAATAGTTTCATTTTATGTTTAAATTTTTATAAGAGTTTCCTAAAAATGTTAGGTAATGTATGGCACTGACATACAGATGTATAAAACGGATATTTTAACAGATTTTTATAAAGTAAAAATAAAAAATGAATAATTTATTTGCAACCGTTATGTAAATAATTATATTTCTGTCGTCAGAACAGCTATACAGCTGATGGACAAAGTGCTGCGTTGTTACTTTGTCTGTTGTTGCTCCCTTCATCAAGTGCCAAACGGCTACATAAATGACACACTTTTTTGGTGTCATGCTCACGCCAAATTCCCAATTGAAGAGCTTTGCCGTCTGCCCTTTGAAGGGAGTAGGGCATAGGGAAGCTCACGAGCAATAAGCAAGTCCCAGTCGGGTCCGTCACTTATTTGGTTCACTGGAAACATTTCCGTTGTGGACCGTGTTATTTGCAGCGCGTTTCTGTATTTGGTTGTGTTGTGAGTACTTGGAGCACAGGTGTGTTCTGGAACTGATGAAGATGTTTTTCTTAATTTGCGGATGTATTTTTGTATTTGAATGCGTTTTTATAGTTGCACACGTTTTTTTGAATTTGCATTCGTCTTCATCAGGTTGCAGCGTACCGTACGCAACTGCTTCCACAGCACATCAATCTTTCAAGTCTTTCAAATACGGCACAGTGCCATCTAGTGGTGGTTTTTGGATGTTTAGTAAATTGAGACAGAATATTCCATTCAAATGAATATTTTGTTCCCTTTTACATTTTCTTTGTTACGTATGGTGACTACAGTCACAGAAATTTAACTAGTTGTTTTTGTTTCTTAATATTTTTTCACCCATTTTTTTTGAGTTGTTCTAAAGCCTTTGAGGAAGAAATATTTGTTGTAAAATCCCTTATTCATTTTTTCAATTTATTTTTTATATAATAAAAACAAAAAAATAATTTCTGTTATTGTATTTCTTGGTGATATCACATCAGAAGAACACAAACACGTCTCAAGAAGTGTATTGACAATCCATCCACATTGTAGCTAAGAATCTATACACTGTAAAACCTGATGAGTTAGTTCAACTCAAACCGTTTGAGGAAACCGATTGCCTTATATCATTTAAGTTTATTAACTCAAACAATTTAAGCATAAAAAAAATTGATTTGTTTCCAAGTAACTCAATAACTTATTGTTAAGATAACTTGGGTAAATAAAGTTAATAGTACTAATTAGTTACTATAACTTAAATCTATGAAGTACACTGTAAACCCGAATAAGTTGGCAGAACTCAAATCACTTTTAATAGTAAAAGCTAATCTGCTGATGTAGTAAATGCTAATATATTTGAAACAGTATAGGCTAGGCTTGTTCGACTTCATGCAGCTCTGCGCAGACCGATCGGCGGCTGACTTGAAACAGTGCATGCCGGTTAGAAATTTTGTCCGACTTGATGCAGCGCTGACTCCACGTGACTGTGACATATGCCATCAAAGTACCGCGAGAGCGATACGAGAGTAGCCGGAGGACTCAGCCAGCGCAGCTTCTCAAGAGCGGCTGCACGAGCTCTGATGATGTCACAGCTGTTCCACGATTCGCCTGATTCACCGCATGACAACGATCACGTGCGTTTCGTGTTTATTCTCACACCTTTAGTTCCACTAAAGCTCACAAATCAGTATTTTATAACAGTAAACACTCTTGTCATGTAGTCGCAATGTTATATTGTGTCATGTTTATCATGTTTATCAAAATAAAACTGATTAAAAAACGTTGATTCCACGTCATTGATTATAGGCTTATTTTGAACTTTATTCTAGTTCAAACAGATGCTGTATGAAGCAGTAAAGTATTGAATGAAAATGTGTCTGAAATATCTGTTTATTTGGCAAATGTTGCATTTATTTAACTTCAGCTGTGGTATAAACATGCAAACACCACGTGAGCCGTCACTACGGAAACCAGAAATTGTCCGACTTCACGTCTCCGTTTGCAGCTCCTCCCCGCCTGCACGCGGCTGTTCTCGCCGATCGGTTGCATCCAGCCGCAGGCGGTGTCGAACACACCTTATGTTATAAGCACTTACAAGCACAGAAGCACTTGCTGTATGAGCGTAATAATATAAAGGGTTAATTTGCTCTCAAATCAAGCTGAATGCACCACTTGTCACCATGATGGTAACTATCCGAAAGCCAACATTAACAGAAATTCTTCTAAATTAGCATAACAAAACATTAACCACTACTAAATCTCACACTTAACATTAATCTTACACACACAAAAAAACATTATATTGCACTTAATTTTAGCATTTACACTCTCTTTCGAGTGCCATCGGCAAAGCATGCTGGGAAATAGATATCCCAGCCGTTTCAGTTAAACTAAAGTTCGTCTAAATTAAAATAAATAATTTGATAAAACTCAAAACAATGAAACAGTTCAGTTTACTTAAAATATATCAGTTCTGTGAACTTGAAAGAAAAAGAAAGTGCTAAATACTCATAAAAATTAAGTCCTACTCAAACCAATGAATCATTTTGACCATTAGGGTTTATTCAGAAATATGACTCTCTTCACTCTGCTATGAAAATCGACCATTGCAGAAGCCAAAATATCAACATAGTCCCAGGTGGGCTTAAAACCCCTTAGACCTTGTGTCTGAAAAGACCACTCAATATTAACTGCACATCATTTGAAGCAGAAAGACGTTGCTGGTCACGTAATTTGTGCTGCTGCGGCGGCATGCAAGCGACCCCGTTAATGTTAACCACAGTATATGACAGATTATGGCCCTGAATTTTCAAAAAGGCTACATAAGACCTGCACATTGACTACTTCAACACTATATCACTTTCGTACACAATTGTTAAAGCCACTTCTTATTTCAGGTGTTACTCTGTGGGAATCATTGACTGGGGATTTGGACAGTCGTCCGCAGCTCATGACAGATTTGAAGTTCAGTAGCTCTGACTCTCTCTCTAGTAAGGCAGATCTCATGGATATAAGTGCTTCCCTGAAGCTCAGCTTCTTGTGGGGGCTGGTGGAGGTTGGAGGATCTGGCAAATACCTGCATGACACAAAATCCTCACACAACCAGTCCCGAGTTACAATGCATTATAGTGAGACCTCCAGATTTGACCAGCTCACCATGACCCAGCTTAGCCACATCACCTTCCCTCGGGAGTTTGACCAGGAAACTGCAACTCATGTGGTCACGGCTGTTCTGTACGGAGCCCAGGCCTTCTTGGTGTTTGATCAGATGTCTACAAAATATGAAAGCAAGCAGGACATTGAGGGAAATCTGAATGCCGCTGTAAAGAAGATTCCAGGCTTTTCTATTGAGGGAGACGCATCTGTAAAACTGACAGATGAAGACAAAAAAACTGCTGAGAACATCACCTGCACGTTTCATGGTGACTTTCATCTTGAGAAGAACCCCACCACATACATGGAGGCCCTGGATTTGTACAAGAAGCTCCCAACTCTGCTGAAGGAGAATCCACAGAATGCAGTTCCAATAAAGGTCTGGCTTTATCCTCTTCGTTTATTGAACTCAAAATCCGCTCGGTTAGTGAGAGAAATCAGCACAAATCTGGTCTCCAACACTGAAGGTATAATGGAGGAGCTGGGAGACGTAGAGAAGACATGCAATGACCTGTCCAAAAGAAAAGAGGTAACTGTTTTCAGTGACATTGAAGAGAGGCTGCACTCATTTCAGGACTCATTTAGCATTTATAAGACCGTGCTCCAGAAAGCAGTGGCCAAGGTCTTGCCTGATATTCGAGGAGGTGGGAAGGAGGAACAGTCACTGGCAGACATCCTGAAGACCCATGACGGCTCCCCTTTTAAAGCTGACAAGCTCAATCAGTGGTTAAACGATGCAAAGTCTGAACTGAACCTCTTGAGTTCTCACACCAAGACACTGAAGCAGATCAGGATTGAAGACTCTGATGGTCTGAACTCCATCCTCCTTGATCCTGATATTGATGCTGTGGTGTGCTTGACCTTCACATCTCTGAAGTACGAAGACCCGTATCTTTCAAACCTGAAAGAGTTCCTGAAATCTGATAAGTTTAAAACGTTAGATGGAATCAAAAGTGTGCTTCAGGAGGAATCTGACAGAAAATGGTTCAAAGATTCTGGTATAATAAAGAAGATGAGAGAGAACTTGTCTATCTTCAGAGACTTTTCAGAAGCCAATAAAGATGAAAAGAGAATCCGCTTCATTATTTCTGCTGTCTCTGATCCCTCCAATCCAGGCTCCTCCATCTATTTGTATGAAAAAGGGAATCTGATAGACAGACAGTTTGAGCCCGTGTCCAAGCCGCCCCCACCGATAGTGAATAATGTCCAGGAACAAAGTGTGTCCCTGAAACTGCAGGAGTCTCCAAGTGGAGTAACAGAGAAGTACAGAGTAGAGTACAAGCAGGTCAAAGCTGAGGAGGAGAAACAGTGGCTTGTCATGAGCACAGCTAATGAAGACTTTACTCTGACTGGACTGGAATCTGGAAAGCACTACTTGATCCGCTACAGGACCGTGGGTAAACTGGGAGTGAGTGAAGCCAGTGATACTGTCAGCACTGAATCATTTTCAGGTAAGTGTCATCTGCACATTTTTATTAATAATCATACAAATTGTGAGCCAGTTCAGTTATTGAATTATTTTGTCGATCTCATTATTTTTGTGAATTATTGCCATATTTACCCCTCTCTCTCTCCCTTAATTTCTTTCACAGGACCAGATGTGATTGTGGGTGGGAACGGAGGTTCTGAATTCTCCTTTAAGCCGTTTTACAGAAACATTTCGGAGATCAGAATAACTTACGGCCAGGTGTGTAAAGATCTTTTTTCTTTTTTCTAATTTATCTTCTTTGATTCCTTCTACTTGAATCAGATTGTTTTTATTTAGCTATACTTGATTCACATTAAAGGGTTAGTTCACCCAAATGAAAATTCTGTCAGTATTTACTCACCCTCATGTTGTTCCAACCCCGTAAGACCTTCGTTCATCTTCAGAACAAAAATAAAGGTATTTTTGGTGAAATCTGAGAGCTGGATCACTCCTGCATACTAGTCCATAGGCTTCTTGAGGAATTGAAACTTGCTGGCCTCGAAAATTCATTAAAGACATCGTTAAAATAGTCCAAGTGACGACAGGGGCTCAATTTTAACTTTATCAAACGACGAGAACACTTTTTGTGCGCAAAAACAAACAAAAATAATGACTTTATTTCAACTATTCACTTCCTTCTCCATGGGCCTGTAGTCAGTTAACGTAGTGTGATTGCGTAAAGCTACGTCACACGTAGGCTCACTATTGGCCGACGCTGGTCATGTGTGTGATGCGTGTGACGTACAATAACAGAAGCTTACGCTATTAAACTAGTAACCTGACTCGCGCAGAGGGAGAAATAAACGAATAGTTGAAATAAAGTCGTTATTTTTGTTGTTTTTTTGCTCACAAAAAGTGTTCTCGTCGTTTGATAAAGTTAAGATTGAGCCCCTGTAGTCACTTGGACTATTTTAACGATGTCTTTAATAACTTTTCGAGGCCAGCAAGTTCCTCAAAAAAGCCTATGGACTAGTATGCAGGAGTGATCCAGCTCTCAGATTTCATCAAAAATATCTTAATTTGTGTTGCGAAGATGAACGAAGGTCTTACGGGGTTGGAAAAACATGAGGGAGAGTAAATACTGACAGAATTTTCATTTTTGGGTGAACTAACCTTTTAAATACATTTGTGCTTTTTAGGAGACACTGAACACAATCCAGGTGATTTTAAACTATGGCCAAATGGTGAAAGTTGGTGAAGTAACAGGACCTGAAGTACGAACATTTCTCTTTGATGAAAGTGATACAATTGTTGCTGCAACACTGTGGCCAAATATTGATCATACCAGTTGTGGGGGTGTGGAATTTGAGGTTGCCAAAATCAATGGTGAAAGAGAGTCATTCTCTGCTAAGTGTGATCGCCTGGGTGAGCCTGTGAGTGTGGATGTGAAATCTGGAAGGTGTTGTGGCATTGTGGGAAGAAGCGGAGATTACATTAATGCTCTGGGTTTGTGCTTCATTTAGCCTCCCGCTATACACATCTGTTGCTGACAGAATTCAAATATCTGAACATCTAAAATAATGACATCTAAACAGCTTCATATGCTCATATACATCATCGGATATGATTGGTTATGATTGAGATTGTATCAAATTTGAATCAGTCAGTAGGCTAGTATTTCATATTTTCTAGTGTCAATCAGACTATTCTTTTTTTTTTAAGTAAATGGAACCATAATAAACAGTTAAAGGACATGTAAGAAATGTATTTCAATTAATCATAAAATGGACCATATATATGACTAGACATTAAGAAATCATGTTATATCCATATATCAATTATATCACTGACAACAGTGGTCCGGCCAGGATATTGTCATTTAAAAAGTGAAGTTGCAGCCCTCAACTGATGTTGATGTTGTCATGTTGTGTTTTGTTCTCACCACCTTTTCAGTCCTGAAACAAATATCATATAATTGTTGTGTATGGCCTATGAAAAAATTGTTGGTTGAATATTACAAATTATTTCAATCATATCAAATGTTCAAACTCTCAAACTTTGTTTTCATTGTATTATTTTTTTGTTTTAAGCTTTGTTCAATTTACATTGTTAATCATTTGACTCAACAAAACAAACGGATAACGTGTAATTTTAACTTAAAAAAACTATTAACATGTGTTATTTGTCAACAACACAAACAAGCAAGGTGCATCAACAAATCTCTGAATATAACCAGCCTTAAGGCTTGTTCACACCGCGTATCATATCATATAAATCACATACAAGTCTTATCGCAGTTTTTTGCTTTTCAGAGTTTCCATTCACGAGGATGAATATAAAATATGACCATAAACTCCAGACATGATGCGGATGATCATTTATTCATTTCTCTTTGAATAAAATAGTTAGAACATTTATTAAAACGACTTAATAAGACTTGCCTATTTAAGCACATTTTAACATACATTTTTTAATCCCCTTTCAGTCATACAACATATTAGATAGAGCATTCAATCATCAATTTAATTACCGACACAAAGAGTAAAGCTGTTTATTCTTAATTAAATTATCAACAATGTTGAAAAGAATTTCAAAGCCCAAAAATAACACTTAAACTAAAATAATTCATAAGGTCTGAATGCCGAAAACAACAAATGCCCCGTATCCATGTGAAACGACAACCAATAGGCTTTATGCCGAGCGTCACGTGACCGACCAAACCGGAAAACAGGTCTCATCGCATCCGCTTGTCAGAGAAAGTGTTAACGGCCGTTAAGACTACGATATCTATGGATTTTTAAGGTAATCAGCTAACCTACCTAGTTCACTTTGTTATATGCGTTTTATTCCATTTAAATATCTAAACGTTATTGTGAAGAAGAAAAAATATAAAACGTTTAAATATCAATCTGCACCTATTTTTTTTTTTATAGTTTCTGCACATGTGAGGGACATTGGTTATGATAATCTTTGCTCGCTCCTTTTAAGTTATCTTGAGTAAAACCGCAAAAAATTTCGTGAAGCACATACAAAAGACCTGGACCGGAAGCGATGCGACCTGTTTTACAGAATGCGGAAGTAAGTTGTGCATAGAGCCTATAAACGTACAATTACAAATAATACTTAAGAAATCAGCAATCAGAACTTACATGTACATATTCAACATGATCTGCATTAGAGAATCAAGGCTTTTTCTGTAATATCACACTGTGAAAAATCACTTGAGCCAAGAAATTCACCTCCATAAGTGAGCAAGAGACACTATTCTACTGATTATGAAACATGTACAACGCTTAATTCAACCACTAAAGCAAATACTTGGACAGAACTGGCACTGCCACATCGACAAAGACAACGTGAGGATGCATTTCTGAGAGCGATGGCACAAAAATGGTTTAACTGAGCAAAGGCGATGTGTTTTCAATCTAAACCCTGAAATAAAGTGCACCCACAAAATCCTGATATTCTACGGCACATTAACACACTTTACACATTTATCATGCATGACGATGCCAGTGACTACACTGAGGTGAACATTAGAAAGAGAACAGCTCTACGGGTCTCGCATGCCACACACAGGTACAAACAAGGGTGTACGGTAAAGATTTCCTCATGGCGAAGTAAAGGGATAGAGAAATGCCTTCCATGAGAGAATTATCCATTTTTATATATTTTCTCAAACGCAAGGCAATTGCAATGCAACTTCCCTCTGAATTTTCCAAGAAACGGCTGATATTTGAGCTAGTATTACTACAGAAATGTTCAACCAGATTGTCACACACACACACACACACAATATACGGTAAGAAATTAAACTAGATATTATGCCACAGTATTTGTCCTGGACACATCACTTCAGGTCTCCGGCATCACCCTGGATGGTCTTCTTGATACGAAGCAACATGGTGGTCTGCCACTGGTCGAGACGCGAGATCGAATCAAACTCCTTCACCTGGAGGAGATGATCAGCACATGATTTAGAGATCAAAATGAGAAAAACATATAAGCTGCATCTGATTTTTATACATATTTGTACAGTGATCGTGATGCATTTTCCACCGCGTGAACAGATAAAATGCTATGCATGTCTGACAAATGCAAATGGGACAGCAGCATTTGTCCAAATTTCAATCTTAACCAGGGAAAACAATCTTAAAACAGGGCTTTAAGTGTAAAATACTGAACTAACCCTTTAAGAAAGTCAATTTATTTATAGATATGAACCTTCAAAAATAGTCTTTTCAGCAAAACTAAATCTTAACGAACACAATAGCAATAGAGCAAAATGTAATATATATATATATATATATATATATATATATATATCAGTATCATCTAATTTTTTAAAAAAGAGACTTAAAACTAAAGTACTAAACAAAACAAGCATTTGTTTCACTGGACTTTTGACTTAAAACCTCGAGTCCACGTGTGACAACTAGCCCCGGTGTCTCTTATATACTCTTTAAAACAGGTTCCAAAAGTTGGTTTTCGCCATTTTTGGTTCCCCACATAATCTTTCAGTGAGCAGGTCTTAAAAAAACCAACCATTAAAAAAAAAAGTTTTGAAGGATTTTTAATGATCTGAGAAACCTATAAAGAATCTTTTGTGCAATGGAAATTTTCCAGAGGTTAACCGTCAATGCCAATAATGACCCTTTATATTGGAAAGTGTACAGTATGATCACCCAAAGCCAAAGGTTATAAACTTACGGCTTCAGTGAACGCCTCGCTGTTCTGCTCCTCATGAGCCTCCAGTAGTTTCTGTACAAGAAGACAAAACCATCAGTGCAAATACTGCAAAATATGACAACCACATTACTGCACTTATTTACACTGATTATTCACCTATAGCCCACATTTCGCCTTTTTACTTCTGATGATTGTATTTAGGCTTCAAAATTCATTAAAAGTTGTGTTCATTTGTGATTATCATGATAAAAATTACATGTAAGAATCATAAACTTTTGCTCACAAAGTTCAAATAATCCAAAAGCCAATTAACAAAATTTTTGTCGAGGGGATGCTAACTTCTGGGATGCATCTATGCATCATGCAGTGCAATACTGCTAAATAAATGAAACCATTGTACTTACTTTCAACAGCTTACATTCTCTTGAATCAGAGAATGCAGGAAACATCCCTTCATACTTTTCAATTGCAAGCTGAAAGAAAACAAACATTTGCATCAGATGAGCTGTTACAGCTGAATGGGAACAGCATATTTACGCAATGGCATAGGTGGTTGAAAATGTTTGCTGCATGAATGCCACTAGGTGTCAGTGTAAGACAACTGCAATATTAACTGGCTTAAAGGGACAGTTGACCCAAAAATGAAAATGTTGTCATCATTTCCTCACCCTCGAGTTATCCAAAATCTGTATGAATGTCTTTCTTCTTCTAAAACGATTTTTCAAACTCAATCTTTATAATTATCGTCTTCTCTCTGAGCAGTCCTTAACGCAGTTATTTTCCTGTTTTTCAACGTGAAGCTGATTTGAAACAATTTTTTTTAGATGCATAAATGTGATTAGTAAGAAGGATTGTTACTTTTAAGAGGCTATAGTAATTGAAATAAAGAACTAAATAGCCTACACACTTGATGCTGAAATTAAAAAAATGACTAACCTTTGCGTTTAATTCATCCACGATGAAGTGGCACAGAGCGGCTTTCCAGAAGTACTCTTTAGCGTTGTATTTCAGGAGAGGGTTGTCCATTGTGCTGGTTGCAACCTGAATGTGAAGAAACCATGCAGCTTTAAAACAGTAGTTCACTTTAAAACAATGTACTCACCCCCATGTCATCCAAGATGTCCATGTCTTTCTTTCTTCGGTCGAAAAGAAATTAAGGTTTTTGATGAAAACATTCCAGGATTTTTCTCCATATAATGGACTTCAATGGGGTCCAAACGGTTCAAGGTCCAAATGAGAGTTTCAGTGCAGCTTCAAAGGGCTTTAAACGAATCCAGACGATGAATAACGGTCTTATCAAGCGAAACGATCGCTCATTTAAAAAAATAAATAACAAAGTTTAAGTTTTATAAGCTCAAATGGTCGCCTTGCTCTGTTCGAACTCGTTCATCAAAATGAACTAATCTTTTTTCGAGTCATTTGGTTCATTCAACGATAAACTTTTTTATTTATTTTTGAAATGAGTGATCGTTTCGCTTGATAAGACCCTTATTCTTCGTCTGATGTCGTTTAAAGCCCTTTGAAGCTGCAGTGAAACTGTCTTTTAGACCTTGAACCGTTTGGACCCCATTGAAGTCCATTATATGGAGAAAAATCCTGGAATGTTTTCATCAAAAACCTTAATTTCTTTTCGACTGAAGAAAGAAAGACATGGACATCTTGGAAGACATGGGGGTGAGTAAATTATCAGCAAACGTTTTTTTTAAAGTGAACTACTCCTTTAACTTTCATTCCCTCTGCGTTCATTTACCGAGGGGAGAAGGATATGATTAGATTTACAATGCAAACATGAAGGTGCACTGGTGTTCCTAAACCACCCTTATATTCCATATGAGTCTCCTTCAATAATGTTACATTCTCCACAGATCTATTATAGTATTATTCTTTTTTTAGCAGATGCTTTCTTCCTTAGTACATTTTGCTCCCTCCTGGATCAACCAGACACAAAGACAAAAATACTGATGTAACATGAATAGCTATTTCTGTGATTGAAACTTTTGGTTACTGTAAACCACTTCCCTACCCCTCATATCAACTGTACTGAAGGAATTTTACTTTCACTTTCATTTCCCCAACACATGGTAAAAACTAATTTACTTATTGACTTACTAACCTGTGTATTCTAGGTTTATGAGATATTGGCTGCGTACATAGCTTAGAAATGCTGCCTTCGGATGATGCAATTACAAGGTAGGAAGTGAGGAAGCTATATAGTCAAGTCAAGTCATCTTTTTTTTTTTAACCTTTATTTAACCAGGTTTGTCTCATTGAGATATAACATCTCTTTTTCAAGAGATCTTCATTTATATAGCGCTTTAACAATGGAGATTGTTCCAAAGCGGCTTTACAGTGATAATAGGTCAATAATAAATTAAAGTAACAGATTGTTTTGGCTTCATGGCAGCTCGTAAGTAGTTTGGACTTCTCTGTGCATGCTCTTTGAGGTGGTGACCATAGACCTGCATTATATGACTGACAGATAAAAACGGTTTGACCTAAAAATATCAAAATTAAAAAAACTGTGGAAACAAAGAGACCTACAACTTGGATGCCCTTGAGGTAAGATAAAACATATCAAACATTAATTTCAAAGTGAAATATCACTTTAATCGTGCCACTCTATAAAGACCCAATTTATACTGTGAAGAATTAAAGTAAAAAAAAATATGTGTAGACAATTATTTGGAAAATATTTATGTGATTTTTGCTACTCAATGTAGTAGTTCTGTTAGAAATATTATTTATTTACAACTAATAATAATACGTTTATTTATTTTTGCATTTCAATTTTTTTGTAGAAACTAAAATATGTAATATATAACAGGCCTATATAGTATTATTATGTATAATACTATAAATAAATGAGTAATCCAATAAAAGAAGGGTTGAGTCTGTCGCACTGACCTGCTCATAGATCTCGATGGCTTTGGGATATTGCTCGAGCTGAGCGCTGTACGAGCCCACCTTCAGCAGGCACTTATTAGCAGAGCTTAACCAGAAAACACCAAGCAATATAAATGAGCATTTACAAAGACTGAGCAGCTTTTTACAACCCACAATAAAAGGAAATGGAGGATAATTATAAATATTAAATGACATCCTAATAGAATTTACACGGCAATGACAAACAACGAAAACACAAACCTGTTTGACTCTTCGCCTTTGTAATAATCCGCGGCCTGCTCATAGTGTGCGATGGTCTAAAACAACATCACACAAGACACATTGATCTTCAAAAGCATTTTTGAGGAAAAAAAATACATATCTAATATATGTTTAAAGGCAAACGGCACCTTTTCAATATCCACTAGCTCGGATTCATAGATCTCTGCAATGGTCATGTGATGCTTTGCAGCAATCGTGAACCTTCCCTGTCAATCACACATACAAATTAGAGATTATATAACATCCACATTTTCAGTAAACAGGCACATTCAGGTTAACAAACCACAGAAAATGCATTAATTTTTAATTAACATTTCTAATGCATTAAAATGCATCAATATGCACACCAGTCCCAGTGTCTTACCATGTCTGTATAAATATCGATGGCTGCATTTAAACAGTTGATAGCCTCTGTGTGATTCATTCAAACAGAAGAGAGAAAAATGAGTCAAATGCAATTCTTACAAATTCATCTTCACTCATAATTTCACCCAAGGAAAAGACATGTGTAGACACGTTACAATTTTTGGAGATTAGATTGTTTATTAAAATGGACCTAAAATAAGTTTTGATGATATAATATTACATTTATTTATATCATTTTTGAGCGGAAGGAAAAACATGCATGTATCTGTTTTCGTGCATGTATCTTTAAATGCAAATGAGCTGCTTTTCCCCGCCCCTCTTTCCAGAAGAGGGCGGAGCCATTACAGCTCGTGCCTCGGATACTCTAAAAACTAAAAATCTGTTTGGTTTTGATTATCATCTCTATCGCGGTCCTGCTCACATGACATTGCAGTTCTTCATCATCATGGAAGTTTAATATCTGCATGTGTTTTAAAACCATATCAGTCTTAACTTCTGATATATGGTTTTCTAAACACACATCGAAGCACGTGCACAGAAAGCTTGATGTCAGACGGCGCGTCCCGTTCTCTTTCACATGCTATTGCGCTTAAACTGCCAAACACAAGTTCACATAAACACAGTCGTGTGTATATTAGATCTGTGTATTAAATGTTAAGCAGCATAATATGCAGTAGCTACTACTGTTTATGCATTTAATATCAAACGAAAAAAAAAAAAAACATAAAATAACTCACTGCTCGTGACTGAATGACTTTAGTAGAAATTAATTTCTTACATTAAATGCTCTGGCGACTACAGCTCACTCAGGGCGGGCTCTATGCTAATAGGGCGGAGTCTGTCAGCAGTCGTGGGCGGGGCCTACACATTTGAATCATTAGAATCTGCAAAAGGCTTGTACTGAGACACTGCTGCTTTATGGGGATTAAAAAAGGAGGAGTGGGTGGATTTCTACCAATATATGTTGGTTGTGTAACACATTTAAGCTCAAACACCATGTAAAAGAGAATTTTGCATAATAGGTCCCCTTTAAAACCAGTGTTATTTTCTCTCACCTTGAGGATCTGCCTTCTTATAAGCATTTCCAGCATCAACAAAGCTGGTGGCCGAGTCCAGTTTGTTCTGCATCTGCATGTGAAGTCTCGCAGCTTGGCAGAAAGCACTGCCGGCGGCTACAGCAGCGAAACACACACGTCTTTAGATCACTGACAATCATGACAGAACTCTTCAGAAGCAGGGTGATGCTTAAACACACTGCAGTAAGATCACTAATCATCTTAGAAGAAAAGGTTCTATATAGAACCTTAAAAGGTTCTAAAGTGCTACGTATTTGGAACCCCTAAAATGCAATGCATGAATGATCACAAAATTCAAGATATGGGGGTTAAAAAAATGTTATTAATCAATAGGCTATCACACGAAGAGTGCCATTTCAGTGTTTATCTTCCAAAAATCAGCATGATTAAAATGTGATATTAAGTTACTACAACAGTTTAATAAACAATAATTTAATTACAACTGCAAAATGTTGCAGAATAATGTAATATATGAATGATTAATAGCCTATAAAGAACCTTTGTGCCAAAAAGGCTTTTTTCTTGTCATTATCATCTTTTTTTTTTTCTTTTGCAGTTGAGTAAAGAACCCTATGCTGCATATACAGTATAGAACCCTTTTTTCTAAGAGTGTGGGGTCGAGCACAAAGATGGCCTGTCAAATGATGCTTTGGAGTGAATATCCAATAATAGGCCTACTCTAACAGCATTACAAATAAGCATTTAGAGAAATAATTTACCACTTTACATATAAATTATGAAATGACTTGTGCATACCACTCCAGTTTTTGGCCATCTTGAACATGTTGGCAGCTCTGGCATACATTTCACATGCATCCTCAACCTTATGATTTCCCCTGTGAAAACATCAACGTGGCAATTTCTAAATGAATAGCTTATCAATGAGGTAGGCCTATCAAATACAAAGCAGTGTGTATGTCGCAACATAGAAAATATTTGACATTGGACATGTTGAGAAACGCGTGGAAGGATACCGCTCATTTTATACGTGTATAAAATGCACACACACACACAGAATATTTTCATTATATTGACTTATGCTATTTAAATATACTAGAACATTGGATGTCTTTGAATGTCAGATCGTGACCAGCATAATTTCTGTCTCACCCGAACATCCCTCCGAGAAATGAACCCGATGATTTGACTTTTTTATCCGCCTCTGCCATCAGCTGCATGGCTTCCTTCTCTTTCCCGGAATTATCCATGATTTAATGTGTGGTGTTCGCGCAGAGCTGCTGTTTGATCCGTAAAGGCCCGGTGTTTGTTGATATAGAGTGCGGCTTTAATGCAGAATCATGAGAAGGATGCTCGCCTCCTCCTCCTCCTCCTGCTGTCAGGTGATGCTGATGATGCGCGTTCTTGAGGGAGAAACTGCGACAGTATTTGGTTGAAAGACGTAGCCACGCCCTCTAATTATTATACATGAGACTAAGTCACACCCTCTTTTTGTTATACATGAATGAAGACGTTGCAGCCACGGTCTTTTATTATCATCATCATCCACGGATGAACAAATGCATCAAATCAATAAATACGGATATACACAAATTAAGGAATTTAAACATAAAAAAAATACACAAATAAACACGTATACATGCGTTTCGAAATAAACAATTAAGCGTGAGTTTGATTAAAAAAAAAATAATAAAAGGGATTTAAATGTAGCTTCGAAAGAAAAGTAACATCTTGCAAAGGACGGTAAAAAAGGCTAAAAAAAAAAAAAAAAAAGGCTAAAAACGACGTTTGCGGCTCAGCGCATGTACGGAAGTGGCGTCACGATGAGCGCCAAACTTCAAGCCTGACCAGACGTCATCGACTGAGGAAGTAAACAAACAGTGGTAGTAACTTCTCTCAATAAGATCTTTTTAAAATTTCTTTTTTTAATTAAAATATGTGTCGACATTTTTCCTCAATGTATGCTCTTTCTTCCACATTAATTAGAGCCGCGGTAAAATTAAAATACAACAGTTAGTCCAAGTGTAAGTTATCTGTGTACGTTATTTAATTATTTGACTCATTGTAGAACTGATATCGCCGAATTTAGATTTATTTGAGTCTTTTTATGGTTGGCAAAATAATAAATACGTGTTTAGTTATTATAATAGATGATAAAGTGTGAGTAAAACAGCAGGTCTGTATTGATTTGATTAAGTATATTGTTTATATTGATCTATTATGATCATGTTTCTGTGTTCATTTGTTGTGATTTTGCTTTCAGACTTTCGACGGTGAAGGATGAGCAGTCAGGCTTCTGACCGAGGGTCATACCGAGGGTCATGGAGGGGTGCAAACAGTTCATCTGCTAGAGGAAGAGGATGGAGAGGAGGAAGAGGATGGAGAGGCCATCAGTGGAGCAGAGGAGGAGGAGGAAGAGGAAGAGGGAACTATCCCACCAACAATACACAAAATAGTAAGTGTCTTAAAAGTTGGGTAACTTGTGACCATTGACAAAAAAAAACTTGAATCAAATACATGCATTTCATCCAAACTTACAATAGAAAGACATAAGCAGTTTGTCACAGAGCCAATAGTGTTCATAGTATATAATGCCCTGTTTGATAAAAAGCTAGAAAAAAAATGAACCTGTAAACTAATTAAATGTAATTAATTATAGAGTGGTACAGGTATGATGTCGCTTTGTAGGTCAACTGGTAGTTCGCATTACACTGATTCCTTTGACACAAACAATAGGATTTTTTCATTATTTTTATCAAGAGGAAAATATTCCACCAACAATAATACACAATATAGTAAGTGTCTGAACAGTTCGGTAGCTTGTGACTATTGACAATAAAAGTTGATTAAAATAATTTACATTCATGTATTTAGTTGACACTTTTATCTAATGCAAGTTGCTAGAAAAACATAAGCCACAGAGCCAACAGTATTCATAGTATGCATGCCAGATTTTTTTAGAAAGCTAGAAACTAACTTAATTAGGAAACAAGTTAAATATAATTATTTATAATAAAGGGATAGTTCACACAAAAATTTAAATTACCCAATGACTTACTCGCCCTCAAGCCATCCTTGGTGTGTATGACCTTCTTCTTTCAGACGAACACAATCTGAGTTATATTAAAGAAGTTATTTTTGGGTGAACTAACCCCTTCATAATGTTGTATTTGAAAAAATATAATTTATTTCTAACTTTTTTTTGTTATACTGACATTTGCCATTTTATTATTATTATTAATGTTGTTGTTTTTACTCCACAGGATTTACTCCACAAGTTAGTCAAGCAACCCTTGATATCACGTGTCCATACAAAGGATGGCGACTCTATTTTTCTGAAGGTTTTATATTTTCCTATTTACATTCTGAATGTGTTCTTAACCTGTTGGATATATGTCTGAATGTCTTCTTGATTTTGATTTATGATTGTAATAGTTTGTGATTTGTGTTTGTTCCTTTTCCAGGATTTGTTGAAAGTTCACCTTATGTCGAGAAGATAAAAGTGTTTGAACGGTACTTCACATCACAGATGGACCTTTATGATAAGGTATCAGATTTCACAGCATGATGATTCTCCCTATTTCCAGTCTTAAAAAAAACAAAAACAATATATTATATTTTTTGGTCACCCTCAGGATGAGATTGAAAGGAAAGGCAGCATTTTAGTGGACTACAAAGACCTGTTGTCCAACAAACAGATTTCACACACTTTACCTGATCTTGCCAAAGAGCTTAAGGAAATGCCTGAGAAGATACTGGACTGCTTGGGTGTGGCAATTCATCAGGTGGGTTTTGTGTTACGCATTTACATATCCGTCACTGTTCTCAGTTTAACATTATGCCAAAACCTCGGAAGATCAAGCTGAAATAATTGAATCTTTCTCTGCAGGTGCTGACTGTGGATCTGGAGAGACATGCAGCAGAACTGCAGGGGCAAGAGGATCTTCCCGCAGGCGTCCGGCCCATAATCAACACCCCACATATCAGCGCCAGGTGAGTCTGTGTACTTGTCTTATGAATATCAAGACAAGTCAAATTTATTTGTATATTTCACAATGCACGTTGTTTAAAAGGAGCTTTACTGAAAATAATTATGTTAATGTTTGTTTTTTTAATATCTTCAGCCCTTATAGTTGCATTTAGCATTTAGTAAATGAACATTTAGATCTAAACTGCTAGTTTAGATCTAGCAGTTTAGTTTACATTTGTCATAAATTTAGTTTACATTTTGTGACAATACTAGCAATCAAGCATATAAGGTCTAATAAATCACATGTATCCACATAAAGACATTAAACTTTAGTTCGGAGATAATATAGTTTAATTTTGCGATGAAAAAAAGTGTTTTAATTTCTTGTATGTGTCTCTTTCTCTCTTTTAGGCTATATAACTATGAGCCACTGACTCCTTTGAAAAGTCTGAGAGCGAATTTATATGGGAAGTTTGTTGCGATCAGAGGAACGGTGGTGAGAGTGAGTAACATTAAACCGCTCTGCAGTAAGCTGGCGTTCGTCTGTAACAGCTGTGGGGATACACAGAGCGTCACACTGCCTGATGGGAAATACACCATACCCACTAAGGTACAGTGTTCAACCAACATCACTTGTATATAACATGTTTAACAAGTTTTGATTCTGAGATTCCACATATTTTTTTTTTTAAACTGGAAAATTACTGAGAAAAGAATAATCTGTAAGCAATACGTATAAAATTAGACACATTGCACATAGTAAGTAGTAAATGTCACTGTTTCTGTATTTAGTGACATCTAACATGATGTTTATTCATTTTTTTCTTCAGTGTTTACAGCCTGAATGTCATGGGCGTTCATTCACTCCAAACAGAAGTTCACCTTTCACACTCACTGTCGACTGGCAAACAATAAAGTATGAAAATCTATAATTAGCTGAGCAGAACAAATTTCATGCTGCTTTTTTTATTTGTTTATTTTTTTGTCATTGCTTTCAGTGTAAATGCCATGTCAAATATAGTCTTTGCATTTCTCATCATCGAATGGTCAGCTATTGTTTTATGAGCATTTATTTTTTAAATAAATAACATATTTTTTTTATATTAGTGTTGCCAGTGTAGTATTATCCTAAATATACTATTTATTAGTATTTTAAATTATCTCATATATTTTTATTTTATGTGTTTTGTCATTTTTATTAGTGTTTTGAAATACTTCTGTTTAGCCTTCATTTTTATTTAAGTTTTAGTCATTTTAGTACTTCAACTTAAGTTATTTCTCAAGTTTAAGTTTTTTTTTAAACCTAATATTTGTTTTATTTAATCTGAGCTATATTTCAAACTGTTGTCCATTTTAGGTGCTAATATGTACATTTTAGGTGCTAATATGTACATTTCAGGTGCCAATATGTACATTTTAGGTGTTAATATGTAAATTGTAGGTACTAATATGTACATTTTAGGTGCAAATATGTACATTTTAGGTGCTAATGTGTACATTTTAGGCGCTAATATGAACATTTCAGATGCCAATATGTACATTTTAGGTGTTAATATGTACATTTTTGGTGTTAATATGTACTTTTAGGTGTTAATATGTACATTTAGGTGTTAATATTTACATTTAAGGTGCTAATATGTGCTTTTTAGGTGCTAATATGTGCATTTTACGTGCTAATATGTACATTTTTTGTGTTAATATGTACATTTTAAGAGCTAATATGTACATTTTAGGTGTTAATATGTATATTTTAGGTGCTAATATGTACATTTTAGGTGTTAATATGTACATTTTAGGTGCTAATATGTTCCACTAAGGTACCAATATGCAGCCTTTGGGTACAAAAGTGTACCTTTTGAAAAGGTCCAGCCCCAGTGACAGCTTTTGTACCTTTTTTTCTGAGAGTGTAGTTAACAATAGCAAGACTTTGGTGTGAGATGTTTAAGGGAACACCATCACTCATTGCCATGATTTCTCCTCCTGTGCTCTTCACAGGGTCCAGGAGATGATGTCAGATGACCAGCGTGAGTCCGGTCGAATCCCGCGCACTATTGAATGTGAGCTCACGCAGGACCTGGTGGACAGCTGTGTGCCTGGAGACATGGTCACCATCACAGGGGTCATTAAAGTGTCCAGTGAAGAGAGTATGAGACATTGTTCACACTGTCAATGCAAAGATATATAGACTCATACACATGAAGCTGGTGCTACTTAGATTCAAGGCAATTTCTTATTAACAAATGGATGATAGCATCTCAGAAATGTGTCCATAACACAGTCTGGCAAATATCAGCTGCTGCTATTTTTACATCTGACCTCAGTGGTCTGGTAGGACAGCCTCGGGTGGCCTTCTGTCTGACTCAGTTACTAGATGATGCTCACATTCACTGCTCTTTGTGTTGAGCTGTTATACCCCTCCACATAATACAATTACTTAGACTCAAATGGATATATTATCTCCATTTATATATTTATCTGAGTGTCTATTTACACTAAAATCAAAAGGCCCGCCATTGTCTGGGTGGGTGAGACAAAACCGACAAAATACACAGGGCCGTTATTACGTTCCTCCCCAGTTTAGGAAGAGAAAGGAGTAATAAATAAACAAATCGAGAACAGGAAAGTTGTTTTGATGACAGAAATATGTTTTATAAATTAAACAAAGTTTTTAATGTGAATCCGCCTTTTCCCAATCCCATTTTTCTCCCTATTACTCATATCATTAGTGTAAATGTCTTTGTTTATTTGGAAGTAGCTGTGTAATAAGCTTTTAGTAGCTTTGATTAGAGAAAGACCTTTAATTTTGATGATCAATATTATTTTGTTCGAGAACGTAAGGTGATGGACTGCTTTAGACTTATTATGTCTTACAACAGCGCATTCAAACGTAATTTAAAAGTTATTTCATGCAAGTCTGTTGTATTCCATGATTTGTGTTTGTGGCTTTCTTCAGGAAGTGGCAGAAACAAGAAGGACAAGTGTATGTTCCTGTTGTACATTCAGGCAAATTCAGTCAGCAACTCGAAGGGTCAGAAAAGCAAAGCCGCGTCTGAATCCGAGGGCCAGGGTCCGTCGGTGGAGTTCTCCATCAAAGACCTCTACGCCATCCAAGAGATCCAAGCGCAAGAGGACCTTTTCAAGCTCATAGTGAAGTGTGTAACATTTAGACTCTATAACAAGTTCACACACACTGTATTATCAATGAAGAAGCTAATGTGACTGTCACTGTGATTGCAGTTCTCTTTGTCCTGCCATTTACGGCCATTTGGTGAGTGTCCAAATATGTTCTTATTTAACTTAATTTATTATTCCTGTCATTTGAATGTTTAGTGTAACACTAGGCTTCTTTATTGTGGGTGTTCATATGTTACTGAGCTTGTATCATAACCATGGAGAAGTTGTTTTAGCATCTTGGATTTAGTAAATAAAAAGATTGTCTGCTCTCAGCTTGTTAAAGCAGGATTGGCTCTGGCTCTTTTTGGCGGATGTCAGAAGTATGTTGACGATAAAAATCGTATCCCAATAAGAGGAGACCCACACATGCTTATCGTTGGAGACCCTGGACTTGGTAAAAGTCAGATGTTACAGGTACATGATAATATGAGCTCTTCTAATGCATGTATCACCTAGTTAGATGATTTTAAGTTACTGTCACCGTCCCACAGGTGGGACGCTTGCCATTATATTTTTAAAACAATAATATCTTAGAAAAGACCTTAAGTAATATTAACAAACTATATATCATTTGAAAGCTTACAATCTCTAGTTTCCATATTTGGTGACTGATTTTCAATCAATTTGCAACAAGAATATTTTCATACTCCTAAAGCGTGTTTAGACCTTTATTTTGAAATAGCAATGAACATGAAAAATCATGAAAAAAAGTTAGAAACCTCAGTTTGATTTCATGCCAAGAGTTCAAAAGATAGCATCCATTCAATTATTTTAGAAAAAAAGGTCTGAAAATGTTTTAAATATTACGGGAAAAAAAATTGATTTACTATTTGTGTTATGGCAATAAGCTATAACGCGCATGGGTGTGCTTTGTACGTGATTCCTAGAGGTTGAATTCATATCAAAATCTGCCAAACTACCCATACTACTTCTGAATAGGATTTCTACTTCATAAATTGTGTGAAATTTGTGAAAATAATGGTTCAGATCACTCAAAACACATATGGAAATGGAGGCGCCCTTATATGGGCAGTAATGGAGTCTGGTTGTGCCCTAGTGAAAAAGTTTGGTACTGCGCCCAAACTAAATCTCACTGAAAGCTCATTTTTTGAGATATCAACCTAAAATTTGAAACACAACTTGTTCAGATTTTTCTGCAGTTTTACAATAGCCCAGGTTTTAAAAATATATATTTTAAATAAAATATGAATAATTAATTTTTTTACATTGTACATTTCTATAAACTCAAACTTCTATAACTTTTTTTCTGTTTCACTTTCCTAATTTATTTCACTTCGAGAAAAATCTGCCAAATGTCTTCTTTAAAACGAGACCAATCTTACGTCTATATTCCAAAGCATTCTAGAATTACAACCATTTAAGTTTGAAATGAGCATTTCCATGTCTATTCAAAAAAGGGGGGGTGACAGTTAAGAGGTTAATATGCCATATGTATGCTGCTGTTGTGTGTGTCCAGGCCGTGTGTAACGTGGCTCCACGTGGTGTATATGTTTGTGGAAACACGACCACCACTTCAGGACTGACTGTGTCTCTGTCCCGGGACAGCGGATCGGGAGACTACGCTCTTGAAGCCGGAGCGCTGGTGTTGGGAGATCAAGGTGAAACATGATCTTTTGAATCAATTCAGGATAACGTGTGGTAGAGCCTTACCTGGGTTTACTGGTTTTCTCCAGGCATCTGTTGCATTGATGAGTTTGATAAGATGGGCAGCCAGCATCAGGCTCTTCTGGAGGCCATGGAGCAGCAGAGCATCAGTCTGGCTAAAGCTGGGATTGTCTGCACTCTTCCTGCTCGAACCTCCATCATCGCTGCGGCCAATCCTGTCGGAGGGCATTACAACAAAGCCAAGACTGTCTCTGAGAACCTGAAGTGAGTCAATGCCTACTAATAATTAAAAAAAAAATCGTTGTTGTACATTGATTATAAAATGTATTGGGTTTAGATTTGTAAAGCACGATTAAATCAGTGTTAAAGGCACTCTATGCAAGATCTGTACCTTAATATAACAGCTTCAAAGTCGTTTTGGTGGTTAACAAAGTCATAGTAGGGCGAATCATCCTGGTAGGAAAGCTTGGGGGGGACGCCGCCGGAAAAACCAGCCATGCAAGTTTGAGAGTGGCGCCCCTGACACAGCGCGTGAGAATCACGAAATGGTTTACGGCAACGACGTCACACGCATCAACAACATCATACTGTATGAAGCTACTTTCGAAACAGGGAAAGAGAATCGGACCGTGCTAGAAACCGGACAAGAGTCCACTCGGTCGGGCTTTCACTCGTTGGCGCGAGCTTAAAAGCTGCACTGGATTGTAACTGCGATGCTGACCTGGCGATCTTGTTGATGGACTTGTAGCAGCTAAGTAAATCTCTTATTTATAAACTTGTTTGTATTTGTATACTAGTTGTTTCTATATTGTATGTTGCTGCACTGGCTTGTGGTATGTAATTTTTTACGGTGCTGTTCATTCATCCGTTGTTGATAATAAGACCAGTTCAATAATTCTCACATGTCTATAGCTTTCGATTACCAGAGCTTTAAGCAGACTTCCTAAAAACAGTCGTTTCTCTTAGTCTTGTTGTTTTTTCCGTTATGTTTTATTGCCGAGCTTGCCACAAGAGCTAGTTTGCCAGCTGAACTCAGGTGTTGTGATGTGTATTTATCACGTATCTTTAGTCCTGTGTCTGGTTCGGATTTCTTATGACGTGTGTAAGTTACTGTTATATCAAGTTTATCTGACTAACAGTACACTTCCCGACTGTAACTTCAAATTGTGTTGATTATGAATCAATCAAATCTTGACGCTGTTGATGTTGATTCTTGCGATTACCATGAGGACATAGTCAATATCTCACATAATTATTAGGACATATATAAGCCTAGAGGTTGTAAATAATTGAACACAATTTGCTATTATGATAAATTGTAATCATGTCTAAATCATAACGTCCAATGTTATGAAATAATGTGACGTACATTTAACTTGATTGATGTCATCTGACATTTTGTAATAATTTTAACATTACAATCAAAAAACATGAATGAAATTATACAGTAGCCTATACACTATAGGCTATTTACTTCTGATTTTGCAGAAATCATGTAAAAACGCTATAAGCCAGCAAACGCGATAGGCAACTTTATTATTAAAAAGCAGTCTAGCACTTGACAGTATATGCAGTAACAGGGGAATAACGGTTATTTACGACAGTGCAAGTACACCACAGCGGCTCTAGAGGTCACTGTTTTACAAAAAAACCAGAGAGTGCATAGTGTGCCTTTAACGCACCAGTAATCCTGTGTAGCTGATGGTTTATTAAAGATCAGCAAAAGAAATATGAAACTGTTTCATAAATTAATAATAAACACTTCAGCTGCAACTTTGAGATGCATATTTTGGCTCTTTAATAGTGTCAAATGTTAGATTTGAAAATGGCTGGCAAGACACGACTACAGACAAAACCATTTTGTTTTTTCAAACATTGGTCACTTTTGAGATTTTGTGCAATTTTGCTTGTTTACTTCCAGACTAGTGGAAAGAAAACATCCCAAAAACTCATATCTATTTCAATTACAGTTGGCTTTTCTCTAAACGAGTTTATCTCCACTTCAGCAGCACTTACATACTGTACATTAATATAACATTTTGTTCTTAAAAACATGCTGACTGATGATGACATTATTTCTGATTTATGGACTGATAAAAATAAATATCCAATATCCCCTCTGTACTAACCTTTAACTCTAATGACTAAATGATACTTTATCCAGTGTTCATATTTCTGTGCTGAAGTATGCAAATAAGATTTAGCATATTTAAACATTACATTTTAGAAAACTTGTAACACAAAATGTAATGTCTTATGATTGGATATAACTGGATGTATCTGTTAGTTAAAAATTGTGTATTTTTCTCCTGTGGTGCCTTGCCTTTAATATATTTCATATATATCATAACCATTTGCCTCATAAGATTTAAAATGTTTCGACACACTGTTGTATTAAAGAGGACCTAATCATGCTTTTTTTCCCATGTACCTCTTCTTTAGTGTGTAATGTTACTGTTTGAGCAAGAAAACGCTCCAGTTCTCCTCTATATCAGTGTCAGTGTTTCTGAACTCCTGAAACGCATCCATTGTAGTCGAACACGTCACAATATTCCTCGTTATGATAATTCATATGCAGAATAAAGGGGCGGGGCCTGGTTGAGTTAGTTAATAGTGTGTTAAACTGGCGGTTATGGTAAGGGGCGGGACATTTCCCAAACACACTCAAAGCCCGTGACCAATCACAACACACTAATCCAGCCGACCAATCAGAGCACAGTGTGCTTTTCAGAAGGAGGGGCTTCATAGAGACAGGAAGTAAACAGAGCGTTACTGACAGACTGGGAAGAGAGGAGCCGCAAAAATGGAGAATATGAGGAGAATAATCAACATTCAAACAGGAAAACTTGTTTTAGTAGAGCCTAAAACAACATCAAGACTTTGTAAAAGGGAATAATAGACCATTTTTTAAAACTATTTCTTTGTCACTCTAGAATGGGAAGTGCACTACTGTCCAGGTTTGATCTGGTCTTCATCTTGTTGGACACCCCTAATGAGGACCACGACCACCTGCTGTCCGAGCACGTGATGGCCATGCGAGCCGGGAAGAACGGTGCGTTCAGCAGTGCTGCGGTCAAACGCTCCAGTACGCAGGACTCCAACATCTCCATTCTGGAGGTCTCCTCGGAAAAACCGCTCTCAGACAGACTCAAGGTAACATTCGCCTTCTCTTAACCACTTCTATTGACACTTTTTTATTAGGGTTTCATTTGTTAACCATTAACATGAACTAACCCTGGATAATACTTCTACAGCTTTTATTATTCTTAGTTAGTTATTTTGTACAAAATACAAAAACTGTTAACATTACTGCACTGTGAAATAATACTATCAAACACTTAACAATTTTCATTTTAATTAACTAACATTAATAAAGATCAACAAATGCTGGAAGGAACGTTGGTCATGTTAGCCAATAAATAATGAGACTTCCTAAAAGCTTTTATTTTAAAAATCAAAATCTAAAGTTGTAACTTTTAAGAATATTTAATGCAGTGTCTAACATAAACAATAAACAATTGTATTGTTGGCTAATATTTTTCATGCATTATTATTGTGTTATATATTAATGTTGTTCATTTTAGGTAATACATGCAATATTAAGAATATTGTAGTGTTACTAATTTATAATAACTTGTATTAATAATTTTTCCTTATGCAAGATGTACTATTGTGTATGCATATTTTAATGTACAACTTCTGATCTGTTAAGCATCATATTTTGATTATTGTTTTAATTTACCGTATGTGCAGTGTTTTATTTTTGCACCTACTAGACATTTGTTGTTACTGTACTATAGACCATTTTGCAAGATGTAAACAACACTGGTCCAGAAACACTTCCTGTTTCAGTTTGTAACTGTTTTCTTTATTTCACATGTAAAGAAAACACCTTAAAGATGTGTGTAACTTTTTGATTCAGTTTTATATGTTCTGTTGGTTGTATTTTGTCCCAGCTTTTATGTATTGTTAAAAAACTGAAACAGGAAGTGCTTCTGGACCAGTGTTGTTTACATCTTGCAAAATGGTCTATATTTTACAGCTGTAATAATATCAGTTTCTTCATCCGTAGCTGGTTCCTGGAGAGAACTTTGACCCGATTCCTCATCAGCTCGTGCGGAAGTACGTGGGTTACGCCCGGCACTACGTTCACCCGTCTCTCTCCGCAGAAGCTGCGCAGGTCCTGCAGGACTTTTATCTGGAGCTGCGCAAACAGAACCAGACAGCCGACAGCACACCCATCACCACACGCCAGCTGGAGTCCCTCATCCGACTCACAGAGGTGACATAATCCCCATACAACATCGGATCTACGTCATGCAGCGTCTACTGCACTTAACATTTAATATTTATTATTGACTTTAAAGGATTAGTTCACTTTAAAAAAAACAACAAAAAAACGTTTGTTGATCATTTACTCACCCCCATGTCATCCAAGATGTCCATGTCTTTCTTTCTTCAGTCGAAAAGAAATTAAGGTTTTTGATGAAAACATTCCAGAACCAAACGGTTCAAGGTCCAAATGAGAGTTTCAGTGCAGCTTCAAAGGGCTTTAAACGACACCAGACGATGAATAAGGGTCTTATCTAGCGAAACGATCGGTCATTTAAAAAATAAATTAAAAATTTTACGTTTTATAAGACTCTTATATGACTCTCCTGTTTGAACTCGTTCATCAAAATGAACAAATCTTTTTTCGAGTCATGTCGTTCATTCAATGTATAAAATGACTCGAAAAAAGATTCGTTCAATTGGTCATTTGGTTCATTTGTACATTTGGTTCAGTCATTTGGTTCATTCAACGAAAAAAATTAATGAAATGACTCGAAAAAAGATTAGCTCATTTTGATGAACGAGTTCGAACAGGAGAGTCACGAACAGAGCAAGGCGAGCATTCGTGCTTATAAAACTTAAACTTTGTTATTTATTTTTGAAATGACGATCGTTTCGCTAGATAAGACTATTCATCGTCTGGTGTCGTTAAAAGCCCTTTGAAGCTGCACTGAAACTCTCATTTGGACCTTGAACCGTTTGGACCCCATTGAAGTCCATTATATGGAGAAAATCCTGGAATGTTTTCATCAAAAACCTTACTTTCTTTTTTCGACTGAAGAGAGAAAGACATGGACATCTTGGATGACATGGGGGTGAGTAAATTATCAGCAACATTTTTTTTTTTTTAAGTGAACCAATCCTTTAAGCGTGGACAATTTTTTCTTTTTAGTGGTGACATTGGCTATTTATGGAAGCTTGTTTCCACCTAAGAATAAAAAATAAAAAAGGAATTAGCTTTTTATCTCACAATTCTGAGTTCATTCTCACAATCCAGACTATATAACTCACAATTGCAAGTTTATGTCTTGCAATTCTGAGAAAAAAGTATGAATATAAAATTCTGAAGTTGTGCGATACTGTATAAACATGCAGTTGCGAGTTATAAATTCGGAGAAATATAATTTATTGTCTTTTTTTTCTCAGAAATGTGAGATCTAAAATTGCAGTTGCGAGATAACGCTTCTCAGAAATGTGAGAAATAAAGTCACAGTTGCAAGAAGAGGCTCAGTATTTTTGGTCTGTTTTGCACAGACATGAACCTAAAAAGTGCGACAAAAAAAAAAATACAATTAAAAATACATTCAAAATACAATTTTGATTTCTTGAGGTATAAGTAATTAATTTAGGGTCTTTGCATTGCATGACAATCAAAAGGTCTCTCTCTCTCTGCAGGCGAGAGCTCGTGTTGAGCTCAGGGAAAAAGCTACTCAAAGTGATGCGGAGGATGTTGTGGAGATCATGAAACACAGGTGACTCATAAAAGCTGTGTTTTCTACAAGTTATATAGAATTTTAACGTGAGGACTGTGTGTTATTATTGTTACTAAATAATGCATATTTATTTATACACATATTGGAAAAAATCAAGTATTCTAATCCCAATTCACATACTTATTCACTATTCTAAAGCCCAAAGTATGCACTTTTTAAGTGCACTTTAAATACCCTGATGATGCACTTATTTGTCCAAAAAAGTTCAACAAGTTCGCAAGACTACTTTGTAGCCAAAAGGGAAGGGCTGTTAGACCACAAAATAACCTTTTACACCTACTTGATGGTTGAGTACATAGTGCATAGTGTATAGTACATCATTCAGGAGACAACTTGTATGATTCAGAAATCAATGTGTCTTCATTGATATCTCTCTGTTGTACATGTGAGGACTCCTTCTACATCCTCAAATTAAATAACATGGGGTGTGTAACAATACCTTCTTGTCACGATTCGATACATATCACGATACTGAACTCACGATATGATATTATTGACATACTCCAAGACATATGATAAAAGGTTAACAAAAAATGTACTGTTGATTATAAATGCTAACTTTGATATTACATTGTGGGTTTAAATGAATATAGACACCAGAATAAAAATATTCATGATTCTGAAGCTGAAAATACAGAATTATTTTAGACGAATAGGCTTGCACTCTGTCACTGACTAGTCGGTATTTATAATAATGTTGGACACTTTTTACTGGTAACATCAGACATTTGGCATTATCAGGACCCACAAATATTTAGGGTTGGGTATCGAGAATCGAGTATCGATTGGAACCGGGACTAACTTTTAGTTTTTCCCGGAATCGTTCAAAAGTTAAAATTTCGATTCCTAGTTTTGATATTCACAGTCCGCCGAGCGGAAGAAGAAACCGCTGAACAACACCAACGAAGAAGTGTCTACCGGAAGCATTGGCATAACCGCGCGAGTCGAACATGAGTAGCTTACGTCGGCGGTCCAAACTGTGTCTTCACTTTTCTAAAAATAACGAAATCTCGGCAAAATGCAAAATTTGTGACAAAAGGAGTATTTGTGACAGAAGGAGTATTTCCTTCAGAAAGGCCGTTGGTTAGCAAGGTTAGCTAAAGTTTTTTGACCCTGCCTCTTAAAAGAATCGGAATCGAGAATCGTTAGGAACCGGAATCGAAACAAGGAATCGGAATCGGAATCAGAATCGTTCAAATTCAAACGATACCCAATCCTACAAATATTCCCCCATTGGATTATTATAAATTACAATCAACATTATCTATAGTAGTTGAATGTAATACTGACACTAAAACTCTGCAAAAATTAAAAAAAATTCCTCACACAGTAATTTTTATTTTGGGGAACTATCCACAATACATATTGTTACTATCCACGATACGTATTGTTGCATTTTTGTATTGCGATATATTTTCGCACCCCTAATTTTTATGCCAGTCTTGATTATATTTCCTCAGTTGTTTAATTCTTAAAAAATAGATAATTATTTATTCATGACAAAAGCTTTTTTTTTCTCCGTTTAGCTTGACCGACACATACTCGGATGAGTTTGGCCGTCTGGATTTCGACCGCTCTCAGCTCGGCTCTGGCATGAGCAACCGCTCGAAAGTCAAGAAATTCGTCACGGCTTTAAACCGACTCGCCGAGCGCACCCACAAAAGCATGTTTGAGCTCCAGGAGCTGCGACAGCTCGCCAAAGATCTGCACATACAGGTGAGCATTACACAGTACACTGTCAGATGACGGATTTAATTCTCTTTCAAAGTGCCCCGTTATGCTTTTTAAAATATTTTGCAGCTTTATTACACATGCAGTGTAAAAGTTGTAAAGTCGACAGTGCTTGATAAATAAAGTCATTGTCTCCCAAAAAAAAAAAAAAGAATTGACTCTAAACTGCCTAAACGAGTCCTCAGGAATTCCAGTCTCATTTCCGTGTCCTGCATTTCTGTAACTCATTTGCATAATGCCGCCTATGGTCTCATTGGCTGCCTGTGAACAGCGTCTACTTTGATCCGTCCACACTGTATCTTGTGGAGAATACGCTGTTTTCTGCTCTGCAAATTCTCTTTGTAAACACTTCCAAAGAATGAGGATGTAAAGAGACTGTGGTTTAAATTACCACAGCAATATAACCTTCTGGTGACTGCTTCTCAAATCTCTGAGGTCTAAATGAGATTTACAAAAAGTGTATCTATTAAAGATGGGGCAGAGACCAGCTTGCTCCTCAGAATCACTACCTGGAAGTTTGATTAATTATTGACATATATTTTCTATTATATATTTTTTATATGTTTCATATTTTCGGGTGTTCAAATACTTTGTTTTGTGTTTTATGTTGTGTAGGTCTCTGTCTAACTTACTGAAATACTTCTGCTAATCAGCTGTGGGCCACTATTACCTTAAACTGTCTACGGTATTTAGTGATGCACGATATATCGGCCACCATATCGGTATCGGCCGATATTGTTCATTTTTATGTTATCGTTATCGGCCTGACAATAAAATTTGGCTGATATAATAAAGCTGATAAATAATGAATTATTTCCTTCAACACTTCAGATGCGCACTGTTCAACATGATTGATGTTAATTGCTAGAAATATGATTGGAATCAAAAAGGAAAATGTGCTGTCGTATCGGCTACATGAAATTATAACGAGAACATTATAATTGTGTGATTGGGAAATGGATTTTAATTGTGAGACTTTTGTTTTTGCAATCAGGCTCTCAAAAATTATATTTCGATTTATCGGCCGATATATCGTCTATCAGCTTTCAAATATAAAGGATTATCGTTTATCGGTATCGGCCAAAATGTTCACATCGGTGCATCCCTATGTTTATTAATGCAGATCATCTGTCGTTCTCACTACTACTACTTTGAGTAAAGATAAAGGATAGAGCAAGATCTGTTTTACAAACTTTAATGTTACATCAGTCATTCACGCTAGTGTTCGGCTAACGTATGCGCCGTTATTGATGCAGTTAATGATTCAGTTTCCACCTCAATAAATCAGAAATGCACACATGGATTTGTTCATGAATATATAATCATGAAAATTTAGAGAGACTGATTAATCCCACAAGCAGTTTGAGTTATTAAAGTGTGTTTTTTTTTTACCTTTGATGCATGTAAACCTGTGACACTCAAAAAAAAAATTAGGAACCTTTAAAATAGCATAATAGGGACACTTTGATGTTCTTTCCTCTTTAATATATCATATTCTTTTCTCAGGTTGTGGATTTTGAGGGTTTCATCGGTGCACTCAATGAACAGGGTTACCTTCTGAAGAAAGGCTACAGGGTCTATCAGCTTCAAACCATATGATGAACCACCTCTTATGATGTTTCTGCAATGTTATTGTGCCGTCCTGTTGGGTCTGTTTTTTATGCAACAAATATTATATTTATATGTATGTTTACATTAAGTGTACATTGTGTTCATGTACATAAATAGTATGCACCTGTAAATACTATGCATAAAAACAAAACAAATTTTAACCATATTTCTGAACATTAAAACAGAATGTGTATATGATATGATTGGCATTGCAATGTTAGGTAACAGTAAAATAACCTTATAAGAACTAACAAATTTGCAGCTAATACATTTAATTGCAATAGATTCAAATGAAAATAATATGGAATATGCATTCATTAAAAAGTTGTAAACTTTCATTAAAATTAAACAAGTCAAACAAAATGACACATTCTAAAAGTTTTTTACTCTATTTGAAGGAGTTCCTTTTAATTATAATTATATTAAATTGGGACTTTTATTATATATATATATATATATATATATATAATGATGATAATTATTTATATATTATTATACAGTACAGAGAACAATATTACTATTTATTATTAGCTGGTAACTTGAATTCCAGTTTTATAATTATGTTTAATAATTATTTAAGATTAATGATACAGAAAAGCAAACAGTTCTTGCAAAAATACCATTACTGCTCACTAGAGATAATTGTTACTACTGTAAAAATGTGGCAACTTGGTATCCACTGCCATCAACATCAAATTATATTATATTTCCACTTAATCTGAAGCATTTAGTATGCTTTAGTTTATTTTTATTATAACGCGTATTAGAGCGCGGCTCCTTTAATACCCGCCCCTTTAGACAACTGTCGTAAACAGCACAGCAGGGGGCGGGTCGGAACACGGCAGGGCAAGAACATGTGGGTCGCCAATGAATGTCTGAAATATATAGGAATATGAACGAATTAATTGCGAAAAATGCTGCTGGATGTTCGGTTAAACAGATCGCGGATATATATCATGTACTTTGACTGAGATTAAGCATCTGACATGTTTTTGGCCGCTTGTTTGGCGAAGAGCTGGTTCGGCTGTGCTACAGGACACACACACAGACTGAGCGTCAGCACTGCTGCCACCTGCCACTACAGAAGATCTGCGAACACACAGCTGAGAAACACTACTGCACAACTCACATGGCTTCAGAGACTGAAGACCTGTGGACCAGAGCTGGACCTTCATCCGAGGTCAGACCCCCTGAGCTCGGTTATCTGCAAGGTTAGAGCAGGACTCCAGCAGCAGCATCAGTGCAGGCTTCACCGGCCAGGCTCCAGTCTGTGTGCTGGTGCCAATGGCTTCTGCACTGATGCTTCTAGAAAGCCAGTTTTGGAAGACAACTTTTCAAAGCAGGATTCAAGGGGAAAGGTGGAAGTTCAAGGACAAGGAGACTCGCCACCTCCAGCTAAAGAGGGACATTTCCAGTTTAAAGAGCTGGTGAGTCGACTCAGATTTGAGTTTTTACACTCTTTTTCACACTTGTTTCAGTTCTAAGTACACCAGGGGGTTTTAATTTGGACTCCATGTCATATATATATATATATATATATATATATATATATATATATATATCAGTGGAGATTTCTTTAAGACTGCAAGGGAAGCTCAGCTTCCCCTATAATGTCAAACAAATAATGATCAAATGTGTACTATTGTGTTAACATTTTAATGAGTAAAAATGCGTTAGAACACGGTAATCTCGAAGACGAGTTCGAGTCGGCTGACTTGATCTCCTTCTCATGCAGCGCCTCCTGTAGCGCGTCACAGTGCATGCGTTTTCCTATGGCATTTCCCCGTTGAAGCTCGGCGTCCATTGACTTCAATGGGGCTGCTTTGAACAGTTTTTTTCAGTGCTGTTAAAGTAGACGGTCATTGGATAAATGCTGCGATTATGTCCCGCCCACGGACGCCGGGCGTCTCTGGGGTTAATAGGGAAGTGGGCTGGCCTGGCGTCCGGGCGTCCGCGTGATGATTGGAGGATTGCATCTCCTTTTGATTGACAGTGATTTCACCCAATAAAAAAATCGCTGACGCGGAAGCTAGTTTAAAGACTTCGTGCTCAGTCTCGTCGCGAATTTTGTGTGTATTTTACTCGAAAGACGAACTACTGTAACATATTTCTTAGTATTTGCAATTTTCATCAGATATTTCACAGTTCAACCTAATTCCCACATTTCTTCCGTCGATGTCAGGTGTCGTGTTACATGTGCGGGCGTGGTGTTTGAATCACGGCACATCTGTCTAGTTTGGTTTCACTTTTGTGTTGGGATTCGGACATGCATTCTCCCCGTGTTTGTTTTCGGTTGTGAGTGCACAGGATGATGGTCGTACTCATGCGTAACGTTAGCGTTCTGTCTTGTCGTGTTCGCTCTGTTCAGTGTGTTGTGTATTGTGTAGCACATGGTTTGTGTTTACATCGGCCGCGTGCTTTCATGTCATGTTTTGTCTTGTGCTGTGTAGCACACAGCTTGTGTTTTAAACTAGCTGTGTGCTTTCATGTTGTCATGTTCTGTGTGAACACGTGTCTTATGAGTGTTCTCATCGTTCTTCAGGTCTCATTTTGTGTGAGCACAATTGCTTTTTAATTTGTTTTATTGGTCATGTGTTTTTGTCATGTTTGGTATGAGCACATGGCTTGTGCTTGTCATGTGTTTGTTGTGCCATATGTGCTTTCCTGTCATTGTGACTTCCATCTTGTTTCCTGATTATTAGTTATTTTGCCCCACCTGTCCTCCCTCGTTACCTGCCTTTTTTGCTCCCAATTTATTCCCCTTGTTTTTTTTTTTTGTGTTGTTTTTATCAATAAAATAAAGCCCATCGAGTCCTCGCTCTTTTCACCATCCCCACACCTGACAGTCGAGTTTAAAAAAAAAGAAGAAAAAAGAAGAGCTTCCCCTCTTTGAAAGACCAGCAGCCGCCACTGATATATATATATATATATATATATATATTGTCATTTACTTACATTTATTTGTTTAATAATATTATAAAATAAATACACATAAAAGTACATTTATTTGAATATAAATTTTCACATTTACTTAAAAATAATATCATTAACTTACTATATATATATATATATATATATATATATATATATGAAGAGTTCAGATGCAAAAGCCTCTAAGGGCCATTTGAAATTTTCTTCTAGAATGATCATTTTTATCAAGCTTGTATATTTAAGTTCAGTAATTTCACTTAAATGGCAATGATAATTACCTATTAATTGTTATTTAAGTGAAATTACTGAACTTAAATATACGTTTGATAAAAATCATCATTAAAGAAGAAAATTTGTAATGGCATTTAGAGGCTTTTGCATCTGAACTCTTCATATATATATATATATATATATATATATATATATATATATATATATATAAATGAAATATAAATTAACTAACTTCAAAACATTTATAAAAAATATTTTAAGTTGATATTACTTTTATATATGTATTTTATTCTATTATTACAAAAATGAATAAGTAAATGATGATAATAAATAGATTAAATTAAATCAAACAATATTTAGATATCAATAAATAAACACACACGCACACAATGAAAAATAATAGCTTATAATTCAATGGATCTAGTATTGTGTCACTTAGTGGTTATCAAACACTAGTGACACATTAACTGATGTAATACTGATATTTTCTAAAAAATAGAATTTTTGTTTTCAAGTTAAAATATCTGAGTTAGAAAATCAAATTACTGTGTTCTTCTTTACAATAAATGAAGTTTGCTTTAAAATCAGACATATTTTATTGGACTATCCTGCTTTTAATGCAGTAGATAACATTTCAAATAAGCTCACTTACAGACTTGTTTAGTAAGATTTTACTTTTTTTATCATATGTTTTAAAATCTCTATTTATTTACGTAACTCTTGTTTTTGTAATTCAGTTTTTGCCATGAAGATAGTCATAGATGTGGACATGGCATTAAATAAAACTATACAGATGCTGCTGATACTTCTTAAATATCTATAACAATGATTATTTTTTCATGCATTTTTAAGTGTGCTAAATGTCTTTTGTTCATCGTGCATATCCATAATTTAATGTAATGCCATTTCTTCACAGTATGAGAATCCTTGGACGATCCCTAATTACCTCTGTATAGCCCGGATCGTTCTGTCTCCTGTCGTGGGATATTTAATCACCGAACAGTACTTCCACGTCTCTCTGGGGCTTTTCTTATTGGCCGGAGCGACGGACTTGGTAAGTTGAAGAGAACGCTTAAGGATTTTATAATGAACTGTCCTAAAGGAGATGTGTTGTACTGATCACTGGTTTCGCTGTCAGCTGGACGGCTACATCGCTCGTAACTGGCCCAATCAGAAGTCGGCTCTGGGCAGCGCTCTCGACCCATTGGCTGATAAGATTCTCATCAGTGTTCTATACGTCAGTCTGACATATGCACAGCTCATCCCTGGTGAGATCATTTTTTATTCATCACTGTGGCTTCATTTCTTTAAAGAGGACCTATTCTGCTATTTCCCATGATCCTCTTCTTTAGTGTGTAATGTTGCTGTTTGGGCATGAAAACGCTCCAGTTCTCCTCTATATCAGTGTCAGTGTTTCTGAACTCCTGAAACGCCTCCATTGTAGTCGAACACGTCACAATATTCCTCATTATAATAATTCATGCGCAGAATAAAGGGGCGGGGCCTGGTTGAGTTACCATAACTGGCGGTTATGGTAAGGGGCGGGACTTTTCCCAAACACACTCGAAGTTCTTGGCCAATCACAACACACTGATCCAGCCGACCAATCAGAGCACAGTGTGCTGTTCAGAAGGAGGGGCTTCATAGAGACAGGAAGTAAACAGAGCGTTACTGACAGACTGGGAAGAGAGGAGCCGCAACAATGGAGAATATGAGGAAAAAATGTGTTCAAGACTTTGTAAAATGGCAAAAAATGAAATGTATCCTGTGTGAAATGTCACACAGTGTTGGTTTATTAAAGGGATACTCCACCTCTGGAAAGGTGAATGTCTATTTTTAAAATGGGTCATTTATGTAGAAGAAATTTTTGAATTTGGAGCTTTCTAGACTAAGAAAAGGCAGAAAATGTAGTTTTGGCTTATGTGGATGAAAGACAACAACTCCCAGAATGCACTTGCCCCGCCTACCTCCGGACAAACAATCCTCTGATGACCTAAATGACGATTTTTTTGTGCCATCTGAGGATTTTTCCCAGACAAAAAATACATAAATCTCCTGTCTCAGGGGGACATGAGGTTGGAAATCATGGTAATTTGAAAATACTAAAGGTTTAATACTAACACAAAGATTAATGCTTAATCCTGAAGTATCACTTTAATGCTCTTTGTATGGTTTGAACAACCACTTACCGTAATGCTTCATCACTCCATATTTGCATAATTACTTATTCACTTTTTCAGGATGCACATTGTGCATTATAGCAGTTAACTCGTTCAGATCTCTAACCTCGTGCTGTTTTTCCTCACAGCTCCTCTGACGGCACTGATCATATCCAGAGATGTGGCGCTGATCGCTGCTGTTTTCTATGTGCGCTACAAAACAGTTCCTCCTCCAGTAAGTGAAGAGCTTTCAGCTGTTTTCTGGTGCTTTCTGTCATATTTCAAACACAAAATGATAAGGAATGCAGTAGTCAGATTTATGTTTCTTCATTCCACTTGTTTATTTTATGTGGACCGTGGGATAGTTCACCAAAAAATATGTCATTACTTATCCTCATGCTGTTCCAAACCTGACTGTATGAGTTTTTTTTTTCTGTTGAATGTTAGTGATCACACAGTTGACTGTAGCCATTGAAACAAAATATACAATGGAAGTCAATGGGGTCCAACAACTGTCTGATTACCAACATTCTTCAAAATATCTTCTTTTGTCTTCAACAGACGACTTGAGGGTGACTAAATGATGACAGAATTATCCTTTATTCAGTTTATGAAGTAACTAACAATATATGACGTTTGTCTTTATTTCCTGCACAGGTAACACTCAGTAAATTCTTCAACCCGTGTTACACCACTGCCCGACTCAGACCAACGCTCATCAGCAAGGTGGACTAAAACATCAACTTCTCTCTTCATAAAACCTTGTTTCAATAGATATGTTTTAACTAAAGTTTCAGTTTGTATTTCTACCAATATCAGATTTGAATAACTCTGAACCAAGAATGCATATTACAAATAAGCAATACTGATAGTAGGCCTGGCAATTATTAAATAATCGAATGTTTATATAGTTATTTGAGATAACACCAATAATTGTGCATTCAAATGAGGGAAATATTAGACCATTATTTTTTTTTTTATAATGTAATGTAATATAATATAAAAATGATTGATATTTTTCTGTGAAATTAATTATATTTGTATAATTGATTATTTATCATATTATAGAACATAGAAAAAAAATTATTTATATTTCTCTGTGAAAATTAATACTAATATAAACAATTATTAATTGCATTATAATAAATCATTATATATATAAATATTATTAATTTTCAATTAATTCACAGTAAATCATATAGGCCTAATTGTATTATAAATGTTATTATTATATTGTATACGATTCCAAGTAAAAACTGCATTATGCTTGCACTGTAAGTGACATGAGCAAAACAAAATTAAATTGTTAATGAAATTATTAATCGTCAGCACAAAATGTTTTTTTTTAACAGGCCTGACTTATAGCTGATAAAACCATTATGATGGGTCAGTGTTAGGGCTTTGCAAAGATTATTTGTGATTAATCGCAT